>CM053272.1:40722198-41282198 GCA_028583415.1 Protea cynaroides
GAACTAGACAAATCCAAGTTAGATGCACTTAGTTTGACACACTAATTCAATAGTATGACTCATATTATATTGCATATGTTCCTTTATATTTTTGGGGAAAAATTATCATAAACCGTATGTCCTTTCTTAGAATTTTTTTTTTTTTTTAAATTTGCCCAGAGTTCAACTTAAGTTTGGCATGGACAATGCGGACAAACTATCATCAAAATTCATGTGCGTCCCACACGTTCACTTCAGTTGGTTCCACCTTAAACAAAATCATGCATGGATTCAAACTGCATCCAACTGTAACCTGTCATATTGTTCTCAATAATGGATCTAAATTCTGTCCTCGAGAGGTTGGGAGATGTTGGCTTATGTACTAGCTCGAATAGAAGGCTCGGATCCAATCCAACTCACACCCATGTGTTAGGCATCGGCTAGTGAAAATTGCCATCCTCCCCAATCCCTGGGAAGAGAGGATTTGAATACCTCAATAATAGCTTCAGCTAATATAAACACAGAACCCATTCTGAGTTTATTACGTTCTCTGCCACTAAAAGAGATAAGATTTTCTTTTTCTTTTTTTTATTTTTTTATTATTTATTTAGAGATACGATCATACGAAGTTGATAGAAGCACTTAAGAACAAAGTAGAATCCGGAATCTTGATCATATTTTGGTTTGTTTTCCTCCCAATCTTTTTAACAATAATCTTTTCTTGTTGGCCCTCATCAATTATTGATAAATTCTGTTCATTTGATGGCCAACAATGGTTGTTCAGATTTCATAATCAGAATATCTCTTTATCTGATAGGTATAATTAGAATCTCTCCACCACTCAATTCATTCCTTATTAAGTAGTGTTGTTGCCTGTGCCCATAAAAAAGGTGACGACAGATCATTCAGTAGGGACTTAAGATAGAGACTATGATGCTGGTATTGTTCCTATTTTGTCGATTATTTGAGTCACTTGATAAGATAATGTGAGCTGGATGGATAAATTTATGCTTGTATTAGTCACGAGTCAAATTTTAAAATCTAAATTTAATCAAATATCCTCTAACAAAAATTGGGTTTAATCCGACCTTTCATATAGCAGATACTTGGGCAGTGAATGGGTTTTCGAGGAAACCCTTGCCTCTTCACTTCGGTACTGTAAATTCGCATCAAATTAAGGCCTTATTTGTTTCATTGTAAATTGTTCTATGCAAATAGTGTTTTACATGAGAAGAAATTTTTTTTTACTTTTCAAACATTTTTTTACATTTTACATTAAAATAGACAGTGAAAAAAAAATCCTATTTTATAAAAAAAATTATTATTTTACATAGAAACAAACGAAGCTAAAGAGAATCAAACGTGAATTTGCTATGGATGTCTTGCAAATTTGCCCGTATCGATGCTCCAAATGTAAGCTGATGGGCTGATGGGCTGATGGGTTGATGTTACTAGGGAAATTTGGAACACCAATGAGTAATGGCTAATCCCTTTCAAAGTTTCAACTTTTAGTAATCATTTGTTGAGAAACTACCGAAATCATATATTTAACGTTCAAGCATCAAAATCTACTTAAATTGTGATTATAGAATACAAACAACCACCAGTCCCACCACAACTGCTATCTCATCATCAACCTCAAATAACCATCCAATAATGCACCATTCTCTCTCTATCTCTCTCTCTCTATCTCTCTCTCTACTTTATAAATGATGAGAGATGTAGCTGCCATTTTTACCAAAAAAATAAAAAATAAAAAGAGATGTAGTTGTCATGGTTATATGATTTGAGTAAAGAGTATATAAGTTAGCAAAATAACTAACGTACGCGCGTAATGTGTGCCACAATTAATGCGTCTCCTTCATGGACCCATCTTCTGTTTTGTTTTGTTGTGTTCTGTGATAGATTGTGATTTATTAATTTCATGGGCCAATGACATGTGCTCATGGGCATGTCGATTGGGTACTCAGTGTACGCTGGAATTAGGAGAATCACACGTCCATGGATTGGAATGGCTGTGGTTGTCACATTGAGAGATTAATAGAGATGTTGATGTTGTCTTCAAACTCAATCAGTGTAAGATGTTATTTTGTGGATTTAATTAATTATTAGGTTGGTTGATTAACGGGAATTCGTATTATTGATTTTAACGATTTGATCTGATTCGTCATAGATTAGAGATAAGTCATTTATATTTATTATTGGGATGGACTAGGGTTTTGAGATAGTATTATAAATATTAAAATTAAAGTCCTGCAGTCTAAGTTGTTTTTTTTTTTTTTTTTTATCATACGACAGTAAAAGGATCTTCTAAGGGTTGTAGAAAATTTTTAATCAAAATTTATATTGCAATACAGTAGAAATCAATCTTCTACCCACATGTATGTCTTTAATTTAATGATTTTCTTATAACCCATTGTATTCTAGGATTACTGTATAGATGATTAGGGTTGTCATTGAAACCTTAAACATAAATATTCTTACAACCAGAGTTCAAGAGATTTGAATTGGCATCCAAATCAATCACCTTTGCTCTTGATTCTAATTTTTTAATGAGTCTTTTCACAATAAGATTTGTACGAACCTAATATAAATACAAAACTGCCCCCTTCTCTGATATTGAAATTTCTATGATGATCCAATAAATGTGGATTAAAGAGATTTAATTACAACTACCTCCATAAAATAACAATCCTTGATGGTTTCTGCCGAATCCCTCCTCTCTTTTTCTTTTTTTTTTTCTGTAACTGCCGGACCCATTTCAAAGCACCATTATTGCATGTAAAGTTGGGTTAGACCAATATTAACAATGACCAGTAGATGATCCTGTGGAGAATATATCCATCAGGTTTGAGCCCTTTACCACGTGGCAAATATAATCGATAATTATGCTAAACAGCTTTCACCACTATCCAAGTTGAAACTTGCCCCCGTCCACACACTACTAGAAAGGATAAGAAAAACTAAAAATCACCAGACGCCCTCTGGCTCTGGTTATGTGGGACCTCCAAAGTGGGCCTAAATGCTTATGGATGGAGAGGGGAAAATGGGCTTTTCATCTTCAATCTGTCATCCTGGACTTCAACATAAGTACTGAACTATCTTCCGAGCTAGCCCAACAGATTATGGGTCTAAGCTGCGGCCGAGACTGGTTCTAATGGCCCAAACATATTTTTTGGAATTCCTCCATACAGGGCAAGGATCTCAACGTGTGATCCACCTTGGCTGGTTCTTATTTTTTGGCGAGGAAAGATAAAAGCATTGTATTAATGTAAAGAGAGGGTTTTCAATAATACCAATGGTGGGGGAATCTCTTTCACAATACACCAACGGAAGTAGGAAATGGTATAGGCAATGGGAAGTCCATTGAGGAAGGAGTAGATTCCAAATTGGTGTACACGAAACCGAACAACAAGAGTTTGCAGGAAATTGTTTTCCGTGATTATTGGTCTTGAAGGTCCAATAAAGGCGTTTTTGGTGACATAGCAGTTCATATTGGCCAACGATAGACATTAAGATCCTCTCTCCTCAAGCTCAGCTTAAATAGAGTTAATGACATATGACAAAATAATACATAGAATGAGTTATTTTTCGCCCATCCACAAGTTCTAGTGCCAGGATGGGACTCTTAAACAGGTATTTCAAACATTTTTTCAATAAGTAAGTAATAATGAGATTCCAATGATAGTTCTTCATCTATAGTGAAAAAATAAAAAATAAAAAAAAAGAAAAAAAAAACTTACCCCAGAGTATATTAAAATGTCTATAACTACAAAAAACGTGCATAGGACTAGAGAGTGGATGCATAGACATACATTGGATGAGGGTATGTATGAAAACACGAAAGTATATGATTGAATTAGATCCTAGAATATAATGTGTGACTAGTTCAAACTATTCCCTAAATATCCTATTCCCTAAATATCCAATCATCTAATTCACCGCCCCATTGATAGAAACCCTATTGATAGAATTAGAATTAACCATACAACTAAGTGTACGGACCATGGATTTCCTTCTAGAAACTTTCATTGTATTGTGATGTGGATATGTTAGATTAGTATATAAGTCAAATCATGTTATGATTGTGATTGGTTGCAAAGGAAATTAAAGGGAAGTAAAAAATTTCAAATCACCAAAGGAAACTTTTATAAGCATAATCTAACATGGTTGTATAAACTATTTGAATTAATTTTCATATTTAGTATTTGATATTTTTAGATGTAATTTTTATTCTATTTTTCAAATGCAAGGGATTTGGATGCCAAGTAAAATGAAAGTTAATCCACAAATATGGAATGATATGGAGTTAGTTATGTAATCATGTGATAAAATCTGTAATGATTGCAATTATTTATTTTGTAAATTTCACTTCATTTCTCTTTAATTTCCTACACATGACAGATGTATCGAGATTGGGTTCTAGCTTCGTATTTGTCAGGAAAAATCCCAAAAATGTAACGTGAGAAATATTTTTCAAGTTGGCTTTATATGGTGGCAGCTAGGGGTGCAAGTTTGGATTTTCACCCCGAGCCCGACCTGGCCCTGAGCTCGAACAAGGCCTAGGCTGATATACCTTGGCCTTGAGGGAGGACTAGGGTTGGGAATTGTCCTGGGTCAGGGTTGAGGCCTTCGACTGAGCCCGGCTTGGTCCATCCCATCCCGATTTTTCTTCTTCTCATCAATCTTGCCCAATCCCTTCATCTCCCATCTTTCTCCTGATGATTAGGGTCAAGGTCAGCCCAACCTCATCTCAAGGGCAAATCAAGGTTAGATTTTTCAGGCCCTGAAGTATAGCCTGGTTGGACCCAGTTTAGGGGCTTAAGGCTTCGACTGGGGTTTTAAAAAGCCGACCTAAACGGAAAAAGATTGTCTCTAGTCCATCCAGTCGTGATCGGACGGACTGGAAGCACAAGACACGCCCCGCAATGTATTGGTAGGCATGTCATTTGATTCCCGTTCGTCCGTTCACTGTAGGACGAACTGGAAATGATCTCAATCCGACCCAAACACTGTTGCAGCCCTATCGGAACTCGAACCCCGAGCCACAATCTGTTGAAGTGAGAATGCCTTCCCGCGCAAAGGAAGCCAGGCTCCTTGTCTTCTATTATCACTCGATTCTTTCAATTTCCATACGAATATCTCAATTACAGTACATGCGATCAGTACTTCTTGGTGAATACTAGCAGACGATAGTTCAATAGTACAGGCTCCTCTCCGATCGAATTCGCGGGAAAGGAAGTACCGCAATCAAAGCTTCCTTCCATAAATTGCAAAAGAAACGCATTCTGACCTTATTAGCTCCGGCGGCGACCCAACCACCATCCGACGGTTTTTTCAAACTCTTGCAGCTTACCATATATGGTCTTAATATAGCTTCCGTGAGATGCAGCTTTAATTTCATCTCATCTTTTACCTATGAATTGCATTACTGCCCAGTTTCTGTTGTGATAGTTGTTTCTAAATGATTCAACGGATATGAGGAGTGAGAACGGTAAAGGATTTATTTGAACTATACATCGGGTAGGGAAAAATCTACTGCGTGATTGATTACGGAACGGATTTGGACTTTGGAGTGATCAATCCTAGGCTTGTAGAAATTCTAGAACTTGTCGATCCTCTGACCCAATGCCCAACTTATAAAATTAAGCAGTCTCTGGCCTTGCTTCAAAAATGAAATTTATACGAAATCAACGACACAAATACGGGGCGGATGCTGGCATTTTTTAAACCAGTCCGAAGTTGCATACCGTTCCTCATCTTGTTTCTTTCCCGAAGAAAGGGCAGAGCATTCCTGATTTCAAAAAGGAGCAAGGATCTTTGTTTTCCCAACACTCAGGTGAATTCTTTAAACGCACCTTGCATTATGCTTGAATATGTGTGTGGTCACAACCAGAGCCATAGTGTCTTCTTTATCATCCATAGTCAAGCCTGCACTAGACTGTCCATTGGGTGGGGAAGTAGAAGTTTCGTACTGGATAGGCACTGGACATAAATGACTGACTATAAATAGGTAAAATTCTGCTCATTGAGAACTTGATAGGGTCGTTCTGAGGTACCTTAAGCATATGCTGGCCGTTCATTTGTGGCTCTGGACCTTGGAGGGGTTTCCACTGATTCTTTTTGAGCTTCATAAGCTCTTTGTTGTCATTATGGATTACAATTGCTACCCATGAAGGGAACTACCCCCATCATATAAGAGAGAGAGAGAGAGAGAGAGAGAGAGAGAGAGAGAGGATCAGCAATGCTTGTTTCGGGAATTAGTTGACTAGATCATCCCATTTGCAATACTGCCCTCCAGCTAATGCACGATAAAACCTATCCCTGCAGTAAACGGGCCTTCCATCTGCAGCTTCTGCAGCTGCTGCTGCTAGATCATCATCTCTCATCACCTCCACCGGCAATCTTAGCAACTCCTCCTTTCTACAGTTTTTTAAAATTTACAGAAAAAAAAAAAAAAAACGAGTGATGAAGTGGTTGGTTTGAATTTTGATGCATTTCAAAACTGGAAAAAGAGAACAATGGGTGTACCTTATATTGGACTTGGTACTGGTTCTTGAAGTTTGAACATTTGACTGGTTTTCTTTTGCTGCAAAAGTGCTATGGAAGAAATTTTCGACTGGTGTAGCAAATATGAATAGCAATGCAGCTGAAACTAGCAGTGCTCCTGTGCCAACCAATGTCTGTTTCAGCAGCTTGATGACTGGCTTGACCTGGATGCATAATGTATTTCAATGCCCTTTTCATCTTCTAAGCAAGATTATTGATTGGAGCTGTGGGGTCTGTTTCAATACCCTTTATCGGATTACAAGGTGAGGAAAAAAAAATACTTGAACGGAAAAAAAGGAAACCAGATATGGCTCCATTGCTAATTTTACATTCTGCTAAAATGGGGGAAATTCTGATCCACCCAGAATCACCTCCGTGATCCCAATTATCAATTAGATAGGGTTTTGATGATGAAGGATGGGATTGTGTGAGAAGGGGAATAGGGAGTTGGGTTGAAAGTTCAAACTGATGTATAGATTGATAGTAGTTATTTTGGTGTGGGCAGATGCAAGTGGTGCATGCGTAAATCAAAAGTATGGTGAGGGTAGTGCGATTCTGTTTAAGAAACCTAAACTGGCAGAGTTGGGTTGAAATTTCAAACTTATATTGATTGATGGTAGTTATTTTGGAGGTAGGCTGATGCAGGTGGTTCGGGCATAAATCAGAAGTATGATGGGGAAATTTTTTGTCAAAGAAAGCTATGTGCCAGAGTTTGGGTTGACCTAAAGTGTTGTCTAGAACTAAGAAAATTCTGTAATAACACTTTCTTTTTTCCCAAGGACTCTGAAATTTTATGATGCAACATTAACTAAAATGAAAAAAAAAAAAAAAAAAATCTTCGGTGGAGTAAAGTTTTAGTGAGTATTTAGATCAAGGAATATCTCTTTATACTCTGTGTATTCACTGAGCATTATTACCAGTGTTTTTTGTTTAGAAAGGCCACTATCAATATTGGGGAGAAGGTGGGATTTGGGGATAAGCTTTTAGACATATTTATTAGGAAGTTGGTACTTAAGAAAATACTCTTGGACAGTACAAGGTGATACAAGACTAGTATTCTCCTTCATAGAGGTCTGAGCATAGATGTATGCACTTTGCCCCATAATACTAAACATACCATATTTAAAGCATATTCTCTTTTTATGAATTAAGATTTAAGTATGTAATAGCCACTTGAAATGGTAAGTGTGCATAAAATGTCCATTTGTATGCTTCGTTATTCAAATATTTTGGTTAGGATGAACTTCAGTGTACCTTATAGGAGCCAAGCAGCCTATCACGAGCCAAAACCTATTGATAAAGAAGAATGCCATGTGTCAGAAAGAAAGCCCACAAAGCTAAAAAATTTCATATCTTGAACTATTTCAACAAGCATGCGTATCTCAAACTATATCAAGAACAGCTATCTTTACATATACGTGTCTATATGTATATTTAAAATTATTGTATATGTGGCTGATTTCTCATCAATCTAGAACTTCATTTTTGGAAAGATAAAAAAGGACCTAATCATCCATCTAGACCATAGTTGTTAAATTTGTGTGTTTGTTGCAAATTATTTGCGGATGTATTGAATTTTTGAAGATACAAGCGGCACATGTGGATATAGAAAATTTGCACATTTTTTACCTGCCTCTTATCATTTACAAACTTTTGCCATGTTATTCCATTATTATTTTTTTTTTTTGACTTTTTGCTGTATTCTTCATTTTTAGAGTAAATACAGAATACATTTTAGAGTATATATGCATTTAGAAATTTATAGATTACACAAGTAATTTCTAAAAATTATATTAATATTTTGTATATGCTAAATATTTTTTATTGTTATTTCAATGATCGTACTGAGTTAATACCATAATGGCATAATGTTACTACACACAGTGATCCCTACCCCCCCCCCCCCCAAGTGAACTATGATATCGACTGTTCACCTTTGGAAAAGAGCCATTGGCTATCGTTTAAACTTTTAATAGTTCAGTGGCCACTGGCCTGAGCAGTTCATGCAATGGACCTTCTCCTGCTGAATAACTCTGCCTGAATTTCATTGCCTGGTTGGTTAAGACATCCAAGAGGTGCAGTCACCAGGCAAGCTGTGGTTCAGGTGAGCCACAAGTGGGATTGCATTGACCATGTGGGTAAAGGCAGCGATAGGATTTGTGGTACTCTCACTTCATTACATGTACAGGTCCATCATTTAAAGGTGCTCATAATTTCTGTATGTTAACCCATAATTTTCTAGTCATATTTAAATATGGGTTTCTGACATCCGTCTAATGATTCCATCGAAATTCCAGCTCTATTAATTCTAGTTGAAGTTGTACAGGTAATTATGGACCTTATCTATAACTCCCCAGCTTTTCCTATTGGTAATGGCACCTCAAGAATTCAGTCTCTGTGCTTGTCTAGGAAACTAGATGACAATGGACAGGTAAGAGCAGGAAGGCAATTTAAGCTATTCAAATCAAGAGTATCCTAGCCTTCTCAATGTAAATGTTGTATTGTAGGTTTGAATAAGATTTTTTTTTTCTTAAAACAGTTCTGCTCCATATAAGACCAGGTGGCCTGGATGAAAGGTTCCACAAAACACAGTAAGGTCATAGTTCCATCACATTGTATGGATCTTCTACATTGTTTTTTACTAACCTCCGGTGGCTTGACCCACATTTGCCCATCATACCATCCACTTTCTTCATAAGGTATCACTGCTGATAAGAGCCTATCACCAACATAACTCCAACCCTGCAATATAGCAATAAAGAAACAGGATTACTTTGAGGAAAGCTTTGATTCTGTTCAAAAGAAAATAAATTGCTCTATAGATAACCAGTAGGAATTGTAAATGGGTCTAAGTGATCTAGTCCTATTTTTGTTGCTTGTGAAGGGGATTTTCTATGGAGGCCTTGAACCTGTATATTTGAGTTATTACGATGCCTAGAACTTTGTATTATTGGATTTATGTTGGTATAACATTGGATAAGGCCCTGAGGGGAATTTTGTTGATAAGGGTTTCCGTTCAGTCAATGCTTTGTTAACTATATTTACAGTTTATTTTCTCTTCTTTTCAGCTATATGCCAGTTACTCGTCTCCCCAAAATATAATAAAAAATAAATAAAGACGCACCTCTTCTTAGACATATCTCAGCCTCTTGAGAGGTTGGTAGTTTGAATCTAATGATTCAATCCTGCAAGCACTGAGAGATGCGAAACTGAACTAGATATTTGTAGAATCTATCACTACAAAGAATAAAATTTTGGTTTCAAGGGCAATCAACCATGGTCACATCAGCGTCTTCTGAAGCATATTTTTTATTAACACTTATTTTTCATTCTGTGCAATCTTAAGAAAATAAATGACAAGGAAAGTCATGGTGCAATTAGTCATTGAATTGTATATAAATCCTATTTGTATGCCATGAAAAGTCTGTGGGGTTTTCTCTTATTAATACAATCTTCCTTTAAGTATCAAATAATTGTGGCTAAAGTTCAGGAGGGGTGTTTTTGGGATTTGTTCTTGAGATTGTATCACAGTTGCCTATTTTCAGGATTAGAAGTTGAGATTGTGTCTCAGTTGCCTATTCCAGGATTATTGGTTGAGATTATAAAGCCTTTTCCTATCAAAGTATTAGCAGATGAAAGTTTTGCTCTATAATTTATTTCTTGGGGAGTCTTCTCCAGAAACTCGGACAATTATCGCATAAGAAATTAACTGAAACCTGGAGGAGAAAATACCAAATATATCCTCAAGACAATTAGCGCGACCAGAAAAAGAGTTCCAGTCCCAGCAGCTAGAGCAAATCTCAGTGGTTCCTGCAATGTTGGAAAAGATAATCAGGGAGATATGTCATCTCAACTAGAAAAATATGTACTGTGGAGAAATATGTCTCAACTAGAAAAATATGTCATGCCTTTGTGTACAAAATCTCTTCTAGTTATGAGACTCGGTGATTTCTGTTTCTACCTCTGATTTTAGAATGGTATGTCTGTCATCTTCATATTCAAAACAGCACTCTTGTTTCTCAACCTCATTGTTACTATCCATGGTAAAGTAGAAGATCTCGCAACCATCTTTAACGCAGATAGAAGACTTTGGAGGGGATCTCTTGTATTTTTCGGTATATATTTGTTGAGGTTATATTGTGCTAGAGGTGGTTCTGTCTCTGAGTCTATACTGCAAAGAACAGTGAATTCAAGTTCAAAACATTTTTCTGCTGCTGTTATTCCTCCTACCATTTTCTCATATACTAGGTTAGTCTAGAAAGTATTTCAACATTTTCTCAAACAAGAAGCGAAGTGCCCTTTAAAATGAGAAAAAGACGGGACAAAATGAATAACATAACCTTGAAAAGTTTAACTCTCCCCCCCCTTTTTTTTTTTTTTTTTTTTTTTTTTGTGGTGGAACTTGGAAATGAAAAAAGATGAGTAAATTTGATTGTTCCAGAAAACAGAGGGGAAAAGGGAAAAAAAGGGTTGCCCCCACGCACCAATTCCCCCCTTTTTTTTTTTTTTTTTTTTTTTTGTGGAACTTGGAAATGAAAAAAGATGAGTAAACTTGATTGTTCCAGAAAAACAGGGGAAAGAAAAAGGGTTGCAGTTTGCCATCTCACCAGCATGAGTTTTGGACTGCAGCAATTGTTTTCATCTAGAAGGATTAAACCAGTGGTTAATCATTTACTACATTTTCCTCCTAGTTCAACTTTATCTAGATCTTACATGGAAAACTGAAAATGATAAGGGAAAATTAAAAAGTAAATAAAAAGAAAAACAAATGGAAAACTAAGCCGATGCATCACTTACAATTATAACCCATTCGCTATCTAAAATTCAAATACATAACACCATCTGGTATTATGAGGAGGAGATTAAAGTATTTTTTTAACGCAAGAGGAGAGTAAAGTACGAGGATGTGGACTTGGAGTGGAAGCGGGTTATGGAATGCTTTTGCTAGTTAGCACCTTGCTTCCAAGCCTGATCAGATGTAAGATCAAGTGATCTTTTTGTCCTCACTAACAATCTTTTGTAATGGAATAAGGCACCCAGAACTTACGAACAGTCCCACTTATGGCTTGGCTCTAGAAAATAGGCCTGCAGTGAGCTGCCACCAAATGTCAACACAATCAATGGTGTTCTTGTGTTTTTCAGCGGTGAGATTGTCTTTCTACATGCAGCTTTTCTTCCTCTTTGACTGCCTTTTTGCAATCTCTTGCCTCATTTTGTTGAACATTGTACCTTTATCTGCTAACAACAATAAGATTTTTTACGTATCTGAGGATAGGAATAGACTTCAATACATGCTTGGATTCTGAAGCTAGAGATCATTGGGTTTGTATCTGTTGACGAAGCTTGTCAATATTCCAATAAAGTAAACATAAGGACTTTATGGGAATCCCTATCTATGGACTGCAGATTTTAGATAGCACCCCCCCCCCCCTGTACATCTTTATGTTGAAGAAATGTAACAGTGCCATGTAGCTTTTCAGTTTTGTGCATTTCCTTGTGTTAGTAACACCCTCATTACCAAACTACAAGTTACACAAACTTGTGTTAGATTGTTCTTTGTAGCAGTTAAGCCTATTAAGTTGTTTCCAGAGAAAATAAGAAACTATTCTTCTTCTTCTTCTTCTCTCTCGTTAGAGCTTGGTGTTTATAACTTACTGGTTACGGAAACCGTGTCCGATGCTTTTTTTTTATCTCAATTCCTATTTTAGTCTCTATTTTGGGTATTGAAAATTTAAATCAGTTTGAATTGTTTTTCAATGAAGAAATGTTGAACCATGTAATGTTTTTGTCCTTTTAAAGAACTAAAAAAATTGACAAAATGTAGAAATTTTATTATTTGTAGGATCTGATGACCCAGATGAGATCCTTCAATCTAGATTGTTTTATTTATTTAGCACTTGTATTTTCTAAGTATATCTCTATGTCATTTTCATTTTTGTGAATGCATTCCGTATATGTGCGTTCCACTAGTATTCATGTACCATCAGTTTGCAACAGTAAAACTTCTTCATACTTACCCTAGAAGGATTAAAACTCGCTGCTGCAACTGGTGCTCCCAGAACTGTGAAAGCTACTAACCATAGGCCTCCAAGACGTAGAAAAAAGGCCCCTGGACTTAGTCCACCCCATGAATACAAGACCTCATCCTTCAGAGACGAATACTCATTTACCTGTTACAAAAATGAATACTGTAAGTATGAACTCTTATTCATATTTTATAAATTCAGAATTGGAATACTTTCTTATACAGGGGTGAGTGGGATTACTACTTCCTATCTGAGTAGCACGTGGCAAGTTGTCAGGGAACATAGCCACGTAAGGCGTATCTTTTGCCACATCACTCGGTAAACAATGATTTGAGATTTTTTTTTAAGTCCTGTGCTGTTGTGAATGTTCCTACAAGGGAGAGCTGGGAAGCCCACATCCTGGCAAGCTGAGGTGTAGGGAATAATGTTAGTTATGTGTCGGTCACAACTACTTTTTGGATGGAGTTGCATTTTGATTGCAATTCTAGTCCGTGTGAATTAAGCATGTAATGTGACAATGATGTACTAGACTACTAGTATAGTAGTATGTAATGTTTCACAAGATCACATTAAGGGAGGTTTGCTAAAAATAAAATTAAAAAATTTGAAAAATATTGATCCCATAATTCCTTATGGCACCCCTTCTGCATTCTCTTCTTTGGCCATTTTTTTTTTTGGAGGGGGAAACAATCCTTGAAAATAGTAAACACATTCCATATCTTTGCATCTGTGATTACAATATGAATGTTCAGTCAAACATCTCATTTCCTACAAAGCTCATGTTCTGAACAACTTATGGGTTTGGGTGTCCAGAATTGCTTCAAATGCTAATTTATACTTGAAACCAAGAATATCAGATCGGAAATCAGTTGAGACATTTCAACTTTGAACCTTTATTATTTTTCACATGAATCTTCTGCCCAGCTGATCCTACTGTTGATTTTCTTGTTAAACCTTTTTTTTGTTCCCATGCTCTTATTTACTCAATTGATTTTTTTTTTTTTTTTGGTAACGATTTACTCAATTGATTGACAACAAAGGGAGGGGAGACTTGAGCACACACACACACACACACACAAAAGCTTCTGTATAATGACAGTAAGGTGATTTCTTGTTGTTGCAGTTAGTTGGATCAGTCATCAAGAATGAAAACTCAGGTACCTCAGTTTGCAACTCTACAAACCCAATACAGAAGCTGACTTGGTCAGACTGTGGGGATTGAATATAGAAGAAAGAGGATATGGGTGAGTTGACTTGCAATCACTTGACTCCATGCAATTGGTACATGTATAACAGTATACTTACTGGTCTTAGCCAAAACACCGAGAAAAGTATAGAATGCCTACCGGTCTCTGTTCAAAAGGAACTTCAATTTCCAACCCTGGATCCCAGTTTCTTCCAGCAAATCCTCTTCCGCCCCCATCTGGTTCATTCTTCAGGGCCTGGACACAATTCCACCTTGACGGATACCGGACTCGCTTAAGAGGCAGAACCCACCAGCCATAGTTGCTTCCACTCTTAATCGGTCTGCCATGGGAGATTATACAGTGAGAAGGAACCTGCATTCTAAGCATTTCTTCCTTTTCTTTTGCAGATGATGATGGTAGGTTCTCCAAGCTAGTAATTTGCTTGAATTTGAAGGGGAGGTGGGCTCATGAGCTGTAGCCGGGATTTTAAGACCATGCATATTTTACGTGGAGGGAACAGAGGGATGGGGAAATCATTGTCTTGTTTTTTCTTTACTGTATTATCTGAATGTTTATATTTTAAAATTTTTTATTACTTTTTTTTGTGGTGTAGGACGAGGGAGTCTGGTGGTGCTGTTCATGACACGTGGCAAGTAGTTCCTTGCACGTTGCATTGCGTGATGGACGCGTGTTAGACTATTCAATATAAGGCTGTTTACATCACATATCAAACCCCGTCACGGCAAAAGTATCGAACTCTTTTCGGTTTGGTATCGAATATCAAATTATTTTTTTTTTTATAAATCAAATATTAGTTTTAGTTTAAGTTTAAGTTTTTTTTTTTTTTATTTGTGAAATTTTAGTTTAGGTTCGGTGAAAACTAAAAATTGACTGATAAAACCAAAACCGGATAATCCGAAAGTACAATTTTTCCTGGGCAAATAAAAAAGTGAAGAAAATTCTATCCCCTAATTACAAGTTCTGACAATACCTTTCTTTAGTCCCTTCTTTGTTTGGATGTTACGAAAAGAAAAAACATAATAAGACCACATTAATGATAAGATTATAATGAATTTATCTCAATCAATTTTCTTTATTTCAGAAAAAAAAAATTTTAATGTTCAAACATAGTCTAGATTTTTTTTGGGTAAAAAAAATATAGCGTTGATTATTTATTTATTTAATTATTTTTTTTGAAAAAAAACCTTGATTACCTTACTAGCCTTGATTTCCATATTTACGAAAAAAAAAAGAAGATTAGAGAGAAAAGAGTTCTTTTTATGATTTTTTGTTTTTTTTTTAACTATTGTGAAAAAGAAGAATAGGGAATAGGATGAGGGTAAAGTTGTCTTTTTAAATTTTGAAGTTAACACTATTAACGGAATGGATATTTTTTTTACACGTTTTTTAAAGTAGGGGTGGTATTTGTAGTTGTCAGAAACTAATAGATGGTAGGTGTAATTAGTCCATAGTCCAATGGTCGTACCTGTAATTTCCCCATATATATATAGCCGGTTTAGTCTGGTTTGAGTTTGGACTAATTCGGTTTTGGTCCTATACACTCAGCCCAATTACTATCCAATAACAAAAAGTCGATTCGGTTTTGGGTTTAGTCTAGTTTGGTTTTAGATTCTTAACAGGTTAGCTTAATGGGTTTTTTATCGGTCCACTATCGGTTTGGTCTTAGTTTGACTTTGGTTTAATATATGCATATGTAGTAATATGTTGGCTTAATGGGCTCTATTAGACTATTATCGGGCTGGTTCAGTTTTGGTGTTTGTTTCCTAAAGGTATATTTAATAAAATGTTGGCTTAATAGACTCTTATCGGTTCACTTTTGAACTGATTTGGTTTTGGTCAAGTTTGGTTTGGATTTAGTAATTGGTTCGATTTGGTTTGGGTTTATCAATTGGTCCGATTTGGTTTTGATTTTTCATCGGGTTATACAAACACAACCCAATTATAATGAGAAACAGTTTGGTTTCAATTCAGTCCATATTAAATTGGACTGGTTCGTTTTTCAGTTTGGATCCAATTTTGACATCTAAACAGACAAGGGATTGTTAAGAGACAGTTGAAGACAATTAAGAGAGGGGCCAAACAATAGTTATCAATTGTAGATTTGATTTTATAGACTGAAGTTCGTCTTGACCTGAATCTGCCGAATCAATACGAGGGGAAACTGGAAGAAAAAAAAAAAAAGGAGTTGCTAACAGTGTATAAATCTCAATTCATATGTGTATTTCTCATGGGGAAAGGAATGTTGTCTGGTAGTGCTATCGTACATCTTCTCACATTGGGGTGTAAAATGACTATGCCATTCCTAGTCATTTTACACCTTCTCGGATGGTGAGACCGATTGCCGAGCACGCAGTCGACGGGGTGGTGTCAGGACAGGTCTCGGATTTGCGAGACCACGGGGGGGGAAGGGGGGGGGGGCTTTTTATCAAAAGAAGGGGGGGGGGAGGGGGGGGGGGGGGGGCTCCTCCCATTTGTGGTACATATTCTTAGTTTTTTTGTCTCAAGATAAAAGAGAAAAAAGGCAAGTTATTAAATTGGTGGACAGTCAAGGAGAAAAACTTTTACCTTCCATCTTTTCTTGAAAACTCTAAATCAATAGACTTTTTTTTTTTTTTTTTTGGTGAAAGATAAATTTATTTATTGAATTGAAGGGTTTTAATCGTTCATTTCTACCATTGATGAAGTCAGATATTCTTAATTTTTTGTCACAGAAAGGCAAGTTATTAAATTGGTGGACAGTCAAGGAGAAAAACTTTTACCTTCCATCTTTTCTTGAAAACTCTAAATCAATAGACCTTTTTTTTTTTTTTTTTTTTTTTTGGTGAAAGATAAATTTATTTATTGAATTGAAGGGTTATAATCAAGACTTCATTTCTACACAATTGATGAAGTCAGGGAGTAGATATTGGCCAAAGTGACATCCCCGTGAATGACACTACCTTCATAGCTAAGGTGTGGGCAACACCATTACTCACCTTAGGAATAACCATAAAGGATACAGGGCTACAAAGAGAGACCAATTGATAAATGTCCTATTGAATAGAAGAGACCTCCTTGATATAAGGACAAGAAGGATCATTCAACCATTGAATAATATCATCACAATCAGACTCCACTATCAGATTCCTAAAACCATCCTCAACAGCAACATGAAGGGCCAATTGAATGGACTGCTGAAGAGGTGAAGCAATCTTGAGATCCTGCTTTGAGAATATTACCATTAGCATCTCTAATAATAAAACCTAGGCCCCCCTTACTACATTCTTCAATATTAGCTGCATCTGTGTTAATTTTGATCGTTTCGATTGGGGCAGAATGGGCCTTCTGAATAACATCAAATGGAGTCCATGTTTTATTTTCAAAAACTAAATCATTATGCGCCTTCCATAGATGCCAACAGATGAAGGAAGCTAAGGACCACGCTCTCCTAGCCGAAGTTTTAGATATTTTAAATAAAGGATCCCAACTATGAATCCATTAAGAGAGCTTGAGATTGGAGTCATCAGGCACAATATGAGGTAATAAGGATCCAAACCATACTGTTTTTGAGAAAGGACAATAAAGCAATACATGTTCTATAGACTCCTTGTCACCACATCTTTTGCAGATAGAGTCCACCAAGATTTGCCTGTGAAGAAATTCTTCTCCCAGTGCCAATTCATTCCCACATGCACGCCATAAGAAGGTTTTTATCTTTGGCAAAGTGAGACCATTCCAAACTCTTTTCCACACTATCTTCGGCGTATAATTCCAACTGTTTAGGTGAGAAGAGGATGGTCTACTTTGGTCTATCTCTTCCAAATAATTAGAGATAAAAAGATATATGCCGATTTGACTAAAAATTCGCCTAATTTATTGCCAACCCATATAAGGTTGTCTTCCTTCGGGTAAAGACTAAGAGGTATTTTGAGAATGACCTCTCTAATATCAGCTAGAAAAAGGCTTACCAAAATCTCCACTTTCTAAATTTGGTTGACAGAATCAATCAGATCCGAAACCCTCTCCATAGAGCAATTAATTGGCTTATTAGAATAGGGTTTAAAACCTTTAATGGAAAGAATCCATTGGTCTTCTCAAATCCTTATTTTATCTCCCTGGCTTACCTGCCAAATTAAACTTTTGAGGAGATAATTTCTTCCTTCCATGAGGCTTCTCCACGCCCAAGAGGGACGACAACCTAATGAGGCATAAAGAAAATCCGAATCTAGAAAATAAATAGATTTCATCATCTTTCCCCATGTCGAATCAGGAGAAGACCATAGATTTCAAGCCATTTTGGTAAGAAGGGCTAGCTCTTGAATATATGGATCACGAAGACCCAAACCTCCCTTCTCTTTAGATTTACACAATCTAGACCAAGATATTTAGTGAATATTTTTATCTTTCCCATTATTATGCCAAAAAAAATTCTGCAACAGACTTCCTAATGGAATAATGACAAGATTTTGGAAGATTGAAATAAGTAGCCGCGTAATTAAACATAGTCAATACATCCGACTTCAATAAAGTTTCTTTCCGGCATGGCAAGGCAACTTACTTTTCCAACTCGCCATTTTCTTGATGGTCCATTCCTAGATATCAATGAAGCAATCTTTCTTTGAAGCTCCAAACTCAGCAGGAAAGCTTAGATATTTGTTCGGCCTTTCGCCATACTTGATCTTTAGAACCCTTGAGAACCATCTTCTAAACTTGGCAGAAGTGTTTGGGCTATATATCAAGCAAGATTTTTGGAGGTCTATGTTTTTACCAGATGCTCTGCAATAAGTATCAATATAATCCTTCAAGGAATGTATAGCTTCATAATCAACTTGTGAGAATAAAAGGCAATCGTCAACAAATAATAAGTGTGAAATAGGGAAAACTCGATTTTTAATTTTAATGCCTTTAATAACACTAGAATCCATGCCACCTTGAAGTAAAGAGGAAAAAACATGAATGCACAAGATGAATAGAGCAGGAGAAAGGGGATCCCCCCCTTGTGGGAATAATATTTTCTCTTTCTGTTCCATTAACCAAAACAATATAAGTGACAGTAAAAACACATTTCATAATAAGTTTGACCCATTGAGGAATAAAACCCAACTTTAGAAGCACTTTATCAACGAATGACCATTCAAGACGGTCATAAGCTTTGTTCATATCGAATTTCATAGCCATGAGACCGGTCTTGCCTTGCTTTCGATTTTAATATAATGGAAATGGGCCATAAGAATGTTATCCGAAATTGATATATTCGAAATGAAAGCAAACTGGTTAGGCAGGATAATCTTATCCAAAATACTCTTTAGTCTATTGGTCGTTATTTTAGAAATAATCTTAATAGTGACCCCACAGACTGATTGGCTAAAATTGTTCAACAGATTCAGGATTGTTATTTGTTAGAATGAGACAAGTATATGTCTTATTAAGCTCCTCATAAATATGCCCTCCAGAGAAAAATCCGTGAATGACCTTAATTAAATCAGATTTGGTTAAATCCCAAAACTTTTGGAAAAAGCCTGGAGGGAATCCACCACGACTAGGACTTTTAAGTGGGGTCATGTTGAATAAGGCCGATTTGACCTCTTCTTCTGAAGGTAAGCATATGAGATTAGCATTATCCTCATCCAAGATTTTTAAGGAAATTTTATATAAGATAGAATCCAACGCCATAAAATCAGGAGGATCTGTAGTATATAATTTCTGAAAATCAAGAGGTTTTGTAGCATTTAATTTCTAAATCAATAGACAATCATACTCTAGTGTTGGTTTAAATTTAACATGAAAAACCTAAAAAGAAAGGGGATCCCATATTGCCATCACCATAGGCTGTGTTTGGTTGCAAGGGAATTGAAGGGAAGGGAAGGGAAGTGAAATCTTTTTAACTTAGAAAGAAATTTTATGTAATGATAAAACACATGCTATCACATTGCTATATAACTAATTCCAACTCATTCCATATTTAGTTATTAACTTACACTCCACTTTGCATTTAAATCCCTTGTATTTAAAAAGTTAAATAAATTTTACATCTTATTAATATTATTACTAAATATATTAAGAAATTTGGATAGTTTATTTTGTGTTACAACTATAAAAGTTTCCTTTTTAAATTAAAAGATTTCACTTTCTTTCCTTTCAATTTCCCTTGCAACCAAATACAACCTAAGAAAATTGTATTCATCATCAGAAAAGGGAAAACAAAAAAGAATTATTAACAACGAAAAAGAGTCCTTCAAAAATAGAAGAAACCCATTTGATGAATCCATGGATAATACATTTGGTAACCTATTCATAAACAGAAGTTACAACAAGTCTCATAAGCCTCATACAATAAAAACAAACAAAACAAAGCACTGTTTTTTTATAAATAAAAAAAAAAAACTTTACTTTAAAAATAAATAAAATACAAAAAACCTTGGAGTATAGTGTAGAGAGCCCTTCTGCAATAATTAAATTGTAATCTTGAAATCATGAATTCTTAAATCACTTAAACCACTAAAACCTCATCGTGAACATGATCGTTAGAGTGAATTAATTTTTTTTTTATTTTTTTTATCTTTTTTATATTCCACTTACTTTCATGGTCGGTTTGCACGGGTGATCCACTAATCCATGCATTACCCCAACAGATTTAGGCAAGAATACATTATCAATAATACGCCACTCCACTTGGGTTTGGAACGTGGTTGATTGGGTACTTGGATCTCACGCGCATTAATTATTGGGAAAAGGCCGTTTTTGAGTTCTACTTTATCAATCTATTCACCCAGTCTTTTTTGTTGTTTACCGAAAAAATAAACCAGTCTATTTGTTAATCTAATTATCCAGTTTGAGATTGGATTTATCAATGTATCCAAACGAGTGTTCATTTATTCCTTACCCTATTAATTTGACAATTTTACCCCTTTACAGCTTCACTATCTAACTCTCCAACCTTGACAATTGACAAGCCCCGGCGTTTAGGCATCATCAACGAGGTGATCCGATGGAGGTTACTTTTCACCCTTATTTGAGTAAGCTGATCTACGACCATAAGAGAATGCATCGTGGAAGTCTGAAACGTGAGTGAGGCTGATCCATAACATCAATTGTAGAAGAATGAGGTTCCTAGGAGTTGATGAACATTGGAATAACAAGTGTTTTCAATGGATTAACGATAATGAATCTGAATTATATGGGATATTAGGTTATGTCAATGATAGAAGAGATCAGATCTTCTGTAGTGACTACCAAAGGGCAGTGGGATTCTGGCCACTCAAAGCATTGGGATATGTGCCGATCATTATGAATAGATTAGATCTTCACTATTAACAGTAATTATTACAGAGGATTTTTTTTCCCAACGAGGAGAGGTTAGGAATCTGAATTCAACTAAAAACATCTCAATGGGTATTATGGGTTCTATTGTGGTGATGGGTTTGGTAAAGAAGAGGGAAGTGTAAGGGGCAAAACTATCTAAAAAAGATTGGTGGTGGGATAAAATTGTTTCCTGTTGTTCGTTCTCAATCCAGTCGGTTGAAGCCTCTCAAACGGCAGGGACGATTTGAGTCGTGCGTGGTGGGAGGTGAAACACTATTCTGGATATATTGGGAATATCGAAATTCAAAATTGGATAGATTGGTCAAGATAAAGATTGGATGGGTAGATTGGTAAAGTGAAAAAAGAAAATAAAAAAAAGGAAGGGGTAATCAGGGGACTTGGATCGTCTGCAGTACAGCGTGCCTGGTCTTCTGCTAAAAAGTTGACTTTTGGTCTGCATAATTTTATCGTATGACTAGAAAATTTCCTATTATTTTTGTCAGAATCTCCAGCTCTCGGTCCGAAGGTCATTTCCAGACCTTGGCGCTAGATTAAAAAACGAAAGAGAAGAAAAGCGAAGGAGCTTCTATTGAGAGAATAACAGGCGAAGAAGGATCCGCATTATTTGTTCTGCGTTTCAGAGATGAAAGCCAGGGGAAGAGGAGCCTGGGGACCAGCAACAAAGCTAGGGCTACCGGCTGTCTTCCTCTCATGCATCGTTTTCTTTCTTGCTGGATTCTTCGGTTCCATGCTCCTCTCTCAGGTGATATATTAAACTCTTTTTCGTTTCTTCAATAAATTTGTGTTTATCCTATTGTTCGATCTGGCTTTCTAATCGCTTATTTGCAGGATATCTCTAGCGTCCGGACGAGGCCGAGCTTACTTGAATCAGTTGACGAGGAAACAGGGTACAATCCGATGGCGCATGGAGAGACTGGAGAAACTTCAGTTGTTTCGATACCCTTTCAGGTTCTCGATCTCTTTCCTTGAGGTTTGAGCTTCGTTTACTGTTGTTTTTTCTTCAGTTTAATTAGAACAGAACTGAATATGCATGGGATGCTTGCCTAGCAGTGGTGGATCAGAAGTGACTTCATTTTGTGTGCTACAGCTACTTCCTTATGATATTGAGAACGGTTTGTCAAATCATAGTGTCTATTATTATTATTATTATTATTATTATTATTATTATTATTTAGCGTCTTTGGCTACAAGAAAAAGAAGATAATCGGTAGTGAATTTGAATTATGTTTAGTATATACATCCCTATAGCAGTGCAAATAAACCTGGAGTTAGCCATAGAAAACAGAAAAGAAAAGGATTCTATTTGATAAACTCCTCCGTTGGACATTAATTAGAGTATGAAACAGAGTAACGGTAGATTGAATTTCTTATTTACTCTTAGAGTTGAGTGGACATTGCATTTGTTCAATAAAAGTTACGGTGACTGTTTGATTTGACATATTTCATAGTTGGATCTTTGGTTGATTAGGGAGTTACTTTGCTCATGAAACCAAGGAGATGTTGAAGAGAAACACTTGCAGTTTGGCTGGCTGCAACTGTGCTGTTGTTTGTTGGCTTCTCCTGATTCGATCTTTCTTGTTGATGGTGAAATATATTACTCTTATGGCTAATAACCTTGTTCCTTCCTTATCTTGTAGCAAGGATATGGCAATGCTTTATTGTGTTTTGTTGTTGGAATTTGTACAGGCCTTTCTGTGACCTGAAGAACTCAATTCCCTAGTCCCCTATGCCCTATGATAGAGATATCTTTGTTCTTGATCTCATACAGAGAAATTATTGAAGTATTTCTTCTCAGTTACCCCTTTGACCATGTGGTTATTCTATTATTGTGCTCTTTTTGCTTCATAGGAATCTTATATCCAGTAAGTTCTGTAAGCTGTTTTTTTAGTAGAATTTGAACTTTAGAGTTTAGGTTTGAGACCAGAAAAAAAAAAAAAAATTAATCACAAAAATGACTGGAGAGAGGAAATGAAAAAAAAAGGATAAAGTTGAAAGATGTAAGCACTGAGGCTGGAGGAAAAAGAAATTGTGATGAAATGATTTGAATACAGGTACGGATTATAGAGTTTAAGAGGTAATACATAGTAGCTAGGAGGGAAACCGAAATATGATAACATCTGGGGATAAAACAGTTGCAGGAAGTGCTTCCTGTTATATTTCATTCCATTTTTTTCCTTTTCCTGCTGGGTGAGCAGGATGCAAGGGGATCAAATGGAGAGACCACTAAAGGAATGCAAGCAACAGTGGGAGTAGGGTATATGATAGAAAAGAAAATTCAAAACCTTCCTTTCCCTAGTGTTGCAGTTATGTTTGGTGCACATGATTGCCACCTCTTTACTTAAGTGACACATCTTCCTTTCGTTCATTTCTTTTCTAAAAAATTTTCATTTCTTTCTAAGAAATATTTGTTCCATCCGAAATTTTGAGTGCAGGTTTTAAGCTGGAAGCCTCGGGCACTACTTTTTCCTAAATTTGCAACTGTAGAACAATGCCAAGGCATAATAAAAATGGCAAAGTCTAAGCTTAGTCCGTCGACCTTAGCTTTGCGGAAAGGAGAAACTATGGAGAACACTAAGGGAATTAGGACAAGGTAACTTCATTCTCTATAGCACCTTTCTGCTAGTTGGATTCTTTTCCAAGATAAATGAATGGGGTGCTCTCCTTTATCGTTCCTTATCATTGATTCAATAAAAGGCTGTAACATTAAAAAGGAAGAAGAAGAAGAAGAAGAAGATGGTATTCAATTTTAAGGATCTTCTGAACTTTATGAGAGTTAAAGGAATTCTTTCATATACTTGATCTTATGGATTGTGAGTTTGGTTAAATATCTAGGTAGTCAGCCTATTGTATTTCTTTCTTCCTTATTTTTTAATTTTTTTTTCTTGTTGCTGTTGTTGTGACTCCATCGGTTTAGTAAAATAATGTTTACTGGTTATGCTTCGCTTTTCATGGGGTATCCTCATGCTAAGATTTCTTTTCTTCTTTTGATTGTGTCCTGATAATGTTCAGTATTAGGTGAGAGTTTTCTCTTCCTATTCCATGATTGCTGGGTCTCCTAAGCCCTGCCTTTTCCCTTCTCTTTTGGTTTTTCTACTTTTATTTACTTGGAGTCTCCTAGGCCCATTCTATGGAAGTCAAGTTTGAGTGTAAGTCAATGTTTCAAGATTATCTATCAAAAAAAAAAGAAGTTTCAAGATTAATGCCTTAAGTTATGAATTTGTATTTTATATATATTACTGATTTGTGGATTTATGAAATTAATCACTTTTTGCTTTGTTTTTTTTTTTTTTTGGGGCTCACAGTTCAGGTACATTTATCAGTGCATCAGAAGATAAATCTGGAATCTTGGACATCATTGAGCATAAGATTGCTAGGGTTACAATGATTCCTAGGAGCCATGGAGAGGTATGATGTTAAAAGATAAAAATAAAAACAATTATACTATTATCATTTTGTGGTTGGTTTCCACCCAGTCCCCTTCCTAGAGATGGAGGAGAAGGGCATTTGGTGAGGTGCAGAGAGAGAAGACTACATAGAAAACTTTATCTTCGTAGACAACCTCACCACAAATGTCTATATGTTGTTGTTGTTTTTATTTATTATTTATTTTTTATCTTTATCTTTCTTTTTACTTTCTATAAAGAGTAGCAGGAAAACATTTATTTAGAAAGAGAAAAAAATGTAACAGAGTAAATTTTGACGTTTTTAGCTCATTTGAATTGGATAATTTTGACTTCCAAAACTTTTTGGGGTTACACTTCTATTACTTCCAATTTTCCTTCTTATATACATTAAAACTGTAGTTACCACATCAAGTGAACTACATTTCTCAGAGCAATGGCTATAGCTCATTTTGCAAGTTTTAAATTCATAAGGGATAGATTCATAAGGATTACAAGTGCTAGAAATTCTGGATGTTTTCAAAGGTTTCATTGATTTTTCTCCTGTGTCCTTTTGGAGCCTCCGAAAGTGGTTAGGAAGAGTAAGGCTTAACTTTCAGTTGCATGCTATAGGGAATCCCAGCCTGACCAGCATATGTCCTAACCTTTGTGGTGGTTTGTTGGATCAGGACAAGTGGACAACCATGCTAGATTCCATTCTACTAGGCCTTGAAAATGTTTTATAATTTCTGTTATTCTTTTATAGTTTTATCTTTGTTTTCCTCCTTAATATTTCTAAGATTATGTTCAAATATCTTTGGTGGGAGAGGCCATCTCTCTGGATTTTTCTGTTATATCAAAACTCAAAGCCAGCAAATGATGCTCTTATGATCCTATCTTTGAGTTGATTATACATTGGCCCCTACTGACTTCTTGAATCTTTAGAGTTCAAAGAGACCTTCCAGAGGTAAACTTTTATCCATGGCACATTTACTCGAGGAATTAAAAAAGGTTTTCTTTTCCTCCTTGAACTTGAGGGTTGCTTCTTAGGACCCAATAGTGTCTTCTCTTGGAGATCCATTTTTAAAGCTTAACCTTTTCTTTTTCCTTCTCAAGCTGAAACCCATTTTTAGTTAAGCTAATTTTTTAATTCCACTACCTGTTTCTGGATTAAGGGTTGTGGGGTCTGGAAAATTAACAATTATCGAATGCTTCAAGCTAAAAGAGCAAGCCCCTTTCACTGGTCAATTTTTTAGGTTCCCATTGTTTCCATGAGTGTGTCTCATTTAGGGGAAGAGGTAGGATGCTTTGTTTGTCACCCTTACTATGCTATGGAATATTAGCAAAGAAAAGAAGGGTTGTTACTGTTTTTTGGAAAATGGTTTTAGGTGACAGATTTTCCACAATCACCTACTTTACACCACATGAACGGTTATGAGGGCATATGAACCATTTGGTAGCCGAACTCAACCATCTCCTTGTATTAGCAGATTTAGAACATTTTTCAGAAGCATAGTTGTTAAGGAGTCGCTAGGTGTCCTAGCGCACTGGTGTCGCCTTGGGTGTCTGTTAGGCCTCCAGTGCATTGGTTCACCTTGACAACTATGTTCAGAAGGTTGACTTTTCAACCATCTTTAGAAGCTTTATTCTGCAACGTGTCCCGCTGGCCGAGGGAAGTTCGCTACAGTTATTGTTTGCCTTTTTAGCAATAAATGCTTTAGTAAGCTGTAGTTTTCTCTTTCGGGCAAATAACCTTGCCTAATTATCTTAATCAAGATAGACTTTTTGAGCTGCTTCTTTCTGAAAATTTCTTTAGCATCAGTTCACGACCTTTTAAGCAGTTGGAGTTGTTTTTTGGTTTTATTTTTTATGTGTATTTTCCGTATGTTTGTTGACAAAAATATTGAGCTAGGATAAGTCTGTTTGGGATAATTGGAGAGGTGATTATTTGAATGGCAGGGTTCTAGTTCTGGATCAGATGATTCTGATCTGTTAGTTATGTTCCATGTACAGGGATAGACTTCCTCCGATTAGGGAGGTTGATCAATTATTCAAGTATGTAAACAAAAGAAAACATACGGAGCTGAAAGGAATTCATTGCATTAATAGCTTTGTTTATGCTAAGGTGATTGATTTGGCAAATCTAGATGTATTGGTACATAGAAGCAAACTAGAAATTTTACTTACCTTGCCTCTTTGTATGGTACTTGTTTAGTTCACTTCTTTTATCCGGTGGCCAATGAATCACTAGGACAATGTGTAATTTACTGAAGCCTATCATAGCTTATCTCTTAATGTTAATAGATCGCTAAGGTTAGGGCAATAATCTTTCATTTTCTCTTTGGTTTACCTTTATGATATTTGATTTTTTTTTTTTTTTTTTTGTATTTTACTTTGTTTTGAAGTAGTTAATCTTTTATTTCACAGCAATTCTAAACTTGCCTGAGTAAAGCGGGGATATCACCATGTTGCAGGCATTTAATATCTTACGTTATGAGATTGGGCAGAGGTATAATTCTCACTACGATGCATTCGACCCAGCTGAATATGGTCCACAAAAGAGCCAAAGGGTACATAACAGTTGAAGGATAAGTCTCTGTTTGGTTATTATTTTTTGTTAAAAATGAGATTTATATTTCTCCCAACAACCATCTTCTTTCTGCATAAAATTTGGTATTCCTTGCATGTTTCAACTCTCTCAAGGAATTGCATTAGTTGTGTTGATATGTTGATCAGCTAGCATCTATATCTTGCCAAACATCCTTGATTCTTGCACCAATTTTGTGAATTGTTCTCTAATATCTATAGTAGATGCCATAGTGTAAAAACCAGAATTAGGTTATGCATACCATTTCTCCCCCCCACACACACACACACACACAACCCCCAGTGCAATACAGACAAAAAAAAGAAGTTAAGTGGGCTATCCAAACTCAAACTATAATTTATGTTCATAAATTATGAAGTAAATCCTTTTCTTGGAAGGTATAATGCAAAATATCCAGTCACATTATTGACTGATCTGACTTTTTCCCGTTTGGTCTTTTGAAGGAGAACCAAGTATACCTTGGTTGGACCACACAATGTTTCCGTTCTTAGTTGTCATCTGCGTCTTATGGTTTGAAATTAAAGGGAGGACCTTATAAAATATCTTTCTTGTCCCCTATAAAATATCTAACTAGTCATTTTTGTGCTATTTCTGAACTACATGACATCATCAGATATTCTATGCACTCCAGTTTCTCTTAGAGCACCAGGACCTAATTCTTCTGGCCATTAGGTGATTTAAGTGATGTCATGTTCTAGGATTCCAATTTTAAGTTATGTGGAACAGATAAGAAAGATTTGATTTGTCACTAATAGCAGTTTAGTGAATATTCGAAGATGATCCTGATAATTTTGGAATAATCTCATGAAAGATAGATAGTTTTCTAATATGAAAAATAAAACTTTAAATTCATTAATTGTAATTTTAAATCTTATTATTTTACAAATAAGAGTTTTATGAAAGGGTGGGATCCCCCTTAGAAATAGCCTCACTAGACTCTCGAGGCCAAGCCAGTTTTCTAATCTGAACATAGTATCTCAAATTTATTAAATTATAAGTTGTAAACCTTTTTTTTTTTTTTTTTAAATAATAAAAATGGTGTGATACCCCTCAAAACAGCCATACTGTACATGACAAGGTCAAAAACCGATCCCAAAAGCTGCAAAAGAAACTGACCTTCAACCAAGAAAAAAAATTAAGGCTCAATAGCTACATTCCAACTAACCTTAAAATCAGAAACCATACAGCCTTGCTAGTCCTTTCCCACTTAGGCCCAGAAAATTATAAAATCTTTCAACTTAGAGACAATCCGATAATAAAGCATAATAATCAAAGTCAACAGATATGACCCTTATTTTTCATGGGGTAAGAACTTCGTGCAACCAATTTGTGTTACCCATATAATCTGAAGTTGCTTGAACAACAGAATCACGTTTTAGAGTTTACAACAATTGAGTTGCTCAAAAGTCATTAGGCCGCACCTTGGCCTTATTAGAGCTGTTAATGGTTGTAGTTGCCAAGATAGACTCTAACCCTGCTTGCTACCTAGTTTAAAGAGGCCATCTTTATCTTGTTGCTGACTAAATTAGTGGGCTGGGTTTAGTTGTGAAAGAGAAGAAATATCCGGTCTTAACTCTTAAGTACTTAATCCTAAGGTGTAGCTTGAGCATGAGCTATTCTGTTTATGATTTAGGGCTGTAAATGGGACCAATCATTTTTTTAAACGTATATCTGATATCCAATTTAATTTTGCTCAGAAATGGAACTCTGTATTCCTTTTCCTATCTGATTAGGTATGACATTGAATATTTGATTAAATTGTAACTAACGCAGGGAAACAACATTAAACTTATTTAAATTAAAATACAACCAAAATAGAAACATTAACCCCCTAATTCCCTTCCTGATCTTTAGAAATGACTCTTGAACATTATCTCATGTATGCATGTATATATTTCCTATATTCGGACAACTATTTTTATATTACCTGATTAGATTGGATCGGATATTACTGTATCCATCTGGTTTAAATGGTCTGAATCCTGATATGGAATTTGATAATATCCATCCAGTTGACAGCCTGATAAGGACAAAAGAGAGAGAAGAGGATCCCACACCACATTGACGGTGATGGGATCCCATGGAGAGTACATGTACATGCAGGTGATCCAACTAACTCAGTATTCCATTATTCAAATCTTCAAATCCGAAAATAATAGAACTATTACACTTGCTTTTAAAGGGAAAACTTTCCTAGACTTAATTGAAATAAAACTAGCAACTAAATAAAATCTCTAATCAAAATGGAAACCATAAACAAGGGAATAGAATACCTACCATAACCTATTGCTTGCTAACTAAGACAATAAGAAAGGAAACTAAAATAAAATCTTACCTAACTTTTCCACCTAAATTTTCCAAAATAAAAGATTTCAAACATATCCCAATTAAAATTAAATCCTACAAAGATTCCTATCCAAGCCCATCTCATCTTGTGGGCCCGCCATTGCATCGCAGCCCTACCATAGTGAGAATCAATCTAAAACAACATAATCTTATCCAATATTTATGAAAAGGGGCAAGTAATGACACTATGGAGCCGGAAAAAAAATATACAGACATAAACATGTGGTAGAATTGCCTAAAGCACTTTGAGTGCTATTTCTACGTACTAACACCAGTCAAATTGAACCATCTTTTAAATTATGATAGTTCATACCTCTTTCGGATTCTCAAGAAATATCCATGCAATTATTGTTTTTCTTTAGTCATTAAACTGTACCGAATCTCATTCTGGTGTAAGATTAGCTAACTTTTTCAAAAATATTGCACAGGAATAAAGAGCTCAACTGATCATCCTATTGTTCATGATGGAAAAAGAAACTAACACCTTGTAAAAAGTAGGGTCAAATGATTATTTGCGTTCAGTTCTATCTGATATTTTGGGAGAAAAAATGTTTGGAGTGGTATTCTTGTGCATTGTCACCAAATGGAAATCCTAAACTAGTTTTCAGTTTGGTGAGTTAGAAGTTGTCAGTGATTGTCTTATCTAGGATCAATTGTGCCAAATTGGTGAAGGAAAAGAACGGATAAATAATGTTCAATACTTTGGAAGTGGAAAAGAGACTCATTAGCATCCATAGGGCTCGTGATAGTTCAAATTGCAACACCTTAAAAGGGTTTCCTTTGAGTTCTTTGAGCTAAATTTGCTTTCTTTTTCTTTTTTTATAAGATGAAACTCCTCCTGTAAGCATTTATTCACACAAGAAAATACTTTCCAAGATTGTTTTGTGGCCAGATGGATTTCTCTATATGCATTTCATATTTCTGCTGTGAGTCTGTCAGAGTCTGTCACATAGTTTTAGTACCACGGTCAGCTAAGTGTACAGAGTGCTGCCTTCCCTTACAAACAGGGGTTTCCTAAGTTTACTCTTCTGTTTAAGCACTTTTCTTTTCTTTTGCATCCACCTTGTCTCTTTTCTCTTGGTGAAATCTCTCATCATGCCTTGCCTTATCTCAATGAAATCTTTCCATTATCATCAGTATGAAGTTTAACCTTTTCTTTTTCTTCTTGATTTCCTTTTTTGTATCTTGCTGCCATGAATCCCGCAATAGTAAGTAATCATAATTCCAAACTCCAATACTTTGTGCAGGTTGCTTCCTTCTTATTGTATCTCTCTGATGTGAAAGAAGGTGGAGAAACCATGTTTCCTTTTGAGGTAAGATAATTCTTAAAATGTTTTTATTCTCATTTGTTATTATATGGTGTACGTATGAAGTCGTCTTTTGTTCTCTTTCCTTTTGGATCCCATTGTTGGTGTTAATATGGATGCTGATCGGTCATCTCTACTTGAACCTGCAGAATGGTTTTATGGACTTCAACTATGACTACAAAGAGTGCATTGGTTTGAAAGTGAAACCACGTCAAGGGGACGGACTTTTATTTTACTCATTGTTTCCTAATGGGACTACTGATCTGGTAATTGTTTCTCTTATTTTACAGTCTTTCATTGAAGGATCAGCAGTAACTTTATATGGATAGAGTAGAAACCCCCTGTATTTTAGAAGGGGTGTGCTTAGTAATTTAAGATAGGGATTAGCTTCCAACTAAAATAGGTCATTCATAAGTCGCACTGGTGTAGAGCCATACAGTTTTGACATTTTACCTTGAATTGTTGAATCTTTCACATCCATTAGGAAGCAGGGAGAAGAACCAAAATAGCTGAGTGATAAAGAGTAAGGACCAGCTTCCAAATGCAGTAGCTGGTTCCTACATTTCATTGGAGCCTGAACTCCCATATATCAGGGTTGAGGTTTGGACTTGATTGGTTGCAAGCCAGTATGTATTTCAGTATCCAAGTAAAGCGTTCAAGGTTTTCAAGGTTTTATGAGGTCTTGAATTCTTTGGTATTTTCACACATCGCACCTATTAGGAAATAGATGGAAGAAACAAATGGATGATTGAAAGGGATTAACTTCTAACTTAGGGGATCCCTTCATTTCTTTAGAGCTGAAACCCCTACAAATTTGGGTGGAGGTTTGAAGTTGATTGGTCATGGGAAGTAAGTATGTAAGTTTGGACTGTCAATATCCAAGTATAGGCATATACCATTGCAGTTTTTATAAGGTGAGATCTTGAATTGTTTACCCAAAAAAAAAAATCTTGAATTGTTAGATATTTTTGTACCCATCAGGAAGTAGGGAGAAGAAGCAAAATGAATTATTGATAAACTAACAACCACAGTAAATGATATCCAAATGGTAAAGTCCAATAACCTTGGTAGTTAAATTAGGTCTTTTGCTGCATTTGTTTCTGACAAAATACAACATGAAGGCCATATTCGAATGCAATTCTGATTCTGGATTCTGGCTCAGAAACGGAATCAGGTTGTTGATCATCACATTTCTTCCAACCTGAACCTGTAAGCTAACATGAGAATTGCTCGAAGTTTGGAATGGGGCAAAAGGTTTGTTCTTGGATTCTCACAGTCATGGGATAGCTTTTTAGAAGGCCAATCTTTTTGGTGATTAGTAAATCCCAGAATCTGCGTTTTGTTTGGGTTCTTAGAGAAGCTGTAATGGGCTTAAGACAATATTATATGTTTCTAGATATAATACTGTTTAGGCAATGGGCTCAAGACAATATTTAACGGCAAGGCAAGTCGATGTCATGCCATCTTTTTCTCTGTTTCATCTTGTTGCTCACTTGGTACCGATTCTAATTTAAATATCTTGATTCTGTTGAAGCAATTATATGCACAATACAATGTTGCAATTTTTGTTTCTAGTTTCCTAATTTTAATCATTGGGTTGACAACTCATGTAGACATCACTTCATGGGAGCTGTCCAGTGATTGAAGGGGAAAAATGGGTGGCAACGAAGTGGATCAGAAATCAAGAAGAAACATGAATGTTTATACATTTGGTGGGCACTTTGATTCTTACCCTGTTCCCACATGAAGATGTATTTCACTTCCATTTTCTGATTATGTCCGAAATTTGAAGCTTAAAAATTATTCTACTAGCAACGGTGTCATGTTATTCCTTAGAAAACCCTTTCTGTTCTTTTCAATTAACCAATGACTGCGTAAAAAGGGAGATTTTAGAATGAAGGGTATGCAATTTTGGCATTGCACACCCGTGGAGCACATGAGTTTGCCCCAGAAAATGTAATGAGTTGTTTTTTTGGGGACTGCGTGGTTAATGAATCATAGTGGATTCAAGTTGAGTTGGACTGGAAACAATATTGCGCTGAGTACATGAAATTGGAGCAAAGCATATTGAGGTTTTCCATGTCTGGATCGTTTATAATGCACATCCAAAATGTATTACCGAGCTACACCCCAACCCATCATGATTCAATTTTAAACCTGAATGTCTCCTGGGGTGGCCTGAAATCAGCCAGAACTGTACTGTTTGGGTACTCATGGTCATGGCCTCCCATTCAGATTCAACCTTTTCTGGAGAAAGTTTAATATTGGCATGCTTTGAACTTGATGCATTCGCTCACTATTAGTCAATTAGATCCAAAATTAATCTCATCTAAAACTGCAGAAATGAATGTTATTCCCAGATGCCTGCAATACAAGCATTCAATATTTACTAGCCAACTGAAAATATTCACATCCATTCATCTACTTACTGGCACCAGCAACCGCAAAACAAGGCCTCGATAGCAAGCATTTAAATCACTGGGATCAAACCTATACATTTCAATTTCCACAATCACAGGCTTGTAGTTTGTGTATCCTCGTTCCAATTCTACAGGTGCTCTTGCACGCCCACATCTATGGTTCATCGATGACATGAAGCTTTTGATAACCGACCCTTCAAACACTTTTTTCTTCTTTTAACCATACACAGTTAGGCCTCCTGTCTACTGATGGCCTGAGTGGGCTGATGGGAGTACCAAGATGCATTTGTAGCTCACCATATAAGGTATTCATCTTGCATGTTTTTCGTGGATTTGGCTTGGCTTCAAATCAATACCCACTGTCTCCCTCTACCTTTGGACCCCAAAAGTGCGGAAGGTTTGCCTTCACTATTTTTCCTCCTCTCTTTCATCAGTTTGATGAATGATAAAACATGAGCAGAAAATGCCATTCTCACATCCCAATTCAGTCTTGAAATGGTAATTTACAATTTATGCCAGTTTTGGTGGGGTTGCTTCCCCCACTTCAAGGAATACATGCAACCAGCTGCTGTGACCAGCCCAAGAGCAGCAAATGCCATTATTGTTGCATTCCCAAGGTTTTGTTTGTAGCCCCCCTGCGATAAAGCCAAATTCTGAGCACTATAAATTAAATGATTACAATATATTAGTTAGGAAAAGACTAAAAATTAATGCCTGAGCCTGGACACAAGTTCATGAAGCCAGCATTCCACCTGATCATGGTTCATATTGTAGACCATAAAAGACAGGTCGGTCTCCAAGTCAAGGCCAAAAACATTCTGATAAGATGGTCTTAATGTGCAGAAAGGATTGATATTACTATTGTACCATTCAATTGGATCAATTTTTACCTCATAGACCATCTACAGGGTGCAGAAAGTAGGGACCGGATATATGGCTTCTTTCCTACTGCATCCTATCCTTGATAATTCCTCTAAACGGAAAGGCAAACACACCTGGATTAAAACAAATACCATTGCTGCATTTGCAGGAGCACTAGACAGGCTTATCATCCCCCCACGCAATTCATTCGGCACATATCTGTGAGAACAGAATTAGCAAAGAAATATAAAATTCCTCCCAATAAGTACCATGATAGTGAAAATCTAAGAAATAGAACAAAGAAATAATAGAGGTGATTTTTACATGGTCCTGAGTCTTGCAAGCGAAGGTAATATCAGGCCAACACAAGCATGGAAGACACAGAAGAGTGTCACTAAAACCCCAATTTCCTACAAAGCACAACTACAACAGTTAAACTTCGAAGCATCTAGTTGCAGAATCAGATAAATAAAGTTTTATTCCTACCAATCTATAATTTGAAATCTATACCTGATAATCATAAGCTACTATAGACAAGACAAATGCACTGACAATGAATGCAAATAGCAAATAATCCTCGATTCGAACTGGTGATGGTCCACTAGTGAACCACGGAACTGAAGTGCTACCTAGCATTCTTGCACCCATGAAACATGGATATATCATCCCTAGTCTCACTTCTCGCCCATCAGCCTGAAACATGGCTAAATTTTAGTGAACTTATGAGGCCATAGGTCATTATGAACTAATTTTGGGACAAAAATAAAGGAAGAAGCATGCATCCAGTGATTCTTTATTTTCTTTAATAAAACAGCAAATGATTTTTTCACCAAAATAAAAGAGATGTCAGCTTTGTTCCCAAATAAACTCCTACTACAAGAGGCAAAAGATTAACAACTAATTATAACACGGATGAAAAACATAAAGTAATCAAGGTTACTCAACATGGAAACATATTTTGTTCCCCTTTAAAACTAAAATGCAAAATTGCAAACAATTTCTGTTGAATCCACGTACCACAATTGTTGGTGCCCATAGAATCCAAAAGACCATAATGGAAAACTGAAGACATGCTTGGGCCCATGCCAATAACCATATCCGTTTATCTGTGAGATATACAAATTTCAGATAAAAGACATAAGGACAAAAGAAAACAATGAAAATAAAGTGTTATTTATTGAGTATCTGCAAATACCTAGAAACAGTATATTTATGCCTTCGGATTTCTAAGGTGGAATCACCATGCATGCAAATCCAAACATTTACCTCTTTATTCAGTTTACCATCCATGTAATCTACCTAACAGAACCTATTTATCATTTAGAAATAAATATTTCTTCAAGGTTTGGAAATGTGCAGAAAGATTTGCACGTCAATTGGATCAAATGATTGTGAATTTTTTATCAATCATCCAAGTGGCTAGGACAAGATGCACTTTTCAAGGCATTAGTTATCCAAACTGGCCCAACATGATTTTTGTCCTGTTGGGTTCCGTTAATGGTTGAGACCTTGCATGAAAGCAGCCCTTGATGTGTATGACAGATATGTGAGTTACTTATATACTAGTTTATATGCTCTAAATAAGTCCATCTTTTAGTGCGTGCATTTCCTCCTTGTTGGTCTTCACTTTGAGAAAATAGAATTATATGATTAGTGAAGAACTACATACTACATGAATTTCACATGTAGTAGAAATGTTTCATTAATCATCAAAGATCTTCAGTTCCAACTGTCATAAGCAACATTTATATACCATTTTACAGGTCAAGTACCTCAGCCAACCAGGAATAACCTGAATTTTTATCCAATTACAAATATAAGGTTTGCACAAGTTGGGTTAAAATTAATTTCCTTCAACCCAAGGACTGGATCAAGTTTGAAAATTGGTTCTTTAATTGGGCTATGGTTAACCCCAACCCAACACCCTTGGAGTTGAACACCCCCCATGTATGCATGCCTAAAGTAGCAGATGCTTGCTTAAACATGTGTAGCATATCTAATACCACAATTTGCGAATGGGCTGTGAACACCTCATTTCCAAATTAACTTTGTTCCGTTTCCATGATGAGTCATTCATTTTGCATTATGGATAAAGAAAGGGTATCATAATTCCAAGAAATGGGGAAAATCATGTCGGTGGCCATGAAGAGGTACCATGAACAAGGAAGTGAAGAAAAAGATATGAAACGTCGAAGAAGTTATCAACACAAACTCCTTGTCAAACTCATGGAGTGGAGGGAAAAATTAAGAGAAGATTTAGCCAGGGTGTTATACACTAATTGCAGTGTCAACAATAAAAAATAAAAATCAAAATCAAAATCATTCTCTACACACATGCCATAAAGATGGCAAAAATACCAGCATTATGGTATGTTGCCTGTATTTCAATGCCATAATATTATGCCCAGGAAATACATAAAACTGTTATTAAATTAGTATTTATTTACAAAAGAAATGTTGTGACAGTATGCCAACTTTCCTCTATTGGATCAATGTATAATGCTAACATCATTAAAGTCAGATATTAAATTAATATCAAATCAATGTGCATTTACTTTTATTTATTCCCTTTCATTTCTTTGCACTGAGTCTAAATTGCTTCACTAATCTGCTGTTTAATCAGTATTGAGTTTCAGGCTTTTTCCTATTTCAAATCTTCTTCTAACATTGCTCCAATCACAACAAGGCTTATGGAGGATCAGCATCCTTACCTCCAAGAATGCATGCGGAAAATGACATCTTATAGCTTCCAATGGCTGCTATACGTGGACTTTCTTTCCATTCTCTTGTGATATAGATAAGACATATCATCGCCAAGAAAATTGCTGCAGTGGAAGGGAAAACAAATCTTTTCTCAACACTATGACCCACAAACCAATTAGCAAGAACTTGGCTTCCAATATGAGAGGCAGACTCAGAAAAAGCCATCAGCCAAAAAGTGTCACACAAAAAATCCTGTCTATGACCCAGCTGCAAACAAAGAATATATCCATTTACATATTAGCATGGACAGCTAAACCTATATATGCCAGAAACTTCATGCAAGCCCCAAAGCCACAAAAATTATGCAAACAAGGAAACCCAACATCCAAGTCATTTTCCATCTCAAATGATTCAGGGCCTCCACCAAATACTTTATATAATGAAACAGTAGAGGGTAGTGGTCATGTAACAAACCTTTTCATGTTCAGCTACCATCCATGTCTCTAAACCAAAGGAAAAGATAGAAGAAGCAAGAGACAAAAAGATACTAGGAACCCAAACACCTGGATGCATGGTCAGCTTCTTCCAGATGCCAACAAATAGATGGAGGATACAAAACAGTAAGCATGTTTTCTTTTGACCTCTGCATACAAGTATACAAGATAAATTGGCAACAGTTATTATCATAACCTGTAGTCAAAAATAAGAAACTGGTTTGAATCGAAATGTTTTCATTACACTTGTCACAAACATCAAACTGCGAAACTACTTCATCATAATTGGCTGTGATACTGGTTGATAAAGGAGCACCTAGTTTCTTATTTTTTTGACTACTTCATCAAAATTGGCTGTGATACTGGTTGATAAAGGAACAACTAGTTTTCTTATTTGATTACTTCATCAAAAATTGCCTGTCCCTTTTGCCTCTCTACTCCATCTAACCTATGAATGGGACGCACCAAACAGCAGAAATCATTTACTTCCACGGATTCTAGTAGCAAAGCTACTAAATTATCCTGACCAGGAAACAGAAATGCATGGTAAACCAGTTGACGAAGCGACCAAAAGCCAGAAACTGTAGCAATAAATTTCAAGGTACACCTGCTAGGGCAAAGTCAAACACATTGGGGCAGCAGTACGGAGGCAACTTAGTTGTCCAAACTTGTGTGTGTGTGTGGAGGTGGAGGGAGGAGTTTTAGATTAAATTACTTCGATCACTGTTAGTGTAAAAATATATAACAAAAAAGAAATTCCAATTCTCAATGCCAGTCAGATGTTATGACGATTTATAAGCTAACAGTGACTATTGCAAAACTGAGACATTCGGATCACAGCTTAAACCTCAGTAAGTGTGGAAAGGGATGACTCACATCAGATCACCGAATATGCCTAATGAGGAACCGATGAGCAGACTACTGGCAGATCCAATGCAGAGTGACGACACTATCTGCTCCCTGCTAATACCATAGGAAGCATACTCAAACTCCCCTACCGCCGATTTGAGACCTTCCATTACTGGCGTAAGCAAAACAAAAAACATAAGTAACTAACCAGATGAACGAAAGAATCGTGCACGGAGAGAGTAATAAAACATCTATATCCAGTGATTCAAGAAGAAGAAGAAGAAAAGATTAACTGAAATCAGAGAATGATTAATTAAAATGGCGGAAAAAAGTGCAGAAGGCAGACCTGAAGCGAGTGAATAGACGAGAAGGAAACTTCTCTGAAAACGAAGAAATGCAGCTGGAACGCTAGACGGATCGAAGAGACCTGTTGTTCTGTTGGAGTTCTTCGAGAAATAAGGAAAAAGGGTGAGTGAACAGAGAGAAGCGCAGAACAGGAAGATACACAGGTAGGACTTTAGTTCCCACTCTTCGCTCCCGATCACGACCCCCATCGCAAGGAAATTAGGATCTCAAAAGTCAAAACCCTAGATCATTTGCACCAAACAAAGAAAACCATGCGAATTTGCCAAAGGACGTACGCAGAGGTGAGAATAGTAATGTGAGCCAGACGAGGCAAGAACCTGGCGGGTTAATGTTCGCATAGACGAGTGATGGACTAGGGAAAAAATCCTCTGCTGCACTGTCCAGATGCCCGCCCTCCCAATGCTCACGATCGAGTCTGCTTCATAAAAGTGCGGCAGATGATGTCACTCCCGAACTAGGTGACAAGAGGAAGGAATGAGTTCGTAGCGTTTGCTATATAAGTGTAGCGTTCACTCGATGGATGCCAAGTGGATGACGGAGCATCTAACGGTTTACGTTAAAAAATCACAAGACACGCTGACAAGTGAAGAAGGATCAGAACGATTCCAACTATCTTGCTTGTAAGACCGGTAGCCACAACATATCCCGCCTTCTCCATCTTCTTTCCTTCTACGCCTCTTCTTGTAGGGTGGGTTAACTACTCTCTTGATTTCGGGTGGTTCCAATATGTCAACGTATTGTACTCCACTAGCTGTGACGTGACAGTGGTGTAAATGAAGAATAAGGCATTCCCGCAATCTAATCCCTTGAAAAATAAGGGTCAGACATGGCACTGAAACCTTCTAGTCCTCCTGAGATCTTACAGAAGATCTACCGTAACAGATCTCGCCATCCCGATTGGATCTTCACATAATTATGCAAATCTAAGGTTATCCTCCATATCGTGAAGATAAAAACCTTTAAGTTAATCTTCTATGGGAGGTGGGGTATGTCTATTTTCTTGTATGGGACGACACATGTATGCCCCTCATTAGACGAAGGATCCAGACATATATCCTCTTTTGATTGAGAGTGAGGAATCCAAACACGTATCCTATTTTGATTAAGTGTTAGGAATCCAAATACGTATCCTCTTTGATTGGGAATGAGTATTTGTTACTATCAAGAACATATTGTAACACAGAGTTATCAATTACAAAGATCCATCTAATATAGAGTAGAACACGGTCACACCGTAGCACATGTAAGCGACAGGTGTTCTGGGCTGAGGAGTTTTACAAAATTAGTCTCCCTTCAAAGTATCCAAAAAATTATAAAAAAAAAGAAACTTGAAACATGTAAAATGTCGACCAAGATGAGTGGATATTCAGCCGTATGTCCAATGGTGGGATAGGTGGATTAGCCGAAAGATAATTGACCAACCATTGGCAACAAAGATTCAACCAGCAAATGCTCCACGCCCACCACCTTCACGCCCTGCCCCGATCGAGTACTTCGCCTGGTAGGCGGCTAGGGAATGTTCAGTGGAGAAATGCCAAAGCTGGGTTTTGCTTCTCTATTTTACAGCCCACCGTTGCAATTTTCACTCCCTTTATTCTCAAAATCCTATCAAATTTTTTGAGATTTAGAAACTTGAATAAGATTTGGGAAAGACTGTTCAGGCAACAGTCAACAGGGATTATTATTCTGACCAAAAAAAAAAAAAAACAGGGATTATTATTATTATTATTATCATTATTATGAAACAGGGATTACCTTATAAGATAAAAAAAATCCCACCCATAGCCACCAAACAGCCATAAGGTAGAAAGCCCATCTTCTGGGCAATGATGTTTCCTTGAGGTTAGCCATAGGCCACGTGGTCCATTACCCCAAAAGGCCGAACCTCAAAACACTTCTGGGGCTGCTGGTAATGGGTTTTTGTTTTCTCGTTTATTTGTCTTACCCCATCCTAGCTTTAGAGAGACATGGCAAAGATTTTTTATTCTTACCAAGTGATTGAAGAAAAACAAAAAGGGAAGGGAGGAGGTCCTATTGTAACCGTAACAACGTTTCCTTTTGTGAAGAACCAACAAGCAACTGCATATTATAGGTCTAAAATTTTTAAATATTGTTAATTTTACATAAGCAACTTTTAAGTTAAGGCAGCTATTGGTGTTGAAAACCTCTCTCCGTCCGGATCAAAAAACGGATTCTCGGCTCAGCAGCCAGAACAGACAGGACATCTGTCTCCTGGAATTTTTGTTGTCCTTCTAGGGGTAAAGCACTGTTTCGGTGCAGGCCGCAAGAGCGGTACCAAATCGAGGCAAACTCTGAATACTAGATATGACCCCCCCAAAAAAGGGGTCGGGTGAAGATTGCAGGCTGCAACTCACCAGCATGAAACCAGAATCTCTAGTAATCGCCGGTAAGCCATAAGGCAGATTATACATTTCCCAGGCATCGGTTTTGGTGATTGGATGAAAATCTAAGAATAGCCATTGGAAAATTCAGCAAACAAGAGAGTGCATTTATAATACTATGAATTTCTTGGATCCACATCCTCTCCTGCCTGGGTTTGGGCGGGAGACGATTTCTATACGAATTTCTTTCTCATCACACTAGGTGTGGGGAAACTTTCCCAGCTAAACAACTATTACACATTCTTGTTTTATTTCCCCTTTTTCTCTTTGTTTTTTATTTTAAGGAACTATGACCGATACAAAGGTTTCGTCCACGGTCCACCACTTTTCTTTCTTCTTTTTTTAGTTTTTCAAGTGATAAGATGTCAACTTCACAAAACTACAAGAATACAAATTCAATCACTTTATCAGGAAATTTAATGGGAAGATAAGACTACACAGAGAAAGCACGAAACAAAAGCAACAACAATTACAAACACGTAAACATTATTTATTTTTTCTTCAACTCCTGAAGGACCAAAGTCTGCCAAACATACACCAGATACATCTATACACAATAGATCTCGACTCCTAAAAACATGGTATTATTATTTAAGGCAATTCGAAGCTGGTATAAGCAGCTTAACAGCCTCCAATCATGCAAACTTACTTGAAACTCCCATACTTCCGTAATTGGGATTAATCCTTGTGTTCAGTCAGGAACACCCAAGAGAATGTCTCCCGGGGCTGTAGACAGGCCACCACATTTGAGTATCTGTCATAAGTTGTCCTGAAAATTTTCACAAAGCAATAGGTTACAAGGAATGCTAAATGTATATTTCATCTTAGCACTAAGAGTTTTCATGATTTGAATCATTTAAACAAGAACTATCAACTAGATAGCCAAAAGCCAAGTGTCAAATGAGTACTACACAACTTCATAATAAACCATCAGGAAAATCCTTAATATATATGATCAGTCATTTAAATAATGTTCAGTGGATATAATCCCATGAAAAAAGTTGGTTTATCTTTTGTTTCTTCATGGTTCACATCTCACATTGTGGTTAGTCTCCTAGAAGTTGCAGACAAGGAAAATGGGAGGTCACAAAAATTAGATAAACAGATTACATGTGGAATGACGGCCAAAATATAGAGAGCCTACAAAATTTGAATATTGACTGATCATTTGCCTTGATATTGTCGAATAAATATACCTGCCAGAGGATCAACTGACAGCATCTAGGACAACTAAATAAGCTGGAAAATACTAGGCATGCTATAGATTCCCAATAGCCCAATACTGTTAAGAGTTGAAACGAAAAGTACTGAAAGAAAAAAGCAGAGGGTGAACAAACTTGCTGCCACACAAAGTCAAGACAGACAAACATCCTATTGAAATGAAATGGCAGTACAAGTGTAAATTGGTAAAGCATCCTCACTTGAAGTTTGGGTTTGAATATAAAGCTCAAAATACTCATAACAGCCCCAATTTTGGTCAGCTCAAGGAAACTCTTCAGCTCTAGTATGTTGGCAGGCATAAACTAATAATATTACACAACATGGCGGAGTAAAAATGCAAGACATAAAAGAAAAGCAACTTTAATCTCAAACTGTCTTTTAGAAATTAACGCTTAGTTGACTGAATATTCTCAATAGTCAGAACCATAACCAATGATAATCACATCACACACATCTAGCAACAAAATAATGAAGAACATAGACATTGCAGAGATAAACATGGAAAAGTCATTACCTCAACAATTAAATTGAACAATAAAGAGTACAACAAGTCTAAATACAGCTCAAAATATGAGAAACACATGGCAAATCAAATAGGTATTAAAAAGTTAGTGAACAGAACATGCAGTTTGCCCATCTAGAATACCTCATCTCATTTAATCATTAAGTAAATTAGCAATTGTAGTTTAATAGTTTATCGTTGCATTTGTCCCTTAAATAAGCGTAAGCCAAATAATATTTTAACAGAAGATATTGTCTACAAATTTTAACAGTTCCTAAATCATCTGTTAACAGGAAAAAAAACACAAAAGTAGACATTGCCTACAAGTTTTACTGCATTATTGTCCAAATGTGTCTCCTAACAAATCCCAGTAAATCGTTTCAACAGCAGAAAAAAGCATACATGCAAAATGATTTTGCAGGGAGAGGATTACATTACCATCTCTCTCCTGTTCTAAACTAGGTACATAAAATTATAAGAAACTATGAAGGCAGACTTATGTAAATGGGCTATTTAACTTTGGCCAGACCCCAGACTCAGAACTTACGTGGTATGTGTATATTCCAGGTCCCAATTCAATGAAACCATATCAACTGTCTAAAAATAATTCACTTAAATTATGTAGCAAGTAATGATATCATTTTTTATTATGCAGATAACAAATTAATAGAAAAACAAATAGACCGTTTATTTCACCCATAAAAAAAATTTGTCAACTTAAGTACACGAAAGACAATCTAAACAACAAGCCCAGATTTGATCGCAGGTATATACCCTGTTCAATGAGTTTGGGTCCCCAATGGCATCACCTCCTTCAACAGAAGACTGGTGCTCTTCTAATTTCCTACATTGAATGTAATGGATAAAAGATTAATAAAGAAATGAAACGAGATTACAAGAGCAGCACCACAGTTCATCACTGTTGACTGGTCCAAACTGGTGGCAACAAAGATTTAGCACATGTTACCTTTCAGTTTCCAAACTATGTTGATGACGTACATCTGTGCCTAAATCAGAAGCTTTTGCTACAGATATTCCAGCTTCCACAGAATCCCCTTTAGCATCACCTCCTTCAACAGAAGACTGATGCTCTTCTGGTTTCCTGCATTGAATGAATGTAATGGATAAAAGATTAAGAAAACAAACGATGAGATTACAAGAGCAGCCCCACAATTTTCATTTTTTACTGCTCCGAACTGTGGCAACAATGATTTAGCATGTTACCTTTCAGTTTCCAAACTATAATGATGATGTACAGATGTTCTTAAATCAGGAGCTTTTTCTCCAGATATTCCAGCCTCCACAGAATCCCATTTACTGTCACCCTGCAACAAAATTACATCGAAGCACATGATTCCGCATGCTCCAAGCGGAAATTAATTAAAAAGACAAGTAGCATTCTATTTCCTAGAAGCAAAGTACTCACTCCAGAATTTTCTCCCATCCACCCTGGAACGGTATCTGAAAGAAGAGACATATATTGCTCCATAGCCAGCTCTGGATTCATGTTCCCCAATCCTTGCCAAGCATTCCTTGCACAATGTAACCAGTGCCCTCCATCACTCATATATCGCAGCTCTCAACCCTGTTAGTATAACTAGCAATCACTATACCCTGAATTTTCTTTAGGGTCGGTCCTTAGGCGTTCTATATTCTGTCCCATCTCTCAGAGTTTCACAAACTTTCTGATGAAAAGTTATCTTAGTGGCAAAATTTCTTCTGAAATACAATGACCACAGGCTAAGTAGATGTTCTCTTTCCTTCCTATAGCATAGAATTTTTTAATGTGTCTGTAACAACCTACTAGGGTTTAGGACAGTGAGATCAATTAAAACAGAACCACTGACACCAATAAGGATTTTCTCTTTTTTTCGTACTTTTTTTTTTCTTTGTAGTTCTCGGATGGGGTTAGAGAGAGGTGTTTCAAATAACAGGACACTGAGTTATCGAATATAAAGGACCCAAAAAGGAGCTTCCATCTCCACCTTCAGATAAATTAACTCATGCAGTGGTGAGGAGTTGATCGATTGAATTTGGGAGTTGAAAACTTAAAATGTTAGCATTTTTTTTTCCAGTACTGATCAATTAATTCATGCAGTGTTGAGTTAATAAATTGAAGTTGGGAGTTGAAAACTAAAAATATAAGCATTGTTTCAGGATGCAGGGTGTATGATCTTGGTAAACTGTTAATTTTGGCTCGATGTTGGCATTAGCTTGCTGCATTCTTATTGTTCAACTCAGCTCTATAAGCTATTAAGTAGTCTCTCAAGAAAACATAAAAAAAACTCAAAACCCATGGCATTTGAGATAAGGTTTTCTTAAGAGGTTTAGACCAATCAGCAAATAATTATAGATCAAGAAACAAAGCAGTACATAAAACGTAAACAATCAGGGAACAATAAAGCAGAGGAAAAGTTTTGTACCACTTTGCACGGGCAGAGACCTTCAATGCCATCGGTTGAGGCTCATGGCAAGGCCCTTCCGTGGCGACCTTGTGAAGCGCGTACAATTGCATCTGCACATCACTGCCAACTTTCGACATGCGATCACTGTTATCCAAAGATCCAACAAAAGCTGCAGCGTTAGCAAAAAGATTCTCCACTTCACTTCTTTCGATCCCCTCCCATTCGTCCTCATCGCCAGACATTCCGCCTTTTTCATCATTTGGTTCACTTTTCTCCCTTCCCTCAATTTCTTTTTCCTGAGAGCTTTCACACCCGAGATCCCCAACATGTTCATCCTTAGTAGGCATCAGTTCGTCCTCTGGCAATTCCCATTTAATTTCAGAAACCTCTCCCGTCTCAGGCCTCTCTTCAACCAAATTGTCTTCCATGCGGTCATCCTTGTTGGACATAAATCCTTTCTCGACCTCACCTAAATCAGCCTCACCTGCTTTCACCTCCTCCTCTAGAGGCCTCTCCTCGATTAACTCATCTTCCAAGAACCCAGAAGTTTTGACCCCTTCCTCCAAATCTTCCTCCTTTACCGCCATCCGATCACCTTCATGCACCCTTTCCCAGCTTTCTTGAGCCAAATTAGCTTGAAATTCATTGAACTTCACAGCTTCACTGAAAAATTTAATTTTTTCTTCGGGCTCCAATCTCAGACTCTTCATTTCTTCTTTAAGCAGTCGCTCCTCCTCTTGAGGCCTCTCCTCGACGACCTCATCTTCCAAGAACCCAGAAGTTTTGACTCCTTCCCCCAAATATTCCTTCGTTACCGCAATCTGATCACCTTCAAGAAACTCAATCGATTCGCAACCTTCATGCACCCTTTCCAAGCTTTCTTGAGCCAAATCAGCTTGAAATTCATCGACCTTCACAGCTTCACCGACAAATTCAACTCTTTCTTCGGGTTCCAATCTCAGATTCTTAATTTCTTCTTTAAGCACTCGTTCCTCCTCAACAACTCCACCATCAAACTTCTCCGTTGGTCTAGATTTAAAGTCCTGCTCAACAGCATCGCCATCCGACACCATTGAAAGCAGCTTTGCAACGAGGAATGCAAATATGAGCGAAAGAAAAGCAGTCAAGCAAATTTCTAGGAAGAACTCCATCGTTTCTGCTCCGTCTTCTTCCAAGTTCAGACTTCAGATACGAAAGGACGGAAAGATGTAAGACCAGCTTCCAGGAAAAGATCGAAGCGCCTGTCAAAGACGATGAATTGAAATATGAATAAAAGAGTGAAAAAGATAGAGAGAGAAAAAAGGAGGGGAATTTTGCAGAGCAGAGCAAAGCATATTCTGCTTTTCATCTTTCCTTCCTTCTATTTATGTGGTACATAGTGGACCCAACCAGCCTCTTTTGGATTCTCCTGTTCTATCCGTTCTAACCTTTGGATTTTCTGACGCTTTCTGTAATCTGTACTGTAGTTTCGGCGCTGGAGAACGTTTTGGCGGATACGCTTGTTCTTGGGTCACCAATCGCCATCTCGGATGCATCAACGTCATTCATGCATTGCATATATATAACCGGATGGATGGGATTCTCCTGTTATTACTAATCCTGGACCCACATATAATAAGGGTTTGCTTGATTGATGCCTCTCCAACGGTGATTAAAGAAAAGAGACATTCACTTACTTCTGAGCTTATGTACGGTATATAAAATTGGACTTTCGAATTTGGACTTGATAACAAGGAGGAAGTTGAAACGAAAAGATCGGTTAAAAGATATTGACCGTTGATCTAAGGTGGTGAAATGCCAGCGCTGTTGACACACAGCGACCGTTGACGGCAGCCTATATCAATACCGTTGATCCAACGGTCTTAATTAAGATCAGGCCCACTTTTGGAATCTCGCAAAGCCCATCGGCCGATATCTTCTTTAAAATTGTCAAACTCAAGAGTGCAGTTCATCTATACGGACGCATGCACGCTACCCGGGATCTGATGTCACTCACATCTGTGTGGGATCCACTGGATGATCGGTCCTGTACATCGTACACGTACCGAGCCGCCCTCAAAACCAAAAAGACTAGAGAATAAAAGAGATAGGGAATTCTACCATTTTTTCTTTTAATATTAACTTCCAACCTACCAATTGAAATATTTAAGGGAAATCACTTCTGGATGTTGAATGGTGGATCCACATTTTTTTTTTCAACAGGTTTGAGAGGAGTGGAAGCGGTCCTTTTAAATGATCAGTACTTGGGATTTAGGTGAATTTAAACTTTTTATCCGAACTAATAAGAAGGGTTCAGATTCACCCTAACTCCAAGTGTCAAGCATCTAAGAGGCTGCCACTTACCTTCCAAACCTCTGAGAGAGGTTTGAATACCTTGAATGGTATTGAACAGTGTTTTTAATATTATTTAATATTTTAAAAAAATTCTTGAAAAGCAAATATAGATGTGATGCTGACAACGGATCTGGTAATTTATCCTTTTGTGGATTCAGTTTTTTAAAAATAGTGTATGATTTTTTTATATTTTTTTGGTGGGATAAAAATAGTGTACGATTACAAAGTTTTTTTTTTGTTTGTTTAATGCATTTTAACTATTTTAAAAATATTTATATTGATATGTTATATTTATTTTATTAGAAAAGATACTCTGGTCGCTGAGGTTAATAATAGCAATCATATGGAATTTGAGAAGTATTTCCGTAACTTCCTTTATGCTAGATAATTTCATACCATGAAGCCAATTTTTTGGCCGATAGGTCATTTTTATTATTTTTTTTATTTGTGTTTTTATCTAATATTAGTTTAGTATTTTAAATATAAATTTGTTGTTTTAGAATAAAATACCCCAGGGTGAGTAAGGTTTTTAGAAACGTTACTTCAAGTATTTAATGTTGATATATTTAGTTTGAGGTATTTAATCAGAAACAAGGTTAATCAAGATAGGATAAAATTCCAATTTTGTCTAATTTTTTCTCTTTCTCCATCCCATGGCATGCCATAGCACCACCACGTGAAGGTCCCCATTATCTCCCCACCTTACCACTACCAATTCCATGCCAAGAAGAAACACTCTACAGAAGACATTCGCCACTACCGTTACTCAAGTTCCGGCGACGGGACGGTGACAACTCTAGCATTGCCTTCAGTGAGACCCTACATTGTCATGGGATCTACATGTGTGGATTGGTCACTGAATATCTGTTGGAGCAGGAGGTCAGGAAGAGGTTCAAAAGAAGAATTTGAACAAAACAGAGATTCTCTACAAATGCCTGCTTGAGAATTCAATGAGGTAGCTGATTAACGTGCCTTTCACTATCAAAAGGAGAGGAGGGAGGGTTGGCAGGTGGGGAGGGATTGCGAAAGGGATAGGATTAACAAGTGAGCGACAGGAAGGGGAAGAGATGAGAAGAGGAGGTAGAGTTGGCAAAATGAAAGTTTTGTCTTATTCTTGTTAACTTTATTTTGATTTGTACCACAAACACAAGATATGAAATGTTGGGCACATATGGTGCAATTTCTTGAAACATAAGGTACATTATGTGTAATTTTTTCGTTATTTTATTATGTTAAGAAAAAATTTGCCACACTATCATATTACCCTACATGTTTTTTTTTTTTCCATCTATTCTCTTTGCCCCATTTGTCCTATATGGATGATAAAACTAAATCCTCTCCTATGGCAGGAGGGTGTTGTTGCTGATCCAAGGGCCGGATTTCAGTTGACCCGCATACCAATACATGGGTATGTGGACCGGCTGAAATTCAGCCCTTGGCAACCCGTAGGAGAGGATTTCTATTCGATGGATGATATCATTTTCAAAACCTCTTTCATTGTTGTAGGGTGGGAGATTCTTTCTACATTGGCAGCCTAAGAAACTCTCTCCGAGAAAATAAAAAGTGCTTGTATAAAATATTATACCCAAGGAGAGAGATAAGACAATAGCGATTTATCTGTGTTAGGTTCTCTTTGGTTTGTATTATATAATGTATTATATAATATATTATAAAATTTATGATTATTTGGTATGATTTATAATGTCTATTTATAATTAAAATAAATCAATATAATTCATTATCTATAAATAGGTGAGTAGCTGTTTATCATTATTAGAATAATCTATTAGGTGATTGTTTATATTTCTCATTATATAATGTATTATGTTTAGTGGTACCAAACGATCATTATTTATTACTCATAATCTATTATCATAATTGATTTATCACAAATAACTCATAACACATTATATAATACAAACCAAATAGAACCTTAGTTAAGGTTTTAGGTTATTTTTTGTATTTGATGAAACCTTTGAACTATAGACATTTAAGTATTTATTTGTTGAATGATATAAAATTGAATATCAGCTAACTTCTTTTGTTTATGTGGTAGAGAATATTTGGAATAGGAAAGAAAGCTACAAAAATAAAAAATAATTATTGAATATAAACAAAGTTCGACAGCAGAGGAATGATTAGGAGATGACACCAACTGCTAGACCATAAGTAAGCAATCAGTCTGGGAGAGCCCAAACCTCCGTAGCCCTTTGTAATGTGAACTAGGATCAACAAATACGGCCACGACCTGGGACCACAGGGACACGACCTGCGACCACAGAGCATCAACCAATCTCAACAATAGTGGTTGCCCGGATGTCTCCTCCAAACAAGGTGGCATTGGATCGACTTGGACCATTTTCTGGTGTTCAGTTGCATCAGTCTTCTATTGGATAGGTGGAGTTAGGATGCTCGGGATGTATGCCAATTCATTCCAATTCGTTCGATGAACAATGAATGGACTGGACGACAGGAGGATAGAGTTTGAAAAGAGCTTGATAGGAGGACTTAGGGTCAGCTAATTAACCGATCCCATAATTAGTGTGTAAAATCTCTTTCTTACCTTGATATGGTTTAACCGGTAAGCCTATGTTTTTCGAATTGGAATCGTCTACTGTACTTCTGTGGAGCAGACTAGATCCTAGGCATTGGGAGGGCGTCAGGATATAGAATGCTCATGAAGTCATGATCCAGTCTCGATGCCCTTTAAATGATCAGGATCGCCTCTACAGAGGATCTTTTTCCATGCTTTCCAACCAAAGCTCAAGAACGTGGGTCAATTTTGACTCTTTTCCATGCCAAATTGAATTAGATTGGTTATAAAACCCCTTAGAATCAGCTAATCACATACAAGAATAAGCTTAATACGGGCTGGGTTCCGGTGTTGCCCAAGATCTACCTTGACCAGTTGCGAACCGAATCAACTGGTCCATGCCTAAGTCCTTAGACCATGTTTATAGTAGAATCAAGATGAAAATGGGTTTTGATATGGATAAAAATAACTCACAAGTGGGTGGAAGACACGTGACGGAGATGCGTCGGAGGATTAGATCAATGGTAGTATAATCTTAAATGGAATGGGGTTCTCCATGACGATATAACAATGGTCTAGTGTCCCAGGCACAATCGCTAAACTTGATTAGGCTCTCTCCATTGTCACCCTCCAATAAATAATCGTGTGGTTCTTTCCATTGTCACCCTCCAATAAATAATCATGTACTCATGCTGTAAAGGAATCTGATAACTCTTTAATTGCGCATTGTTCTTTTTACTCCTAGCATTTACTATTATTGCTTGGATATCTGACTTAAGCATCGAAAACCACCGTTAGACCTAGGTCCGACCCTCTCTTGCTTGGTATTGATTCATTGCAGTATCGGTCCAGATTTCAACAGTAACAGGTGCTTTAATTGGAACACTCAAAAGGATCACATCTAAGTGCATGGCACACTTATTTCTATATATATCATCTATAAGTTGGATGTGTGGCTTGAATTGGATAGACATGCAGACCTCAAGGTGTCATACTCACATATAAAGTTTGAGTCCAAATGGAGGTTGCCATGTATAAAAAAATATTGAAAATTTTTATCTATCAAGAGGGTAAGTGCCTACATTTAGATCTGAATTTGACATGGAATCAATTCCTAAGTGTGACCAAACTGGATGAATATTTAAGGATGGCATTCCGTACATAGAGGGATAAGCACATCCAAAGAGTGCTGTTTAGGAAAAAACGACTCTATTTCATTTTGGGAGCAACCAAAATTCCATTCATTAGATAGTTTAGAGAGCAATCTAAATTCCTTGCTCAAATGAGCAAATTAAACGTTATTTATAACATTTGGGTCTATTTTCATCAATCAAAAAGAGAGACAGAGAGGGGAAATAAAGAAAAAGAGATGTGGGTCTAACCATCGACATGAAGTATCATTAAGACTCAGTTTGGCTACAAGGGAAACTAAAGAAAAAGAAGTGAAAATTTTTAAACCTAAGAAGAATTTTTTTTTTTTTTCAATTATCTAACATGATTGCATAAAACATATAAAATTCTTATCATATTTAATAATGATGTTTTTTAGATTTAATTTTAATTGTACTTTTCAAATGTAAGGGATTTGGAACAAAATAAAATGTAATTTAATAACCAAATATAGAATGATTTGGAGTTTGTTATATAATCATGTGATAATATTTGTTATAATGATTATAAAAGTTTCTTTTTTAAATTTGAAATTTTCATTTTTTTTCCTTTAAGGCTTTAATTTCTTCACAACCAATCAAAGCCTATGTGCTATGCAGTTTTCGATCCATGATTGTGAATGAGTTCAAAAACTATATTTTGTGAAGGGGCGCCATTTTCCTTCACTTGATGAGAAGAAGAATCTCTCGAGGACATGGTGTTTGGATGAAACTTTGAGAATAGAGGGGAAGGATAGTGGCGACGGTGATCATTCAACATATAAGGGACATGTCATATTTGAATCTCGTCGATAGCTTCCTTTTATTGATGCTTCAACATGAGACGATCCGGATCCATATGACCTATGCTACATTTCACATGCTTTATTGCCCAACTAGAATGCCAAGACGGGAAAAGGCAAAATGTTTGCAATTGAGCATCTCTCAAATTGTAGTGGATCTTTGGCTCAAATTACAAGCTCATAGGTTATGTGAGAGACTTTGGTGTAGCAGACTTGATCCTGACCATTGGGAGTGCATCGGGACACGTGATCGATGCACTCTCAATGATCAAGATGCACTCTGTTATAACAAAGTGCTACAGACGATGTCATACATGTTTTATCTTAGCGTTCCTTTTCTAATCTAATCTCTCTAGCTGTGATCCAATGGCTAGAAGTCACCTGACGCGTATGCTTATGTATTGTATATGCACTGAATGAATTCCAACTGCCTTGATCACAGCTAAAGTCCCTCCAAATATCAAGAGAGGCTCCGAACCCATACTCAAACTATGTACATACGTCCACACTATAATCTAATTGTGTTGATTCTTGTACAACTCCAACTCCATTAAATAGTGAACAATTATTTAGCACAATTAGTTGATGTCTTGTCAATAAAATGGCATAAATCTAAAATGGATCAAAATTTCGGATTGAAATCCTCTCCTGCGGGAACTCCCGACTGCAACCCGGCCCCACAGGAGACTATTTGGATCCCAAAATTTCTATCTCACTGTATTTGTCAAAATCCCTTCCCCTTCCTGCCCTTTATTGCTCTAGTCAAAATCCCATTAGATAGACAATGTCGGATCCACATCCTCTCCCGCCTGAGTCTGGGCGGGAGAGTTGGCGGCCTGGATGGATGGCCGCCACCTGGCTCTCGGGTGGATCCGTACCCTCCATCCGACTTGACACCCCTGTCAGCTCAGCTTGTCGGCTGGGGTGTCAGCTCGGATGAAGGACTCGGATCCACTCGAGAGCCAGGTGGCGGCCATCTATCCGGGCCGCCCACTCTCCCGCCCAAACTCAGGCAGGAGAAGATTTCTATACGACAATGTCAGCATAACATTACTGAAATTTGGTTTCTTAAAAAGTCAATTGTTTCCACTCTCAACTAGGGATGTAAACGGATCGGGTCGAGCGGACACACTACTATCGACAAAATCCGTCCGATTCGCGGGCAGGGGACAACACCTCCGGTTCATGAAAGGGTTTGAATCCCTTGCTGAAACACGAGAACATCATCGAAAAAAAAAAACTCAAACGCCATCCAGGAAAGTGAAACAAGAATAACCAAAGAAAAGGGAAATACGGGATAGGTATTGTTAAGGAATGAAGAATATTGCTATTTATTTACGAAGCAACCGAGAAGAAAAAAGAAGGAAACTATACGGGTAGAATGAAGAAGCAATAAAAAAATATTATATAAAACAAAAAAAAAAAAAAGGGAAAAAAGGGGAAAGAGGGGGGGGGTGGTCCGGGTTTTGGCTTCCTTATGTTGCTGCTCACGATTTTGAGAAATCGGCGGGTTTAGGGAAAAAAAGAAACCCTAGAATAGAAAACTTTTATCGATGGCAATCAAACTTCTAAAATCTGGATCAATGGAAGAAGATATTCTTTTTCTCAACCATTTTTTCCATTCGAAAAAAAAGGAGGGGAGAGGGGGGGGGGGGGGGGAAAGAATCACATTGGCTGACATTTGCTTTTGCCCTTTTCCAATGCAAAAGAGAATAAGACCCTTAATATCTTAAAAAGTCAATTGTTTCCACTCTCAACCCAACCCATATCAACATCTTGGATTTGGGGCACCAAACTATAATTTAAGAGCATTTAGATCCACTTTTGGATGTCTCACTTTAGGCTTTAACATAATAAAATTTCATCTTCATGAATGGTCAAAGAGGATTCAAAGGACTTCAAAATAATTTAGAAGACATTGCTTAAATTGAAAGTAACTAGAAATAGGCAAAAAGTTTCGTGTGCGGTGGCTGTACATGTACATGGTCATATTTTTAACCGTCAGATGAAAAAAGAAAAAGAAAAAAAAAAGAATAGATATAATCTCAAAACTATCCTTCTCTATTGATTAATTAAAAACTAATGCATGATCAGATTTTCAACCATCAGATGCGAAATTGAGGAAATATTTAATCTTCTTCAGTTTATCTAGAAGAAGAGAGATTTGGAATTACACTCTATCTTTTTCTATTCCATCCGAAGGTGGAAGGTATGACCATACATTATCTTAATTGCATGGACTTCTTACCATCCCTCTTTATTATTTTTCATTACCATCCTGACAATAAACACAACCATAGGAAATTTCGGTCTTGAATCTTGATCAGCCAAACAGCTAGTCATTTTTGTGAATAAAAAACTTCAACTAATAAATTCATAAAATAATATAAGTTTATCTATTTAAGGCACGCTATGATCAGGATTTTCAGCTTCAAACTATATGTCATACTCATAAACTTCCATTGCACACATTTAAAAGTAACGATGATGAAACAAGTTAAAGTCAGAAGCTTATCGTCGTCTTCTTCTTCTTCTTTTTTTTTTTTTAATAAATAAATCGTAAGAAGATTTGAACAACTCTTAATTCTGAGGTATTGATTCTTATCGCTGAATATGGTTTGCCACATTTGATTCAAAAGGAAAGGCTTACAAGTTATACAAAGGATGTATACTTTGACAATAAAATCTTACTAACTTGTTTTATATTAATGATGTCATTTTTTCACAATCAAGGTTTTAGTTCTAGTTATTAGCTGCCATTGAAATCAATCCGAAATTGATTCACATTGAGTATAACTCCAATGGTGTGTTGACCTGTAACCGATATTGATTAATAAATAATTAAAAACATAAGGAAGAATCAGATCTGGGACCGGGATTGATCATGGTCGAAACTGATACGAATCAACGGCTGATCCGATACCGATTACTAAAACCATGTCTCCAATAGGTGAGGAGACAATAGAGTAGCGTGTATGACCAAGGTTTAAGAACACGAGATCGTCTTGAGAGTTGAATCAGATTGCAAACCCTAGAGACGGCTACACATATGCGACGATCAAGGTGATAGGATTGACCCGAGTAGATGGAAAATTTTGTAAAGGAGAAAGAGGTCCATGTCATCTTTTCTTAATCCTTTGATATCTTTGACATTTTCTCTCCTCACTAACCATGTAAATCATCTACTAATGAAATCAATTCTTGCACACGATTATTTTACAAGAGAAATTCCTCCCACAATATGGATGTCTATTGTGGGAATCATTTTCCCTTTTAATAATTATTATCATGATTGCTTTGGCAAAGATAAAAACCTCCAACCATAGTGGCTTAGGTCGTGGGGAATCTTTTTTTATTATAATCATTATCTGACATGATTGTTTTGAAAGGAAAGATTCCTTCCATAACAGCTACATATGAAAAATTCTCTATTTTTATGATATTATCTAACATTATTTAATATGATTGTGTAACTAATTTCAAAACATTTCAAATTTAATTATTAAATTTGATGACATCATGGACCCTAAACATCCACCCTTAGGCCTCTGCCCTCAAGCCTCAATCCTACACATACACTCCTGCCTTCTAGAGGAAAGGTTGGTATTGTTCCCCTTCCATCTCTGCGTTCCTACAATTTCTCTGATCTTCAGTCTTCATGAGAAAATCTCTCCCCATTAAATTTTGCAATATTTTGAAATATCCAACAAGAAAAAAAATAAAGATTCATTTTGAAAATTACGATTATATATTTAATGACTTTGTAACCCCTTTTGTCTTTTGGTAAATAAAAAATTTATTCATAATCATAATGGGTAACGACCGAGGCATCATGATTAGCTAAATCATGAAGCCAAGGAATGGAACATTTAATCAACCCCAAAATGATAGTGGTTTTTCGAGCAAGGGTATGAGTACAAGCATTTACTCCTCTTAGAACATAAGAAAATGAACAAGTTCGACAATAAGATACCAAATGGATAATATCCTGAATTATGGACTGAATTGCTACATCACATGAAAGATCCTTTCAATGGACAAGATATATCAATTCCAAATTGTCGGATTCGATCTACATATCCAATATTCTATCATCCATTACTGCTTGCAAAGCTAATCGAATAGCCAGAGCCTCACCCCATTTGATAAAGTCAAAATCCATGTGACAAGAAATAGCTTTGGTAATTAGGTCATCATGATCACAAAATAGAAATCTCACCCCGCTAATATTCGATGAAAGACTAGCATCTGTATTAATTTTAAGGGAAATTTTCAGCTACCACCCAAAAAGAATTGACCTAATCACCTACCACCCAAGTTGTTTAAAAAAACACATACCACTCAAGTTAGACAATCGTTTATCAAAAAGATCCAAAAGAAACTAACAGAGTCGTTAGTTGTTGATGTCGGCCAAAATACTTGAATGACAAAATTACCCTTATTTGTAGGGAGAAAAGTCCAATTTACCCCTTAACTCTTTTTTTTTTACCCTACCCCCACTCGAACTCCAAAAATTTGTTGCTCTATTTCTCTGCCTCGACTTTCACTAGCGTATATTCATATTGGGGATTCCACCAACTCGTCTGCTACTCTTTATGCAACGAATCCTGAATAGAACTAAAGAGAATATTCGACGATGGGAGTACCAGAGTCAGACCCTGTTTCAAAGCTATCTGAAAGTTCGAAAATATTTGAAGGAGAGAAAAGAAAACAAGCATAACAGCCCTTTTATAATCTGGAGAAGAAAACCACCTCGAAAACTGAAACCATTGTTTTGTCTTCTCTCCAATCTCCAAGAATCCCAAAAATGGTTTTAGGTGTTCTTCTCCAGCGTCTCTGCTCTCCTTCTCTCTATTGCAAGGAAGCGGTTTACAGTTATCTTTTATCCATGGATTGGAAGGAGGCATGTATGATTTGGGTGGATTATGGATGAACGAGAAGCACTGGAACTTCCTTAACTCCATGGAAGCAACGTTTGTTCATACGATGCTCGAGAATGGTAGCGCAATGTATGCAAATGCTCTTCATCCTCCCCTTGATCGCTACCTTCCAGACGTATCTGATTCTACACAAGATCTGCAAATTCATAGAAATACTAGAAGGAAACGAATGTATATCCACAGTACATATCTCTTTCTCAAATTTTCTCTTCATCTTTGCTCGTTTAAGTTCTTCTTTTTTTATATTCTCAGATTTTAATTTCTTAATGCCCTTCTACCGGTAACCACCAAAGAGGAGGGGTTAGCGCGCCAATTTTTTCGGAGTCAAAAGTTTTAGATTAATGATGCTCACCCTTGCTCACCCTTGAAAGGGAATCAGATTCACGCTTAGGGAGAGAGGAAGGAGAGGGGCAAGGGAATCAGAGTCACAATGAGGGAACGATGAGGGAGAGAGGAAGTGGAGAACGATGATGGAGAAAAACCCTAACCTTTCGTTGTTGCAAGCCAGAACGAAGGAGAACGATAAATTTCGATGAGATTGAATCTGATAGGGTTAGATGGTGTTATTTACTCTTGAAGGTCAAATACGTAATTTTTACATTGGTTAATATTTTTAAATTTAAAATGACAAGGGTATAAATGTCTACAAGCAATTTTAACTTTTTTCCATTAGTAAATAGACTAACGTTTGTCTAACTTGGGTGGTAGGTGATTTTTTTAAACAACTTGGGTGGTAGGTGATTAGGCCAATTCTTTTTGGGTGGTAGTTGAAAATTTCCCAAATTTAATGCAACCTTGAATGGGTGGCAACCATCTATATGGTTGTGAAGGAAGAGAATGCAAACTGGATCCGATTTGTAAAGCCTTGGTAGGAGTGCAAGTCTTGCTAGATGCCTTGAAAAATTCTTTAAATACTGACTCTGCTCGCTTAATCACCTTCAAGGGAGTTCAACAATGAGTATTGAATACATAATCATTCTGTGCTCGTCAGAAATACCAATAAATAAAAGATGCCAAGCCAAATGACTCTTTGGCCTATGATTTTGATTGAAAAAACATGGGAGTCCAACTATTAATCAAGTCATGAAACTTTACATTGTGAAGATTAGGCACCTTATAAGATAAGGAGAAACCAAACCAAACAGCTTTTGTGAAGGGACATGAGAACAAAAGATGTTCAATGGTCTCCATGGACTCACCATATTTTTTGCAGCAATGGTCTACTGCAATGTTCTTTTGATGAAGCCCCTCCTCAGATGCTAGGCCTTGACTGCAAGCCCTCCACAGGAAAGATTTGATTTTTCGTAAAGAATTACAATTCCACACCCGTTTTCACACTGCTTTAGGAACAAATTTCTAGTAACTAACCTTGGAAGATGAAGGCCTAGCCCAATCCACATCCTGTTGCTGATTCGACAAAAAGTGATAAGCACTTTTAACAGTAAGGATACCATTCTTTGTGCCACTCCAAGTCAATTTATCCTATTGAGAAAATATGTTTAGTTGAATTTTGAGAATAGCAACAGCATCATCATAATGAAAATATTCCTCTAACAGATCTTGACGTCAAATTTTTGTGGCCGAATCAATAAGCTCCTCAACATTGTGAAGAGGACAATCAGTGGGTTTTTGGATGATTAAGTTTGAACCCTTGTAGAGATAGAACTCATTTATCCTCCCAAATTTTAATGTGAGCACCAGTTTCAACTTGTCAGATCAAGCCATCAAGTAGTACCTTCTTGCTTTCAATTATGCTTTTTCTAAGCCCATGAAGACTTACTACCTACCCTGGCATCAAGAAAGTTCGTATGAGGGTAGTAAAGAGATTTGAAAACTTTGAGCCAATTAGAAATTGGATTGGTCCAAATCCTCCACGCAAGCTTTGCAAATAGTGTTTTGTTTTGAAGCAATGAATCACGTAAGCCCAAGCCCTCATTTTCCTTGGATTGACAAAGATGTTTCTAGGAAATTCAATGAATCCTAGATCTTTCAGTACTAGAATTCCATAAGAACTGTGCAGCGGCCTGTTTAACAGAATGGTGATGTGCTTTAGGGAGCATAAAATGGAAATTAGCAAACTTAGGCATTTGGAGCACCATCGATTTTAACAGCACTTCTTGCTAGCGTGAGACAGTGTCTTGGATTTCCAACCCTTTATTTTATTTAGAATCCTATCCAAAATATATTTAAAATCAGCTTCCTTAACTCTCCCAAATTCAGACAGAAGGCCCAAATATTTTGTAGGCCCACTCCCATTAGGCATTTTTAAGAGTCCAGAAATCCGTCTTTTAAATAGAGAAGGAGTATTTTGACTGAAAGTCAGCGAAGATTTATTGTAATTGATGCATTAACCTGAAGTGCGACAATATAAATCCAAACGGCTTTTGAGAGAAGTAAGTTGTCCAATATTAACTTTAGAAAATAAAAAACAGTCATCCGTAAAAAGTAGGTGTATAAGAGATGGGGAAGAAGCTCTCATTCGAACTCCTTGAACTAGACCATTAGCCTCAGCCGCTTGCAGAAGTGATGAAAGTGTTTGGGCACATAAAATAAAGAGAGCTAGAGATAACGGATTGCCTTGTCTAATGCCCCTAGTGGGGGCAAACTTTCCTTGTTCAACCCCGTTAATCAGAAGCGTGTAAGAAACTGTTTTAATGAGATTCATTATAAAATTTATCCAGGCAGGGGCAAAGCCAAGTTTGAATAGCAAGGCCTCAATGAAGTTCCACTCGAGTTTGTCATAAGCCTTCTATATATCTATTTTCAAGGCCACATACGAGGTTTTTCCTTTCTTTCTTTTTTTGATGTGATTAAATAATTCATGAGCAATCAAAATATTATCAGAAATAAATCTGTTTGGAATAAAAACATACTGAGATGGACAAATAATCTCATCAAGAAAGGACTGCAACCTCATGGTCATCAATTTAGATATGATCTTCACACAGTTCCCACATAAACTAATAGGTCTGAATTGCTCCACTAATTCTAGATCCTTCACCATTGGTATGAGACAGATGTATATTCGATTCAGTGCTTTTGGCATAATACCATTAGAGAAGAAATTCTAGATAAATTTAATAATGTCATCCTTGGTGGTGTCCCAAAACTGTTGAAAAAACAAAAGAGGAAAGCCATCTAGTCCAGGAGCCTTGAGGGGGGTCATACCTTTAAGAGCTTGATGAATCTCATCCACTGAAGGAGCGCTACAAAGAATAGAATTCAGCTCAGATGTAACCTTTGCTTGGATTGGTTGAAGAGCCTCATCAATATCATGTTGAAATGCACTATCAGATGAAAAAGCTTGCTGAAAATGGTGAATAAAAGCATTATTAATATCAGAAAGCTTGCTAGTCCAGGTTCCATCAGAAAGTTTGAGCTGCAAAATATCGTTTGCGTTTCTCACCTTTCTTACCATTTGTGTTTCTCACATCCTAATATATTTTAATAAATAATTCTATATATTTATATATAGAAGACCAAGTAGGGTCGAGTTTAGATAGAGGCCAAAGCCCAAGTGCAGCCCAACCTTACCTCGGGCCTGAAAACCTAAGCCTCATCTAACCTAGTCCACAAGTTGAGTTCCATGTCTTATTAGGCTCAGGATGGGCTCAAATTCATTGGGCCAAACTTGCGACCCTAGATAACTAAGATCCTAGTTTCTTTATGTAAAGATAATCTAGCAATACCAATTACATTAAGACTAAAAAAGGGAAAAAGATACTCTCAAGTCCAACTGCCTCTCAAGCTGTGATCCATCAATTGGAGTTTACTTAGTGCAGAAACCAATGGTATGCACGTTGAATAAACTCTAGCCGTTAGATGACAACTTGAGGGGCAGTGACTAGAGAAGAACCTGACCCACAAAGGGGGGTAATTTGTAGTTAAGCCAAGGGCTCTTTGAGCAATGGGTTTTCCTGAACTCATTGATGGGGGAAAAGATGACAATGGATTTGCCAGTAACGGGCATGGGATAAGAGGGAAAGAGAGTGGGACCCAAGCATAATATTATTCGCACTCTGTCCTTCAAAGAAACTTTTCCCTTGCTTTTAAATGGAAAACTTGGAGCTTACATGCATTTGACACATGATCAATCCAAACCATTTCTTATAAAAACAAGGGTAAATTACACTAGAAGTACTTAACATTTTGAGAAATTATACCAGAGGTACCTTACGTTTCAAAAATCATACCAAAGGTACTTGATGTTATGAGAAATTATACCAGAAGTACTTGACGTTTCAAAAATATTATATTTGGGGTACCTTTTTATTTTTGTACTTTCAAATTTACCTCTGTTTAGCATAACTTTCATGGTCCCATTTGGTTCACGCTCTCACCATTCCGTTGCCGCAACAACTCACCACTCAGATTTTCATGTGCTCATCGTTGTCTCAATTGTCCACCCCCTCTCCTGCCCATGTCCTCTCCCGTGATCCTTCTTCACTGGCAGTTGCTCATCACCAATTCACAAATCTCGACTATAGTACACACCTCTAGTGAAAACTCCGCATCCCAACTTGCTGCTTCTCTGGCGGGTATACCAACGATCAAGCATCAAATAAGGGTAGTTCAACAAGATACGATCAGTTCCTGAAAGCTTAAGGTAGATCTAATGGTTAAATTGGAGGACGCCAACGATATATAGGATTAATGTTGGAAATATGAAAAGTGATACCTCTGGTATGATTTTTGAAACGTGAAGTACCTCTGGTATGATTTCTCAAAACGTCGGATAATTCTGGTGTAAATTACCCAAAAAAAAAAATATTGGAAAAACAAAGTAAATAGGTTTTATACCAAGAATGGTAGTAATAATTCAAATTAGAAAAAATTTCATCTACACCCCATCAAAGATTGTTAACACCATCTACACCCACAAGAATGCAGAAACATCACCTAGGTCCCAAAACTTTGGTTGTGGTAATCAAAGAAGTCCACTCCGTCAGTTGATTCCCGTTAGATGCTGACGTCAGCTGAAATAAAATTTTCTATGGACAATACTGCCCTTAGAGTAAAGATAAAATACCATTTTACCCTTCTTCTTCTTCTTCTTCTTCTTCCTTTCCTCTTCTTTCCTCTTCTGCTCTTCTCCATAGTCAGATTCATATGGCAGGAGCTGGTTTGGGGGAAAATTAGGGGAGCTGGCTTGGCTCCAACAGATGGTCAGCTCCACTAAGATAGATTGCACTCCATCAAAAGATTTTCGTTATTGTTCATCGAAGAAAATTGGGGGAAAATGAAACCAATCGAACTCCAACAAATACTAAAATAACATTTCATAAATCTTTGAAATCGAAGTTCTTCAACAAATAGATTGGGAAGGAAATGATCACTGACTGTAACAGGTCTTTCCGACGTCTATACGCAAAACGAGCAGTTTAAGTTTTCATCGAGAAGGCCAAGGACATCATCGCCTCCAGTCTTCCTAATTTTCAACTTCAACTCATCGAGATCTGACGACTTACAGTCTCTGGTCATAAGTTCCTGCCATTTCCTTGCTTTCTCCTGCGCCGTCAGTGGTCGGCTTTGATAGCTTGAATCGTAGCGATTAGTTCATTGAAAGATTCGAAGACGCCGGATACCGAGAGATCTGCAACAATAGGAGCCGAAACATCGCATATGGTCGAAACACATTCAAGACACTCCTATTGAAGAGCGAAAGCTAGGGTTTCACGGCAATCGGATAGACATCTGAGATGCCAAGGAGTGGTGAGCTTATCATCATCCGCAGGATTTTCCTTGCACAACATGCAAATGCCATCTCTGTCGCAAGGGAGTTGCCGATGATGCGTTGTCGCCATGGATGACGTGAATCCCCCCAATAGCGATCATTCTCCGGTTTAGGGAATGGTACCTTTGGGTAGAGGATTCTATTTCTTCAATCGATTTCTAAGAACCACCAGGTTGGGTTTAAGCGGTATTCTCTAGTATTACCCCCATTTTGGATAGTTTCTGTGATCAGCAGTGACAAAATTGAGTTCTGCATCACCTGGTTCATACTTAGCTTCAAGGGTTCGAGCGGAGAAAGATGGAATACAACCCTTGATCTTCTTGTGACTTGCAGTGTGTCCACCCAAAGTTTGGTATGACTAGAATTCTATCTATCAAAATGTGAGGAAGAAGAAAAGAAGGGAAATGAGAGGAAGAAGAAGAGAGGGGAAATGGGTGAAAGGAATCTCCATATGATATCGAAGGTTAAATTAGTAAAATAATATAATTTTTAAAATTTTCAATTTATAATATGAGGGGTAAAATTGTATTTCAATAATTTTAGTGATTTTCGTCAGTTAAGTGGACCTAGGTGATGTTTCTGCAATCTTGTGGGTGTAGATGATGTTAACAATCTTTGATGGGGTATAGATGAAATTTTTTCTTCAAATTATTATTATCACAATAATATATTATTCTTTCAAACATCATAAAGCATTTATTCTATCAGGTGGGCACATGATATGTCCATTCTGACCAATTAGATAGAGAAGACATACATCAAAATCTAATTCAATTAAATATCTTTCTTTGTATTGACGATTTTGCATACATCCATGTATGTCTATGCTTGTGTATCAGTATCCAAAACATTACTATGCAGTGTCCTAATTTTAAATGATTTAAATTTATAAAAAATTCTAAAAATAATAACCTAGATTTATCTTGTACTTTTTCAAAACATCACAGTCTCTCGTGACATGCATAACTATAAATAATAAATAAATAAATAAAACCTTGGCCCGGACCGTGGGGAAGAACAGTATGTGCACCGGCAGCGGTACAGCGTTTAGCCTGTGAGGTAAGAACCTTCCACTTTTGGTAAAGGATTAACGTCTCAATCCGTAATTGATTTATTAATTAAACGACGACATGTCTCAAGATTCTAGATTCTAGACCATCTACGGCTTAAAGCTGGACATCTACACCTTGACTGAGTTAATGAGTTGATGCACCACATCAACAGCACAGAGAGGTGGGCTGCACTGTGTAGGAATGAAACTGGATGCATCGGATACCTTTCTCTTGGGAAAATCCGAACGTTAGAGCAGAAGGCTTCGCTTCGTAACGGATAGTTTCCCTTTGAAAACTCTAACAGGAGTAATCTAGCGTCTCATTACAAATCTTTCCATCTATTATCATAACGCACAGAACTCATTTATTCCGGTTTCTGAATTCGAATAGAACAACAAAGTTTACGCACAATTGTTCAGTCGCATAGACGATCGTCGCTGTCACAGAGCTGTTGCCTTCGGACCTCAGTCTTTCTGAGTCTTTAATCTTCTTCTCGTACCAGGATCTGACAAGTTCCGCCATGGATTTGGACAAGCAAAGCAACGGGGCTTTCGTTGATCCAGAGAGGAAGGTTGAAAACGCGGAAGAGTCTGCAACGACAACCACGAAGCTTGGAAAGGTACGGGTTGCATTCCAAACAAGACTAGGGCTTCTGTCCATGGATAATTCTTTTATCTTTATTACAGAAAAACGGATTATTTCGATGCTTAAGTATCTGTGGTGAGGACAGATTTCAAGTGTTTCCTTTAGTTCCTATCAGTTCAACTTCTCACCTTGTCATGGTGAATGAAACGTGTTTCAGTGGTGTTATCATAACTTAGTATAACCTAGTTTGTTTCTTTTTATTGTTCTTATTATTTTTTGACGCTTATATCTCCGCATACCGATGCTTATTGTTTGATTATTATCTCCTAAATGCCTATATGCTTACCAAGAACTTGCCTCAACTAAGATTGGATCCTCTTTAACCAATTAATTTAGTGTGTCGTTGTTACTCCATTATGTGCTTTTGAAATCAAATATATTTCTTAATTTCTCAATTTAAAATTGACCAAAAAATTAAGATTACAAAAATTGCATCGGTCTGGACATTTTCTGGATATTGTTTCAACAGCTAAGAAAAAGTCTTTTTGCTTAGAATGGGAATTTGGAGAGTTTTTTTGAAGGATTTTGAGTGCTGCAAAATTTTTGTATGCAGGCCAACTGGAAAAACTGATTCCTGTAGGTACCAGTCAAGTAGCCTATTTGGAGTTTTTGAATAGCTTAAACATTTAAGACACGAGTTTCAACATTTTTATTCTAACTTAAAGAAATGACATGGAGATGTCATACTTGAACTTAAAAGGAATAATAGTTGAGAACTTCAAGAATCCAAACTCACAAGTCACAAGTGAAATAAGCAGGAGCTCCATCGCCCTAGATTTTTGTTGTCCTCTGTCCATTTCTGTTTCATCCACTGCAAAGCGTACCTGTGTGTATATGTAATGCTTGTGTGCCAGGTACTTCATACTTTAGTGTTCATCCTTGGGCAGATTTATCAAAATTTGAGTCAGGATTCTGACTGCACCTGTTATTTGGCCAAACTAGAACAATCGGATGAGACTGAGGCACAAAGCAAGACTACATTAGGTTGGGGTGACGTTATATTTGACCAGATTGGCTAGTAATAGTTTATAATAAGTTTTGCAAAAATCCATACTACCATCCTATATGGCCTTCTAATTCCAAAATTATTTAACATTTCTTATTAAATAAACCTATATACTCCTTAACTGCATAATATGATTACCTAAAGTTACCTAACTGCATACTGTTTCACTATTTATGATGTATTTGACCATCTAGTGATGGTAAGTTCACACAATACCATTAAATATTCATACTACCATCCCATATGTCCTTTTTCTATACCACCTAGCAGTGTACTATGATTGCCTAACTGCGTATTGTTTCAAAATTTACGATGTATTTTACTTTCTAGTTATGATAAGTTCTTACAATACCAACAAAATCCATACTACCCCATATGGCCCTTCTAATTCCTTTTGCACGATTGCTTTTTCTTTAGTCAACAAGGAGATGGACTGTTGCACAATTGCTTTTTCTTTAGTCATGGATTCAACAAAAATAGTATAGGTTGCTCAGATACTTACTTCGTCCTGCTTGAACCCATTTTATTGCATAGAGAGAAGTAAATCTGCATTAGTTTGTTATTGGAACTTAGGGACGAACAATGGAAGAGGAACCCTAACGTTTTGGGGAAGGAGGAGAGGGACTAATTTTTTTTTTTAAAGATTCCCTATTATTATTGAAATTATCCAATTAGGGGAAGTGACTGCGGGCAAAATGACACTTCATTGTCCCATTAAGGGGGAAAAAATGACACTTCATTGTCCCATTACGAGTAGCTTCGTCATTAAAACATTTAGGACTAGGTGTCGTTATCATCTAACAGAAATCAGGGCTGCCTGTAAACTGTAATAAGGTTTTGAAATCAGGGGAAGTCGTTGTAATTGTTTGAAACTTTAGGGGTAAGGGATGGAATTGTGGAAAAGCCCAGGGGAGGTATGAGTAATTTCCCTTTTTTTTTTTTTTTAAATAAAGCTATCTACCTAACTGCATATATAAAAATCTATGTTGTATTTTGGCCTTCTAATTATGGTAAGTTACCGAACTGCATACTGGTACATAATTTATAATGTAAATTGCCTTCTAATTATGATAAATTTTTACAATACAAACAAAAATCCATAATTCCATACTACCATCCCATATGGTTTTCTAATTACAAAAATGTGTAAGTTTTCCCATTTTCTTTTAATAAACCTATATGCCCTAACTGTGTACTCAGCTTACGTAACTATGCTTAGTTACAGTTGATAACTTCAAGAGTCCAAACTCACAAATGAAATAAGCAGGACCTCCATAACCCTAGATTCTTGTTGTCCTCAATTTTTTTCCATTTTCCTTTGTTTCATCCACTGTTAAATGTACATGTGTATATATATGCAATGTTTGTGTTCTAAGTACTTCATACCTTCTTAGACGTCCCTGGGGCAGATTAATCAAATTTTGAGTCAGGACTCTGACTGCACCTATTATTTAGACAAATTAGAACATTCAGATGACTGAAGCAGAAAGCAAGACTACATTAGGTTGGAGTGAAGTTATATCTGACTAGATTGGCTAGTAATAGTTAAGAAACCTTTAGATTCCCAACTGGAGCATTGAACTCTTGATAGAACAGCTTCTTATTATTTGTGAGACATGTAGCAACAAAAAATTGTGTGTGTGTTTGTGGAGGGGGGGGTGGGGGGGGGGGTGTTGATAGGCTTAGTAGGTTGTCAAGATATATTCACTACACAGTCCCAGTATTTTAGGCCATGGATAGATGATGTTGCCAATCTAGACCTCACCAGATGATGTTGATAGGCTTAGTAGGTTGTCAAGATATATTCACTACACAGTCCCATTATTTTAGGCCATGGATAGATGATGTTGCCAATCTAGACCTCACCAGATAGATGCCCACTGGAGTGGCCACATGTTTAGTGCCTCAGTCAATGCTAGGTTTGTAAGTCTACTTAAACTAACTGTTTAAAATCTTAATACTGTAAAAGAAATACCATAAGATGGAGTGCAAGCCAAAAGGGTCAAGAAATGCCAGCCCAAGTGAGGTTGGATTTCTGTTAGCTGTTAGGCCTTGCCTAGTTGCATCATCTTCAAATGAATCAAACCCATGCCAAACATGGTTAGTTCTTGTTTGCTTATCAAGTGAGAATTCATACGGTGTTCTCAAACTTTAAATTCGTGAAATCGACGCCCATGGAAACTCTGCTTGTACACTACCAAATGTGAATAACTTCCATTATGAGTACATAGATAGACCATCTGTTTAAATCCTATTACTGTAAAAGGAATAGGAGTGCAAGCCAAAAGGGTCAATAAATGCCAACCCAAGTGAGGTTGGTTTTCTGTTAGCTGTTAGGCCTTGCCTAGTTGCATCATCACATTCAAACCCATGCCAAACATGGTAACTGGTTAGTTCTTGTTTGCTTATCAAGTGAGAATTCATATCGTGATCTCAACCTTTAAATTCTTGAAATCGATATCCATGGAAACTTTGCTTGTACACTACCAAATGTGAATAACTTCCATTATGAGTACATAGATAGACTATCTGTTTAGGTGGCAATTCCTTTCACGTAGATGTTATGAGTATGGTTTTATACAATGCATTTTCTCTACCAAAGTTTAAAGGTGCCAATATCTTTTTTCAAATAACTAAGTAGGTACTAATGCCTTGAGATAGTTTCATTTAAAGGTGTAGGTATTTCAGGTCTGAGCTCATACTTAAGTGTTAGACATGCTTACATGTGATTTGAGTCCCTGTTGGTTATAAAGACAGGATCTTTTAATATCTAAGTGGACTTCCAAATGTCTAAGGTGCACATGTTGGAAAGAACATGCGAGATATAAATGCAACTTGCTACATTGTACCACTTTTACTCAATACTGCTGACTAGATAACAGTTCCAGAATGTTTCGAATTAATGAAATCTATACTCATGGATATGATAGTATTGTCCGGTAGTGAGAGGAAAATATTCCATGTTACATTAACTGGAGTTCATCATCATTCCTCCCAAGAACTGTTTCCACGGCCAATATACAGAAGTAACTAGTAGAACTATATAGAGGATCATTCTGCCTTGTCTAACCCATCAAGTAACCGGAAACATTAGAAACTTATACTTAAGTGGAAAAGGTAGAAACCCATACTTTTCCTGGGCTGAAGATCTTATTGGTGGCACCTAGGTATAGCTAATTTCTTCTTACCACCAAAATCGTATTGAATAAAGTAGGAGAAACTTTTTTTTTTTTTTTTGGGTAAGTCAGTAGGAGAAACTTGCATAATACAAGTTCTGCAGGTTTAATATCTCTTCTTTAAGTATCATAGCTTCCAATATGCTTCATTTGGTGATACAAGTTTTGTCTATGGAGGTAAGTGGGGCCCAATTTCTTCCACATGTGAGACAAATCCATCTTGATATTTTGTAATCAGAAACCAACACAGATAATAGCCACTTCTGAGACGGTTCCATCTTGATATATTGTAATCAGAGGTCAAGTAAGATAATTGTCTTTCAGTATTCGAATCTGGCCTCGGGCTAACAAGCATCAACCGTATCACATGAACAAGATAAATCTTCTGCCATTTAAAATTATGTAAATAGTACACTAGGGACAAGGATATGGCAATCATTTGAAATTGAATTGACATTGCAGTGATAATATTTGCAATCATTATCCAATACAACCTGGAACTAATCTCTTGGTTGAATGTTTCTTGGTTCTAAATTATGTTGTGAGCTTTTTTCTTGGGTGCATTAGTTACTTTGTGCATTTGAAATGTTCAGTGATGGTGCCGAGATGAAATACAAACGGCAGTTGAAAATCCAACTTCCCATGGGTTTATCTTCTGTTTCTTATTGAGGTCTTGCCTTAACTTTACTTCTCATGCAGGGTAGAGTGTCAAAAGAGATTGGCAATTCAACTCTAAATTCTGTCAACAAATCCACAGCGCAGATTAAGAAGCCTTCACGCCGGAAAAGTTCTCCTCTCAACTGGTTCCCTAGGAAAAAGACAGACTCTTACTTAAATAGGAAAATAAGGCTTCTGCAGGTATTTGATTATCCCTTCAACTTTCTGTATTCATTTTTTGAGCACCAGGTATTAACGATGGTCAACAAAACTTAATTGGAGGTTCTTTTTGCAGAAAAAAAAAAAAAAAAAATTCCACTTCATATTTTCTCTCTTGTTGGCCTTCCTCAGGATCGAAAGCAAAGAAGCAGATGACCTCTTGCTGAAAGCAGAGAAAAATGTAGCTGAAGCTTTTGAAGTAGCAACAGCAATGGGAGTGGTCATGTATGACAGACAAGATTGCCCTCAAAAGCAATGTGAAATAGATGCATCCTCGGTTAACAGAGGAGGATCTACTACCCATACAGTTACAGCGTCTTTTGAAACTCCATTTGAGGTAGATAGAGAAGTTGCAGCAGCAGTCAAGACTGCATTCGTCCTGCTAGCCCATTGCCCTTCATCCTTGAATAAAGATGAATTCAAGGATCTTCTCCGAAAGATCAGTCAGAATCCAGATATAAATGAATCCAATCAGGAGGTACCAGACTTATCCTTAGAATGTGAATCAGATACTGGATCTGAACTAGAGTCGGAATCTCATAAAGATACTCTTAGTCCTCAGGGCTTAAATTGTAAGATACCAGATACCTTGAGAGAAAGAAAGAACAAGAACCAGCAGCTACCTCAAAATATCAATACAGTGACACTTGTTGATATGATGTTTGACAGGCTTAAGTGCTTGGATGAGGATGAGCTTGCTTCTCTTGCAACTATAGTTGCGACTTGTGGATTGAATGCTGCTCTGATGGAAGTGGAGAATAGCAAACAGCATGCTCCAGAATATGGTGCTGATTATACCCTGGGGCCTATTACATCTACCAGAAATCTGTCTTCCTATATAGCAGATAGACACAACATGGAATACTTCATGGATGGGCAGATGAGAAGGAAACAACTTGGGACAGAACTCCCAAGTCTAGACAAGTTTTTGGTGAAGCACATGTCAAAACTTGAAAGAGAGGTCCAAGAAGCAAAGAACACAAAAACTGCAGAGCTCAAGGAAGCAATAGAAAACAAACCAGTGGGTTCAGAAGACAGACTGGATGGTCTTATTGGTAATGTAACTTCATCTGAAGCTGTCCCAGATTTGGGAACCATTCTAGTTAAGAATTCTTCAAAGCTAGAAAAGGAGATTGAAGAGGCAAAACATAAATCAAGAAAAACATCTGAAGAGGAGTACAAGGGATTAGTAAGCAAGCAAGATGGGCTGATCTATCAAAAGAAAAAAGATGTACCAGATGTCCCAAGCTTAGATAAACTCTTGGTGAAGCACATGTCAAAACTTGAAAGAGAGGTCCAAGAAGCAAAGAACACAAAAACTGCAGAGCTCAAGGAAGCAATAGAAAACAAACCAGTGGGTTCAGAAGACAGACTGGATGATCTTATTGGTAATGTAACTTCATCTGAAGCTGTCCCAGATTTGGGAACCATTCTAGTTAAGAATTCTTCAAAGCTAGAAAAGGAGATTGAAGAGGCAAAACATAAATCAAGAAAAGCATCTGAAGAGGAGTACAAGGGATTAGTAAGCAAGCAAGATGGGCTGATCTATCAAAAGAAAAAAGATGTACCAGATGTCCCAAGCTTAGATAAACTCTTGGTGAAGCACATCTCAAAACTTGAAAGAGAGGTCCAAGAAGCAAGGAAGACAAGAACTAACAACCTGATGGAAGGGAGAGAAGTGGGTAAAGAAAATATAGATTCAAACAAGGGAGTTGATGGGAAGTTGACCATGACCAATTCCACAGAGTACTCACAAATTGAACGAGCAAATACGGAGACAGCAGAAGCATCTTTGTTTGAAGATGAGAATGGGGCAAAAGAGACAGGAGGTCTTCACGGTATTTTGGTGAAGCGAGTCCACGGGTTGGAAAAGGAAAAGATGCAAGCATTAACATCAGGAATCAATTATCAGAACCAAAAGAAACAAGGAAAAACCAATGTTGCAGATTGTGAGAGCCTGGACAAGGTCCTAGTGAAGCAAGTCTCTAGACTTGAAAGAGAAAAAATGGGACTAGGTACACAAGGAGGAAGTTGTGAAAGCAAGGAGGAGACATCCAAATATTGAGAGAAGTGAGGGTGGGCTGGAACAAATCTTAGTTAAACACCAGTCAAGACTTGAAAAGGAGAAGTTGGCTGCTACCCAGCAATCAGAGGGAGATCAGACACAGGAAGAAGTTTTGAAAGCAAGGAGGAGAAATATCAATATTAAGAAAAGTGAGGGTGGGCTGGAACAAATCTTAGTTAAACACCAGTCGAGGCTTGAAAAGGATAAGTTGGCTGCAGCCCAGCAATCAGGGGGACATCAGACAAAGGAGGAAGTTGTGAAAGAAAGGAGGAGACATCCAAATATTGAGAAAAGTGAGAGTGGGCTGGAACATGTCTTAGTTAAACACCAGTCAAGACTTGAAAAGGAGAAGTTGGCTGCTGCCCAGCAATCAGGAGGAGATCAGACAAGAGGTTTAGAATCTCTTCGAGACACAAGGGAGAGGGAATTGAAAGAAGCATGGGGAGGCTTGAGCTTAGGGAATTCCATGCGTCCCTACTTATCTAGACTTGAACGTGACAAGGCAAGTTCATAAATCTCTATGCTTACTTTCTGTGTTTGTTATACTTATCTAGACTTGAACGTGAGAAGGCAAGTTTATAAATCTCCATGCTTACTTTCTGTGTTTGTTATGCTTCGCTAAATTAGTTGCCAACCATCAGACTTCAATTACTTGAACGACTATAACCCAATCGTGTCGTGAGTTTTGATGGTGCTTGTACCGCACTCAAAGCAGTTCAAATTCACAGAATAGCAGGAACCTCCCTGCCGTTAAGCTTGCTATGTGTCTGTTATTTATAGTGTGGATTCTGATTTCTTTCCTCGTCCTCAGGCTGCTTGGATAAAAGCTGAAGAGGAGCAGAAGCAAGCTAGAGTGGAACAATGAATATCGCACCTCTGTTTATTCTGGATTTGCCATAACCGAACGTCCAACATGTAAGCTTTTTTGCTTAAATCATTGATCAAGTATCCCATGTAAGCTGAAAACATAAGTTTGAAGAGGAATACCATGGAGTTCCTTAACGGCAAAAAAAATTCCTTATTCCTTCTTGGTTTTCATTTCGGTGTAATATTTAGGGAAGAGGACCATGAATCCCTAATATTTAGGGAAGAGGACCATGAATCCCTTAGCCTGAGGGGAGCAGTCCAGAAAAACTTTTCCGAAATATTAAAAAAACCTTTTGTATTTCTTTCTGAGAAAATAAGAATCACAGTTTCTGGTTTTCTACAGAAAATGCTCCTTTACTGCTGCCTTACGGAATGGAACCGTTGACAGCTGAGAGATTCCATGGACCACATTTTAGGACCACCCCACACTCTGTAGTCTGTGTTTTTGGAGATTTCTAAAAACCAACTCTATGATTAAGCCTAGATCTTCTGTTGAATCAAAATAATAAGAGAAGCTTAAATCAAAATAGTTAAAGAGTAGGGGTGCAAGTTTTACCTTGATAATCCGAACCCGCCCAAATCCGCCCTGAACCCTGGCAGGGTTGAACCCGGCCCAAACCCTGATAGGGTTGGGTTAGGGTTCAAATTTTGATCAACCCTGGCAGGATTGGGTTGGGTTAGGGTTGACCCCCTGGGTTGAGCCCAACCCAGCCCGACCCTGGATAAATATATTTGTGTTTGTTATATCTTTATGTTATAATTGTTATATATATGTTATTTGACAATTTATTGTATGTTTATGGGCCAATCAGGGTCATTTCAACCCTAAATCAGGGTTAACCCAGCCCAACCCGGCCCTGTCAGGGTCAATCAGGGTAGGTTAGGGTTAGGCCCAACCCTGCCAGGGTCAGGGTCAGGGTTCTATATTTTATAACCCTGACAGGGTTGGGTTGGGTTAAGGTTAAGTTTAAATAGCCAGGGTTAGGGTTAGGGTTTTGAAAAACCCGGTCCTGTAAACCCGACCCAACCCGGCCCTGTTGCAGCCCTATTTGGATCAATAAAAGTTATAAAAATTATTTTTACACATGTACATACCAAACTTATTTCTTATTCTACAATCTATTTTTAACTATGGTTATCAAACAACATTTTATTTTTTATCAAAAATAATTTTCAAAAATACTTTTCGATAAATAGACAAAAATCAAAAACAAAAATGATACCAAACACAGCCTTAACCTCCTCTGTATGTCGAACAGTCCGTAATACCCCCAAAAACCCCCAACACCCCCCAACCCAAAAAAAAAAAAAAAAAAAAAAATACCCTCCTTTTAACTAGGGCTGCAACAGGGTCGGGTTGGGCCGGATTTTTCAGAACCCTAACCCTAACCCTGACTACTTAAACTTAACCTGAGCCCAGTCCAACCCTGTCAGGGTCAGAAAATATACAACCATAATCCTGACCCTAGCAAGGTTGGGCTTAACCCTAACCTACCCTGATTGACCCTGACAGGGTCGGGTTGGGCTGGGTTAACCCTGATTAACCCTGATTTAGGGTTGGAATGACCATAATTGGCCTATAAACATACAATAAATTGTCAAATAACATATATATAACAATTATAACTTAAAGATATAACAAACACAAAAATATAATATATATATATATATATATATATATATATATATATATATATATATATATATATATATATATATATATATATATATATATATGGTCGGGCTGGATTGGGCTCAACCCAGGGGGTCAACCCTAACCCAACCCAACCCTGCCAGGGTTGATCAAAATTTGAACCCTAACACAACTCTATCAGGGTTTGGGCCGGATTCAACCCTGCCAGGGTTCAGGACGGGTTTGGGTGGGTTCGGATTGTCAGGATAAAACTTGCACCCCTATTGAGAACCATGTCTCCGATGGTAGACCAACAATATCGCTATTGCAACCCCAAGACATTCTGATTCCGATCTCTCAACCATTGTCGTCTGTTTTCATGCCAGTTCCTGATTCCTTCGCTATAGAGAGATGTCTCTACGACTCTATCCAAAAAGAAAAAGAAAAAACAAAAAAGACCATCTCTGGATTGTGATCGTAGAAAATTTTCCCCCCAAGAAAAAAAAAAAATCCAAATAATTGAGTGGAAGCTACACTTACATTCATTCTTTAGTCTGCGGTGTCAATATTTCCATTTTCTTTTCTTTTCTTTTTTTCAATTCTTTAGAATCTCTTTTCCCCACTCTGGTGGGTGTCAAGATACCACTGTCTTATCTTTTTCTTCGGGAAAATGGATGTTTCCAGTAAATGTTTTAAGTTCAATCTTCTCTTTTTTTTTTTTTCTCTTCATTCGGATCTGAATCAAAATTGCTAAACCAAACCAAAGCCGATCATTAAAAATTGAACCGTTTGTAACCAATAATTTGTTCGATTTCAATTTCAAATAATGAAAAGCAGTTTGATTTTGGCTTGAATAAAGAACCGATGGTTCTAAATCGTTAAATAGATTAAAAATCGATGAAATCTGATTTGTAGAAGAACTGAATTAATATCTAAAGTATTTTAGACTCTTTTTGTTATATATTATGACATATATAGTTGTTTAACCGTATATAATTTTTTCCAACCATATGACCTGTATATGAGTATCTGACCAATGATAATCACAAAAAGTTTTTCCATAAAAATAGAGGTAAATTACATCAAAGGTACCTAATGTTTTGAGAAATTATACTAGAGGTACTTTACGTTTCAAAAATCATACCAGAAGTACCTCACGTTTTGAGAAATTATACCAGAGATACCTAACGTTTCAAAAATATTACACTTGGAGTACCTTTTATTTTTGTACTTTCCAAATTTACCTCTGTTTAGCATAACTTTTGTTGTCCCTTTTGATTCACTCTCTCACCATCTCATTGCCGCAACGACTCACCATTCGAATTCCCATGTACTCATCGCTTTGCCCACCCCCTCTCCTGCTCCTGTCCTCTCTTGCGACCCTTCCTCACCATGGATTGCTCAACACAAAGTAAGGGTGTCAAAAATGGGCCCGGCCCAGTAGCATGGACCGAGCCGACCCGATATAACAAGAACTCAGCGCGGACCGAACCTTAATGGACAGGTTTCGGTCTCGGCTTGTAGAGTCCGACACCGTTTCAGCCCAGACCGAAATCAGACCGGACCGACCCGTTAAGAAGCTCAAACTAGCCCGAATCAATAATACCCAATCCGAACATCGGTAAGGTCCATCTGGGCCCAGTTTCGTAATTTTAATGGTTTTAAATTTTGATGGATGATATTATACTATTATAGTTCATTTATTGATCCGAAAGATTATGTGAATCTATAGTTGAAAAGAATATGTTAATTGTTACAATTTACTGAATTACATACATATAGAAGGAATAATGTTAATTTTATAGATAGAAATAATAAAATAGACTATATATCTTATATATATAATAGGTCCGATAAGTCCGGTCCGAACCGAACCAGTCCGAAATCACCTCAATAAGCCTAGTCTGATAATAAATAGACACCGGACCAGCCCAGTCCAACCCAGCCCGAACTCTTAATGGACATGTTTTGGGTTGGGCTTATAAAACTCGACATCGGTTCAGTCTGGACCGGCCCGTTGACACCCTTATCACCAAGTTACAAATCTCGACTATGGTACACACCTCTGATGAAAACTCTGCACTCTAACTTACTGTTTTTTTTACGGATGTACCAACGATTATGCACCAAATAAGGGTAGTTCAACAAGAAACCGTCAGTCCTTGTAAATCTAAGGTAGATCTAATGGTTAATTTAGAGGATGTCAATGTTAATTGGGATTAATATTGGAAATATGAGAAGATGTACCTATGGTATGATTTTTGAAACGTAAAGTATCTCTGGTATGATTTCTCAGAACGTTGGGTACCTCTGGTGTAAATTACCCTAAAAAGAGTTCAGGTCTTCAAGGAATAACACCACTAAAAGCTTTGTGGATGAGGGTCGTGAGATACACGGCAGAAGATTAGGATCCCATTTAGCATCTGATCAAAACAGTTGGCAATCAATATTCAAATTGTTTAGAGTTCTTTCACATAAAAATCAGTGGGCTATTTTATATTGGGTAAAAGACAATTACCTCCCCTGTAACTTAACATATTGACAGTTGACCCCCAAACGTTTAAAAAAATACAGTTACCTCTCCTAAATAATTATTAAAATCCAAATAGGTCCAATTTTTAACGGCGTTAAAGTTAAATTTTTTATGGACAACTCTACCCTCAACCTTTTATCCATATTTTAAATCTTATTACTGTTAAAAGGCGAATATAACCCTCTTATATCCAACTAAAATAAACCCAAATCTCATCTTCTTCTCATTCTACCTCACTCATCACGTTTCCTTAAGTGGTATTTGAAGCACTGGTTTTGATTGAAAAGGACGAAGCTCAGAGGGAGTAGTATTTGATTAAGCACTCGTTTTCCTCTCATTTTCCTTCTCTTCCATCGCTGACCTACTTCAGTCTTGAGGAATAGAAAGGTAAATTATTTTTAGGGTTTATTCAGTGGTTCCTCTTTATACGAACAATGTCGGATTTTTCTCTTGTAACTACAATACAAAAACTGAAAGAAGAAAATATTCACCGGTTTGTACTTCAAGATTTGAAGAGGTCAAATCTCCCAACGATTTGTAGCAGTTTGTGCTTCAACATATCGAAGGAACATGAAAACTTCAAGCCCCTTGCAGCGACAGGATGAAAACGCTTCAACATCTCAGCAAGAAAAATTTCGATGACTCCTTCAGCGGAAACATTTCAGCCATTTTGAATCATGAGCCGCTTCAATGTTTATGGATTTGCAGCGGTGGAGAATGTGTTAGACGACGGCGATTCTATGACGATTCTAGGGTTTCAAAAACGGAATGACAGTGAGTGGTGAGCAAGCAAGGAATCAGGGGAATCGTTCCTCTGCCAAATAGTAACCTTCCTAAGTAAGGGTAAAATGGGTAGTTCGGAACTCTAAAAGGGTAATTTGGGATTTAAAAAACTATTCAACTCCAACCATTACTATATAATGGAATATTCCTAACAGGTGGACCTATTTGGATTTTAATAATTAGTTAGGGGAGGTAACTGTATTTTTTGAAACGTTTGGGGGTCAACTGTCAATATGCTAAGTTACAGGGGAGGTAATTGTCTTTTACCCTTTTATATTTGAGAAAATTTCAGTTATTTTTTTACTTTGTTTTTATGTTACCTAACCCTCAACTTCATGATTAATTTTTCACAGATTCATCGTTGCAAAGTTGACTAACAAAAATATAAAATTATTCAATTACCTTCTTTAATAACTTGACAATCAAATAATAATTTGGGAATTTGATTGAAGGAAAAGAAAATGAGTGTTTAAAAAGATAAATATATCATTTATAAATGGTATGGGAGAAGATAAAATAGTAACTTAACAAATTTGAAAAGATAGTTTTGGTGGTAGAAAATTATAAATCATATCACATAATCACTTAATAGACTTGTTACTTATGAGTTATGACAGGTCTGTCTGATACATATTGGTCTGTCAGTTATGAGTTATGACAGATTTGTTTGATACATATTTAACAAATAAGAGGGTACTGGAAATTAATCGTAAAATTGAGAATTAGATGACTTAGAAGTAAAATATATAGGATTCTTGAAATTTTCCCTTTGGCTCTATATGTTTTGATAAAATTTTATTTGTAACAAAAAATTTCAATGTTTATTTTTAAGAAATAAAATATAATGATTTTAAGATGGATGAAAAAAGAATTCGTTTTTTTTTTACCTATAAAAAAACAAACATTGAATATTTTTTACACATAAAATATTACACGTAAATTACGATAAAACAAACCGAGCTTTTATATTTTTATACCATCTGGTAAGGAGAATGTATGTAGGATTGTATTATTAATCGAAATTTCAAATATTGTGTCTGCTGTGTTGATGAACCGCGATCCAACCGATTGTGCACCGAATTTGGGTACTTCCTGAGAAGGCAATTGGAAATAGAAGCTTCTGCACAGTACTTACGTAGTTACGTGGGTCTCCTCCTTTCCTCAGCCACTATAAACTGGTTTCCTGCTACCGTAGTCGCTATACTTCCTTCCACACCCTCTCTCTGTCTCTATATCCATCCTTCTTCAAAGCCCCCGTCGCTCATAAGGAGAAGCTAGGGCTTTTTTGTTCCCTATCTCTTTTGGTTAACAATATGGGGGGAGGCAACGGGCAGAAAGCCAAAATGGCTAGAGAGAAGAACATGGAGAAGATGAAATCCGCCAAGGGTTACTTCCTTTTCTTTTTCTTCTTTTTGGTTCACGCCCGTTTTTTTTTTCTCTCAACTATGCTTTCCTTGTTCGTCTCTGATATTCTTGTGATTTTTCCCCCTCCACTTGCTACGCAGGTAGCCAACTGGAATCCAACAAAAAAGCGATGTCGATCCAGGTGACTTTCTCAATCTTAGTGCCGTTTATCTGTTTTCTTTTTCTTTTTTTGTTTCGGATTTCTGTATGTTGCTCTGGAGTCCCTTTGTCTAAAAATCTGTAACAAAAAGAAAGATTGGAATTGGAAGGAAAATTGTGGTGTTCATATCCGTCCTAAATTTTAGGGTTTTTACAGGAGAAATTTATTGTGCAGTTGTGGATGCTCAGCTGACCAAGATAATATATGTTCTTAAGAATGTTTGAACAAAATGTGATCGCGCCTTTGATCACGTGGAAACATATGCGGAGAAAAAGAAAATGGAGCAGGTCTCCATTGCACATGCTCATATCACCTCAATCGAATTTCTCTCACCTTATCATGTAACGGAGCTCTTTTTAAATTAGCTTTAATTTGTTCTTTCCTTGTTTTATCTTTTTAGTTTTACCACTTATTTATGTCATGGTCTTCATCGCAGCCACACTAAGTTTGTTTACATATTGCTTCAGCTGCATACATCATTGTTAGTCATAAAACTGTCTTTTCAATTAAGATTCGAAATCTAGAAATTGATCGATCCTATTTGAGTACCTCTATGGGATAGACCGCAAAAGAAAACTGAAGCAAGTGGTTGAGCTTTGCAGTTCTAGAGTACTTTGACAAGAGGGAGGAATGGAGAGGTTGGAGGGTTGAAAGCAGAGCAATGAAGATTTGACCTTTTTATTGTTGTTCGTTCCACTTTCTGAATATTAGGTTTTGCTGCCAATTTTTTTCTAGCCAAGCAGGTTCAGTGGTCATCGTGTTTTCTGTTCAAAAATGTCAAAGATTATGCTAATTTAATCTTCTGTTTGACCTATAATTATTCTCTCTTCCAAGCTTCTTAATATAACTATTGTGTTCTGGAATTTTTCCATCTTCAAGACCTTTCTGTTTTCATTCAGAATCCATAATTCATATACCTTACAGTTGTAGATCATCTGTTGTTATTGTATTCCAAATTTCTTCTTTTTTCGTTCTTTAGTTTCTTGTGGGTTTCAAGAAAGAATATGGTAAAATCGATTAGGATGTCAGGTTAATTTAGTAAGGTCTGAAGTAGGGATTATTAGCAATGATAATTGGGTTGGACTATTAGGCATAACATGATGGTAGCCTAGAACTGACAATGATAGTGAAATTGTTTGTTTTTTTCATATAATAGTAAAGCAGCCTGTTTAGCTTAAATCAAAGAAGAAATTTGTTCCATCTAAAAGGGGGGAAAGTATAGATGTCCTTAATCAAAGAGTCGGTTAAACTTAATTTGTTTATGCACTTTGTTCTTTCCTTTTTGACCATCGGTAGATACTTGGTTGCTGGCTCCTTAATGTTTGGGTGTACGAAGCAATCTACCACATATTTATGAACTACTAGTTTTTATTTTATAGATGATGAAGCTTTAGTTTTTTTTTTTTGGCCAAATGCAGTTTGTGGTCTTTCTATTCAAGTAGTGCTATCCAGCACCTTGTCTTTAGAATCCCTCTCTTAAAATCTTTCCTAGTTTTCCTCATTGAAACATCCTGTTGTTGGTTTCAGCTAAAGCATTAAATACTTTTACTCATGTGCAACCAGTTTATGCTTCCTCCATTTCCTTGTTAGGTTACTATGTTTATGGAAAATGGCTTTCTTAGTCTTTACCTAATATTATGAAATCTTCTCTCGAAATAAGCGTCTTACACTAAATTTTTGGTTGACCGTTGATGTCTTGTGTATGTGTATTGGAACAAGGGTTATTGAACTCACATTCTTTGCATTGTAATTCTGCTATATTTTCTGCCTACAGAATGATTCTGCCTACAGAATGATTCTGCCTACAGAATGATATCATTTTGATTTAACTATTTTCGTTAAGACTTAACTTCAATTTGTTTCTACACACACTACTTGCCTGGCATGAGACAAAATTCGAACTTCTGATTTGTAATATAAAGCATTTAGCCGCTCTAAAGAATTATATTTGTCTCGGAGGTGGGCTGTAAACTATGAAACTCATTGGCACTGAAAATCTGGTAATCACCTCCAAACAGAGGACTTGCATTCTTCCATTTTATGATGGAGGTCTTATTTATATTCAATTTTTTACCACGGTTGTGGATATTTACAAGTGGACTTTGATATTATGGGTACTGTCCCAGGTGGGACCTGAAAATTTTAACTCTTTTAAGCTTTGTTGTAGACATGGTGAAATGCAGTACAATGACTTGTTAGTGCTTTAATCAAACTTCTCTAGTTGTAAGACTGAAAAATCTTTGCTATTATTAGAGGATAAATTTTCAGTTTTAAAAACCACAGGACCAAGAAAGGACACCTCATTTCATATGGCCGCTAGCTCTCTCTCTCTCTCTCTCTCTCTCTCTCTCTTTTCTTCCTACAGGCCACTGAATGCATCAATGTCTTTGGTGTGGGACTGGAAACTGTTCCAAGGAATATTTTGAAATTTCTACTGGAATCACTTCTTAGCTACGCCAGTGTGGGGATTCCTTCCCATATCCTCTCACATAATGCGCCATGGTAGGGATTCCTTCCCATGCCCTCTCACATAATGAGCCATGGGCCCACTACAGACACTTCTTTCCTCCGACAAAATGTGGGCGATTCTTAAAGATTCTGTCTCCCACCAACTCATTGGGAAACCCTTGCACTTTATTGGTATACATATTAGGGACCATTTCCTTCCCAAGAACTAAAGAATACTAACAACTAAAGGAAAGTGTGCTCAATAAAAGCAAAAGATAAAGTTAGCAGAACGTAAGAGGTAGTTACTCATTCATAGAAAATCTAATGATGCCAAACACCCGGAGTTTTTATTCTTTGACTTTTTGAATTTAATATCTTAAAAAATTTTGTTGATAGGTAATTTAATGTCGCAATTCAACTGTCTGTTATTACTGTCTGTTAGGTGCAGTTCTTACAACAAAAATTTAAAGTTTTTTCGGTGGTAATTCTAAAAATGCTGCTGGTTTCGGTGATGATTGCAGTGCAAGGTATGCATGCAGACTTTCATCTGCACCACATCCGAGGTGAAATGCAGGGAACATGCAGAAGCAAAGCATCCCAAATCTGATGTTTATACATGCTTCTCACATCTCAAGAAATGAGAGTTGGTGGAGACTTGGAAAAGAACATGTAGAATCCTAGTTTCATTCCTAAGGAATCCATTAATACTTGTGCGTTGCCTACTAAAGACTGTCTGTGAAATATGTTTACTACGACCTTGGATAGCTTCTGTTGTCTTTATGATATCTCTTTGAACATTATGGTGCTCTTTCTGTAAGATAAACCAAATGAAAGTTGCCTTGGTGTTTGGATGAAATATTGTTCTCTCATATGCTGGAAACCCTGCTCTCTTTATCACTGTCTTTGAAATATGTTTGGTAAGTTAAATGAAATGAAAGTTGCCCTGGTGTTTGGATGGAATATTGTTCTCATATGCTGGGAACCATGATCTCGTTGTTACTGACTGTCTGTGAAATATGTTGACCGTAATTGCCTCACATGTATTTATGATCTCTCTTTGAACATTATGGTTCTCTTTCTATAAATTTAATGAAATGAACGTTGCCTTGGTCTTTGGATGGGATATTGTTCTTTCATATGATTGAAACCCTGATCTCGTTATTCATCCTTTCTATAAGCCCCGAAATTGTGTCGCATGAAATCAGGAAAATCTGTTGAATATGATGTTGATCGACTGCCTTTCTATTGTTCCTAGTTTGCTGGCCTAGATAAGTGGAGAGTTCAGGCCTATGCTAGAGCCTTTTTTTTTTTTTCTTTTTTTGGATAGGTATGCTAGAGTCTTTCATTTCAGGAGAATGCCAGCCTTTCCACTCTCTCCTTTTCCATTGTTCCTGGTTGCTTCATAATCTTATAGTGATGGATTCATCTAGGCTAATCTAACTTTGCCCTGTGTATTTGTAGTGTTTTTCTAAATAATGAAATGGCCGTTTAAAACTTTTTACCAAAACCCCATCGCACTGATGGTACGTTGCGTGTCTGACATCATTGCACTATAGTGTGACCATGTACTTGAGTCTAATTCGTTTTCAATTATTGGAGGCTCCAATTGTTAATCGTCAATCCAGCTATTAGAGTTAATTGGTGCACCTGATTAACTCTAATCACTGAATAGGCGATTGGAACCTCCAATAATTGGAGACGAATTCAACCCCCATGTCTTTGCTCTCTGCGTAGCTTGTGGTATGACATTGGGATTCAGATCCTCTCCAGGGGGGCTGTTTGCTGGAGATCTCCCAGTGATGCCTTCCCAATCGGCACCTGTCCTGAAGAGGATCTGATGGGGATGGTTCCTTTTGTCTTAGCCCAGCCCAAAACCTGATGGGGATCTGATGGGGATGGTGTTCAGATAATTTGAAGCCGAATGTAGTGTCTTGGACTGCAGTCTTACAACGGGAAATGTACAAAATGATTTCTCTTCTCGGGCATTGCAGGTTTTCCGGCATATGGTTTGAAGGCCTGTACCAACTTGTCTTATTACACCCCGACCTGTAGCTCCAGACAGACCTCCCAATAAGCCAGCATCCATCGCCGATGGCTGTTGGCCACCGGCGAACCGTATACCGTCGTAGAAGACAACCAAACAAAGAAGGATAGGTATTTTTGTAATGAGGGTAATATAGTTCGTTCACTATAAAATTTGGGTGTTTTGGATATTAACAGTTAAACTTTATATTTGCATCGTCAGTTAACGAAAAATGATTAACGGATTAGGTATTTTTGTAATTTATTTATTTTCAAGGGGTGTCTTTGTAATTGTTTGAAACGTTTGTGATGTATTTGGGTTACGGACAAACTACAGGGGAGTTATTCGTAATTTTTTCAAAAATTTAATAGAATCAAACAAAAGGACTAGGTATCTTGGAATGCAATGCTTGCTGATTATGCAATAAAAGATCACCATGAGGAGGCCATTGAACTAGCAAAGAAATGGAGTTGATCCGGATATTGTTACGTGGAATGCACTCATTACGGATCATACATTCATACCCAGTAGCCAGGATGGAGATGGGAAAACTAACTCTTGAATTCTTTTATAAGATGATGAAACAGGAATCAACCCTGCATCACTACTATATCTATAGTCCTTGCTGCTTGTGCCCAGGTGAAGGATTCAAGATTAGGGAAAGAAATCCATAGTTTAGTATGAGAAATCAGTTTGAGTGTCTAAAGGTGTGAGCAGTAAAAGGATAAAGAACTATTGTACATCAAATTTATTATGAATTCAAAATTTTGTGGATAAATATATCCCTATGTCCTCGATTAATATGTCAACTAGAAACCCAAGTAGAGTGTTTCAAGTGGTGAAATAGAGTATTGATTATTAAATTATGAGTGCATCTTGTTTTAACCAAATATGAATTGCAAAATTATAATCTCTTTTTTTGTACATTATTTTATTTCCAAAAGTCCTTTAAATTATGGTAAAACGTAGTTTGTAAAAGAACTTGAAAATGTCTTGCATCATGTCATCTTCAATAACTGTTATTTTCTTTCATTTTTTTTCGAAAACCCATGCAATAAATCGATTTTAATCATTGTTGAAAGAATAAATTTTTATACCAGAAAGACAAATAAATAATTGCAAAAAAAGGACAAAGAAATAAGGTTACTATTTTTTTTTACCCACTTTGGCTATGGCAATATTTTCCAAAACTAAAAGGTTATGAATTTCTGATCAGCGGCTAAATTCTAAAACCTTTTTTTTTTTTTTGTCTCTTTAAATCTTCAGAATTTTTTTACTTCTGATTCTTAAATCCAAATTGAATGATTTTTGCTATTGGAAAAATATTTTCACGTAGGTTATAATGGTATAGAAATCTAGAAGCAACTTAAGTGAGAAGTGACTTGAAAAAAACCTTTTGAAAGGATGTCTCACACGATTGAAAAAATAAATAAATTGAACATTGTTTAAAATAAAAAGTCAAATCAAATCATATTAAACCATTTTCAAATATGAGTGCTTCAACTATAAAAATTATAAAATCTTGTAATTTGGTCCCATTTTGGTGTCATTTTGAAATTTGAACATGCCAACCATTTAGGTCATTTTGATCATTTTTTCCATCATAGAGAAGTGTAGAAGTGTACATTGGGGATGAATGGATTCAATGTGTGAATGACCAACGTTTAGTTGGAGAGATCGTTTCAAAATTATGGGAAATTCATGGATGTTTATTAACTCAAAAGAAACAAGACCCTTAGGAAATAGGGTATGGACAGTTATCCATGTATTAATATAGGCACATAGTAGATGACAGTCACTAAATATTTTTTATGTCAACAGGAAAATGGGAGAAGATTCTGGTCCCAAGAAAAATAGACCTTACTGGAAATACCAAAATCCTAGATTTGCTATTGAAGATGCTAGTAAAAAGGGATCCAAATCGTCTCTTGCGGGTGTATCCGTAGGAGACGTTGCTGCTTTAGACGGATGCACGCCACGTGTATTCGCTGGTATCCGACGTCTCAAATCATCCCGCCACAGGACATGAAATGTGAACTGGTATGCACCTTATCAAATATCTGTTTCAGAGGTCAGAGAGAGGGCAGAGGAAGAAGAAGGTTGGATTGGTTTCAGAGGTGAGAGAGAGAGAGCAGAGGAAGAAGGTTGGATCGAGGGTCCCTGAAATGATCATGAACACCGAAAGAAACTCATAGTCGATAATGGAATCAAGATCTGAGTTGAAAAGAGCTACAGATCTGAAATCAAAAGAAAATCAAATAAAATCAAGATCTGAGTTAATGGAAACCACAGATCTGAAAAAAAAAAAAAACAAAGAATCGAAGAAACACAATCTTGCAACGAAATCAGAGGCGAGAACGAAGATGATCCAGATCTTACCAAAGGAAAGAATCAAGAGATGAAACAAGATGATACGGTGGCGAAAAGAGAGAAAGATCGGCGGAAACGTTCACAGATTTGGGTTTCTTGCTTCAGATCATTTGATCTTTGGTTTGCTTCGTCTACCTCTGATTTGTAGTTTGTTTAGTGTTCTTGTTTTCAATTTGTTCCTCTTGTCTCTGGTTATTTGGTCTCGCTTTCGATTTGCTTCTTGCAAGTTATTTTTGGCTTCGATTCTCTGAAATTTCTTGGTCTTCTTCAGTTCTTAAAAATTCTTTGTCTTCAGTCCTCTGAAATTTCTAGATCCTTTTCATTTTTTTTTTGAAATTTCTAGATCCTTCTCATTTTTTTTTCTGAAATTTCTAGATTCTTGTTTCTTTGGTCTTCTACAGATCTAGAACTTAGAACTTGGAAGCATTGGATTGTTTGCTATTTGTTCTCTGAGAAAAAGGAAACACAAAAAACTAGGAAAAAAAATTATTGGAATGATTTCTTACAGACACTTTGCGATGGATGATAAAATCTTTTTCAAATCAGATATTAGTGAAGATGAAGAGTTGCAGAAGAAGTGGAAGAAGAATAGTTGCAAAAAAAATAAAAAAAGATAAGTTGCAGAAAGTAGAAAAAAAGGGATTCAAATCGTCTCCTCCCTGTACTTCAGGGAGGAGAGATGGTGGCCTGGATGGATGGCCATCACCTGACTCTTGGGTGAATCCGAGCCATCCATTCGAGCCAACACCCTTACCTGGCTCAGCTTGTCGACTGGGGTGTCGGCTCGGATGGATGGCTCGGATTCACCCAAGAGTCAAGTGGCGGCCATCCATCCAGGCCGCCATCTCTCCTCCCTGAAGTACAGGGAAGAGACGATTTGGATCCGAAAAAAGGATACGAAGGGCTCCATATCTCATAGAATATATCGCGTTTTAACATCCATTTCTCGCGTCAACTTGTTTTTGAGATGTTGGATACGAAAGATTCCACGTGGTGTGCATCCATCGCACACAACAACGTCTCCTGCGGATACCCTCGTAGGAGACGATTTCAATTCAGTAAAGAGGCGGATTCACATCGTCTCCTCCCAGTGATTTTGGAAGGATGCGGCAACCTATCTCGGATGACTGTCACATGACTCTTGGATGAATCCGAGACCCACGTCTGAGCCGACAACCCCTGTCGGCTCGGCTTATCGGCTGGGTGTCGACTCGGACGTAGGTCTCAGATTTACCAAGAATCACATGGCGGCCATCCAGGGCAGATTGCCACTGTCCTCCCAAAACCATTGGGAGGACAGATGCGGATCCGTAAAGAGGCACACCCCATCAGTCCACGTGTCATCACTGCTACGTGTTGCGGAATCATGGGAATACCGACCCGTGGAGAAAAGGTCAGAGACGGGATTTTAATTTTGAGGAGTATAAATTCCCCACCAAATTCTTCGTTGTAGGGGTCTCCTCATTTCCTGGGAAGACCGAATACCAATACAAGAATGAGCAGCGGCAGGTTCCTGATAAATGGCGGCAAAGCCTGCATCCGTCGGTTGGTCGAGAAGAGCTCGGTACTCGATTTCTGTGTCTCAACTGAAGCTTCTCCGACTGTGTTAATGCAACAATCGAGAGCTTTCGCTCGATCTCCTGTTCTTTTCAAGAGGCTCAAAGAGTCGGGAATTGCTCCACCTGTCTATGCTCCCTCCCCGTCTACTTCATCTTCGAAGGTTGGCTTCTTGAGCTGGTATTTGGGCAAGCTCCAATATCGTCCTGTCATCACCAAAAGCATCACCGCTGCCGTCATCTATACGGCTGCCGACGTGACCTCCCAGGTAAACCCTAGCTTTCAGTCTCACTGACTTTCATTTGATGCTGATAAAAAGCTTCTTTCGCAGTTGAATACTGAATATGATTTGTTAATTGCGTGAGCCGGACTTTTTGGGTGAGGCTTGGTTTCTACGTGAGCGATTTTTCTTCAGGGAGGAGCTGGTTGCATCATCCCGTAAGATAAAATATAAAATCTAAAGAAAAAGAAGAAGCAATTATGAAAACCATGGAACTGGCGAGTTCAAAAGTTAGGGTTGATGGAGAAGTCCACTTTGAGTTTTGGATGGTCTAATACGAGCCGAGAGCTTCTTTCGTTTCTGTTCCCAACAAGCTGGATTAGAGAGCATGTCTAGGGCGCTCGGCTTCGTCATATGAGAAAGGCACGATAGCTTTCCGTTTGACCCCCACGCCTAAGCAGTATAAGCCGCTGCTTCTTGCCTTTTTTCCCTCTAATTACCGGAAGTAGGGTTCCTATTACCAGTATAACCAATAACCACCTAGTAGAATAAGAACAGACAGAGAGAATGATAAATGATGTAATCGGGCATAAGTGGAACCAATGTAATTATTGGAGTTATCTAGTATGTGTTATTGCCGTCACTATCATCATAATTAGTATTGTTGTCATTTATGTTTGAGTTTGGATTTGGATTTGTAATGGGGGACAAGACTAGGGTTTCCCAAGACTTGTGTTTGCTTGGAGAAAGAACATAACCTTGTGTTGGTAACTTGTGACTTGTAGTTGCCATTGTGTGATATGTCATCCATCATATGCCTTGTGTTCTCAGGATTAAATCTCTTTTCTAAAGCTTACATACAGAGCAAAGAGTTTATTCTAGTTTCTAATGTCCTTTGGGTTGCATGGGCTTCATTTGAGTTTTTACTTATTCATTAGATTTGAAATTCCTGCCTAGTAGTCAATTATATTTTTTTAGTATCTGAGTTATTGAAATGGTTACAGATGGTAGGTTGCGTGAAGATTTTGATTCTTAATTTCTTATAGTATGGGTTTTACTGTTTTCAAATGTATCAGAGCTTTTTAGTGAGATGTGAGATATTTTGGGGGTATAACAAAATAGGCATGTGCTATGCTTGATTCAAACTTATGCCATATATGGGCATTTGCTTGCCCTTATTGTGATTGAGTACCATAATTTCATATAGAAAGTTTTCTTGACATGATAATTCTATGCTATTCAAAATGTGACACAAGTTTATTCATTTATTTGTCTTAAATTTTTTAAAGTCCCTTGTTTTGAAAGATATAAAGAAGGAAACTGTTGGTCCCACATTATTTATATACAAGGAAATGATTCTGTTCATGAGCTTCTCTTTTTATTTTTTATTTTCTTTAAATGAATGTTGGACAAAAATGTAAGTTTGTCCTTTGCTCTATAATAATGTCTGTTTTTTGCTGGACTGCCATCATGAGCTCAGACTTCTTGATTTAGGTATGACCCAAGCTCTTTCTATTGGCTCATGCTGGGCCTGGGCAGGTTTGAGCTTGACTCATTGAAATTAGGAAAATGCTAATATTGCACATGTAAAATAAGCATATTTTTGACAACTTTTCATCCCACTTAATTGGACCCATCACTTTTTGCAATGGGACCATTGGTATCCCGTGTTACATACTAACCTGTTGAGTTAATGGAAGACTCAGTTAGACCCTGGATGTAGCTTAAGCATAAATATATTCACCGGTAATTTATGTACCATCCGCAGATAACATTCATTGGTACAAACAGGCAAGTTTCTAGTATTTCTAAAGTATCTCTAGTTAGGTTGGAGTTAGATCCTTTTTGTCTAGGGAAACAGAACTTGTTGGTTTAAAAGGTTCAACCTTCTTCTCATAATTGAAGAAAAGAACATGCATTTGTAGGCTACTTAACTCTGCTTCCCTGAACAAAGGTAAGGTTCCCTAAACAGTGTTTAACCATTAGTCTTAAATGACTTAAGGGGGAGGCTACTTCTTTAATCTTTGTCCATTTATGCATAAATCTTCATATCTGATCAGGTCACATTTGTGAGTGCTTGGATTGGGGTCAAGAATGCGGGCATGTAAACACATAATCTCTTGGGTAGGCTCAAACTGCTCATCCACCATGGAATCTATGTATGGCAAGCCTACTTGAGCCATGTGGCTGGTTGGATGGGGCTGAAATTTTGTTGGAAAGATAGACCCTAGGGTCCCTGCTGATATGTGAAGTTTCATCCCAAATGAAGTTTGCCAAGTGCCAAATGGAGCATTGAAAGAACCTAGAACTACTAAGATGGTGCATGCCAATGTGTGGAAACATTTGCGATGGAACATGGGTTTGAAATTTGAGATGGCCAATTACAAATGCTTCAACGCATTGGCAAGAATTGTGACATCAACCTTCCATATGGCACATCTAGGTGTGCTGTTCATTGATTACATGTTGAGTGGTCTGGCCAGCCACCATTTTACGTAATCTCTTCCACATTAGAACGTAATTTTGACACCTGTGAACTTTTTAAGACAACCTACAAGGGATCTGCCATGAATATTTGAGGCTGGGGTGAATTGCAGAGTTAGCTTCTAATTTCAGTGTCTTACTGTAATTTTATTTTTTAAGGTCTTCAGCTGCTGGACTAGCTTTATGACAAATAGACATTTTTAGACTAGGGCAGTAGGGTTATCAACCTTTCAGCTAGTATGTGTATTGAGAGCATGGAATATATTTAACATTCTAAAGGTGCATTTTATGCAGTTTTCCCGCCTTAAAATAGATATGATCATATGAATTCTACTTGTGATATACAACTCTTTCTTGTTTAACTATTCATCGTAAAAGCTTGTCCATCAGATTTGATCCGAGAACATACATTTCTATATATTCTTGTAAAAGAGCTGTGCTGACGTAAGCCGTCTGAGCATGGAATGTGGAAGGGAGTGATGTGGGAAATGCAAATTTGAAACAAAAATATTATATGGAAACTTTTGTAGTTATTGTCATCAATGAATGTGTAACTAACTCAAAAACTTCCTAAATCTAGTAAGGCAAAAGGTTTGCAAAAGGTTTTGTGATGGCTGTGCACGTACACGGATGTTACTTCCACCGTTGGATGAGAATAGATGAACGTTGTGTAACACAAAATTTGTCCTTTCCTGATGGAAGATGCGTGACTGTGTATGTACACGACCTGTGTATAAAAACTGGGTCCATCCAGTAATTAAGTTTTACTTTACTTTTCATCCAAATCCCTTTTAAATAAAAATTCCAATTTTGAATAGTTTAATTACTTAATATGGTTACATTTAAAGTTAGTTCCAAAATCATGAGTACAAGAAATTCTATTTTCTTTTTCATGTTAAGTTTACTTCCCTTCATGTCCCTTTTGATTGCAATCAGATGGAGCCTGTTATGTTGCACCATCTGAGTTGGTTCTTATGAACTTATCCTGTTGTATCTAAGTTTTGTCCGATTAATAAAAAAAGGATTTCCCATTTCACTAAACCCAGATTAACTAAGTATCTGGGACTCGAGGGTATTTGCAAAGGATTATGTAAAAGAAAATGGTTGTCTGCTGTAAGAGGCCTGTGGTTACGTCCGGAGTTGTCGGATTTGAAGAAGACTGATGTAATGAAAACATGAGTAGGTTGGAAAGTTCAGTAAGAGCTCTTCTGTTTTATGAGATCCAGATGTTTGGATCCACTGCTGTTGGGTATCTTCTTCTTGAGATAATATAATATCCCTGCATGCGTTGCCTTTTGCAAAAATTTGGAGGTGATTAGTGTGTGATTTTGAACTGTTAATTCCAGGCCTCTTAAACTGTAATCAAACCATTTGCCTTGGTGCCTTTTTTCAAACCATAATGATAACTTTGTGGTGCCTGATTAGCAGACATATGCATGTGATCTTCTAACTCAAGACCCAAAAACTTACGCCCTGCCAAAGAACATATACCATGTTGCATTTTAATAAAAAAAAAATTTCAATCAATACATTTTCGTAAACCACTTAATATTGAATATTAGAATCCTTAGTAGACGTACTGATTTTGAAATTTACCAGGTCTTTTGGTATTATCCAGTTACATATGGCATATTTCATGAGTATTTATTAATTCTTTGATCTTTTCCTGCTCTGTTCCAATTACTTATTTAGCTTTTAGGGATGTGTTTCACCTTCTGTAAGACTCAAAAGATTAAGACTCAAAATATGATTTCTTGACAAACGTCAAGTTTCAAAATTGATTTCTAAACCAGTTTTAGTTCTGATCAAAATGGAACTAAATTGTCGAAAGGGGAAATTTCTGTCAGTCCCCTAAATTTAATCTATGTTTACCCAAACTTCTCCATGGAATACTTATTTTCTGATTCCTTCAATAAAGCAAACTTTCACCTCTCCTTATCCCCGGCCTTTTTAAAATGCCCAGATTACCCCACACATAATGGCACATTTCACTTCCCCTTTAAATGTACCTCCTAAGTACTTGTTCAAATAACCTAGCTACATATTGCATCATTATTAATGCTATATTGTCTCTTTAATGCTATATTTAAATTTAACATCCTAATGGACATCCTTAATCGTATGGTACACATACACTAAATTTCTCACCGAATTAGTGGACTAATTTAACCATCAGATTATTCTAGTATGCTCTTAGGCTAACTTAATACTTAGAAAATGTGTTATAAAACAGGTCACTCCGCATCACATACATAAGATACACCTTGTTGCATTGAGGATGGTTATGTGAAAGGTAGAATGAAACATAGACATTTAAAAGGGAAATATAGCATTAGTAACTATATAATACATAGTTAGGTGATCATAATACATGTTTAGGAGGTAGATTTAAAGGTGAAGTGGAAATAGTGAAATTTTCCATTGATGGGTAATCTGAGCATATTTTAAAAAGTTAGGGGAGAAGGAGAGTTGAAATTTTGCTTATTAGAGAAATCAGAAAAGAAGTGCTCAATGGGGGAGTTCAGGTAAATATAGGTTAAATTTAAAGGATTGACATAAATTTCCTTCAAACATATGGGTGAAATATAAAAAAATTGCCTTGTACTTAACCTAAGTGGTCAATAACTGATGCAGGCTGAGATCCGCTGGTTTGGAATCTCCAGAGGATTCTATTTTAATTGGGATATATTTGTAATCTTTTTAATTTGAAATTTTTTAATTAGATTTGATTGTAAGTCTTAGAGTTTTGTTAGGTTTCTTATTGTTACTCACGTCCCTTTTATTGTTTTTATTTATTTATTTTAGATGTGAGTCCCTTATCCCTTAGATGTAGGTGAATATTAGTATTTGAGTTGATTTCTAATTAGTAGTTGAGTTTAATTAGAACTCTTATATTAAAGTCATATTTGAGTTCTAATTGTGTTTTTAGAGTTTCAATCCAATTAGAATTGTAAGTTTATTTAAAGACATTATTATTAATGAAATTAGTAGTTGATGATTATTGAGAAGAAAGAAAAGAAGAGGCTCTCGGCTCTCTCCCTCCCTACGGTATCCCTCTGATCTCTCTCTTTGAGTTTCCTTTCTCCCTTGCTGTTTCGATAGCTTCTTTCTCCTTTCTATATCTTCTCTTTCTTGGTTTTCCCTCCCTATACCATAAGGCATATTCCTATATCTCTTTTGTTTTAATTCTTTATTTTGACTCTCTACAATTATCCCACCATACCATTAATTATCCTAAAATCATCCCACGGTTACTATTTTGATTCTCATCCCTTTTCCTCCCTTACCTGATAATGGTGTTTTCAATATTCTCCATTGATATTCCCTTTCATCCCTTTAAGTGAGATTCAATCTCCATTAATAACTCAATTCAGAATTCAGTTGCAAATATTAAAAATTTGCCTTGTACTTGGTCTAAGTGGTCAATAACTCAACTCAGGATCCAGCTGCTCTAACTAAGCTCACTTAGCCCAAATTAGTGAAGTCTCAAAAAATTTCAAAAAAATTTAAATTATCTTATTGAAATTTTGTTGAGATACTAAATCTTTTTTTTTTTTCCTTTTTTTCTGAGAGGTATGTTAGCCTATAAAATAATTAAATATTTTTTTGGAAACAGTATGATATGCTATAGCCAGTCCTTTAACTGTATATTTTGTATTTCTCATTTTGCTTAATGGATCAACAACCAACTTGTATTCATTGTTTATATAAATAATGGGAGAAGGCACACAAATTCTTTCATTATTCTCTTTTTGTCTTTCTATGGGTATGCATCTGTTCAAGACCTACTTAACTCTATTGTATGTCATGGATTGCTGATTATAAAAAAATTTCATCAGACCATTACTATGACAGCTTCAGAATCTTTTGACCCAATAAGGACTTTACGTATGGCTGCATACGGAATGGTAATTGTAGGACCGTCGCTTCATTACTGGTTCAACTTTGTGTCCAAAGTCCTACCAATGCGGGACGTGGTCACTACCTTGAAGAAAATGCTCATGGGGCAAGCTATCTATGGTCCTTGCATGTCTACTATTTTCTTCTCTGTGAATGCAGCTCTACAAGGTACCCAAAAAAAAAAAAAGTTTCATTCCTTCGTATGAATAGTACTTCAAATTCTTAGTCTTTGCTATGTTGTTGGTTGTATGGTTTTGACCGTTTTATAATGACTTTCATGTGCTTCACCTAATTTTCATTCTACATCATTGTAATTCTAAACTTTTCACAATTCTTTGTGTGTGTGTGTGTGTGTGTGTGTGTGAGAGAGAGAGAGAGAGAGAGAGAGAGAGAGAGAGAGAGAGAGAATTTTAGGAAAAATCCAATTTTATTGTGAGCATCAAATTGAAAGAATTATGATTTTTCTCCACTTTCCTTTTAGCCCTTACAGAGAATTGGTGTGGTGATGGATCCTGTTGTATAAGTTTCAAGTTGTGGCTGGACATGAGTTTAGCACAAAGTGACTCAGTCAAACACAACTGAAAAGGTAATGGCTTTCTATGCATAACACATTTCGTGGTTGACACAAAACATCACAGAATGATGTGAAATAATAGTTAAAATAAGGGACCCTAAAAATAATAACACATGGTTAAGGAATCCTAGTAAAATGGTTACATGAGTTTTCTTTGTCCAAAACATCCAACCTGAACATGGATTGTGCCGTATACTGATAATACTGAGTCCCTTAAGAGATGATGATTAAATCAATCACCTCGACTTCAAAAGAACCTTACTTCTCTCTGTTCGACCTAAATTCCATTAAGATGTGAGATCTGAACTTGCAGCAAGAGTGTGAAGTGCTAGGACTGAGAGACTAGAATCAAGATTTGGATTGGTTCTGGCCAATCCTGAATCTGATCTCATCTGGATTGGTGGCTGATCCTGGCTTGTGAAACTTGGGTTGGCCTGCTGATCCTGATTCAGAACTTCTGATCAGGCAGTTCAGACCAGGATCAGGCAACTTTGAAACTTAAAACCTCGCTGAAGCAAGACCCATAATGCTGGATTAGTGGTACATACTTAAGATGATCAGTTCATTGATTTTCCACCTCACGTATGATGGATGTCATCTAAGAGGAGGAAGCCCCTTTTCTCTGTACCTTTCTGATGGTTATCAAATATAAGTTCCCTTTCTTCATAGTCTATGTGCAAATGGAAGCATTTACATCAGGTGGATTATGAATGGTGTGTAGTGTGTTATCTGGCATAGGCTTCAAACATAACTACATTAAGATCAAAGGATTTTTTGTAAAACAGGGGATTAAATTCTGCCAAAAGTGTTAGAATTTATGAGTAGCGTGCCAGGGTTAATGAATAAATCGGTAGAAGTAAAGTATATATTGTATATTCAGGAACTGTGAAGAAGGAAATATTAGAACACATGATCAATAGGAATATAAATGGGAAGGGTTTACCTGCACGGTTGTGCAAAAGAAGAGAACTTTGCATGGGCACCTTGTTCTGCCATGTGGAATTCAGATGGGGCTGAAATTTTGTGAATAGATAGATTCCACAAGGTCCCCTGCTTACAGGTCAAGTTCTGCCAATCGGAGTTGGCCATATAACAAGATAAACGATTGAAAATTTTGAAACTACAAGGGTCCATGGACCTACATGGGAGGGTAAATGATTGAATGGATGCTAAAATTTAAATATGTCCAATCTAGACGATTTTTCACGTTTTCAATGGTCGGACTTGTCACATTACTCTTCCTTGTGGCAGAATAAGGGCATTGTGCAAAGATTCCCCATCTTGCATGGCTGTGCAAGAAATTTTTTTGCCAAAATAAATTTAAACATTAATCGAAATGTTTCTGAAAATTTAGAAGGTTCCCTCTATTTCATTGTTCTCTCAAATTCTGATTATTTTTGAATTTGAAGCAAAAGATTTGGTTGATTAGGAACTAGGTGAGGTTGAATTTTAGTTCAAGATCAGAATTTAGAAACTTGCCTATGTTTTGAGACATTTAGTAAATTATCTGTTTAATGAGGCAAAATAGGTATACGATTGCTACTTTGTTTCCTTAAGGACTTAAGGTGGTGCTTGTCTAAAATATATCATCAGGTCAAGGACATTCCTATATTTTCAGTCTTTTTAATCTTACTCTAAACAAATGGAACCTGGAGGTTTTTTTGTTCAATACTGCTTTCTATACAATTTTGATAATGTGCTTGGAACTGAATAGGTTTGAACTTCGAATCTCTTCATAAACATTGATGCTTCAGAAAAGATAGTAGGTCAAGCTGCATGCAGGTCATTGTTTGCAAGTTGACATACCTTATTCATAGGTAGTGACTTTATCTTAACTTTTGTATAGTTTCATGTTGATCACTTTTTGCTACATCTCAACAGACATGCTGACCAAAATACATCATCAGTGACGGCAAGAAAGATATCTCTTACTTAAACTGAATGTTGAATGCTTGCATTGATATTTTTATAGACGTGTGGCACAACTAAAATTGTTGTTTAATAGATTGGATACTACTCTGTTACTAAGTGGTTGTCATGTGTATCAAGCACAGGTGAAAATGTTACTGAGATTGCCGCCAGATTAAAGCGAGACCTGCTTCCTACATTGAAAAGTGGTGTTATATACTGGCCTATTTGTGATTTTATCACATTCAGATTCATCCCTGTTCACCTACAGGTATATTTTGAAAATCCTTTTGCTTGCATCAAATGCAAGAACAGTTATTTTAGCCAAATAAACAACGAAGGGATGACTCACAACTGAATCTGTCTGCTAATGAAAATTTCTGACCTTTGACTCCACTGGATGGTCGTAAATGTCTGATCTGTGGAATTCTTTCTAGACTGTTAGTCATAGATGTTGGGACAAAAAGAGGGGTTAAGTTGGTAGAATTCTTGACTGGCTTAAATATCACCAATGAGGTTCTTAGGTGGCACTTATTGAATGGTTAAACCCGATTCATTTATTGCTAGTGCATCATGTGTGGTTGCATCTACACATGCATGATACTAATCATGGTAATACAGAATAATCAATTATCTATGCTTTCTGGTTTACCCAAGGAGAAACTTTGCCTTTTGTCTTAATTCTTTTTCTCCATTTTGCAGCCGTTGATAAGCAATTCATTTGCTTATGTTTGGACCATTTACCTGACATACATGGCAAGCTTAGAGAAAGCAAGCACGGCGTGACATCCGGTCGAATTACCCCTTTCATTTCTCAAATTCCCAGCATCTGTTTCATGATCCGGTGCATCAGGTCACACCACCATAGCTCGCACCCAACTCAGCTGTTAATGCCACCCATGGAACTTAAATGTCTTAAAGAGTATCTGAAGGACTCCCTTAACAGCCATGTTTAGGTTGCAGTTTCCTTAGAGGGCTGATAAGGCCAACCATGAGCATCAGTACCAGTCAGCACATCGGAAGAACTGTTAAGAACATTTTTATAGGATTCAAACAATTGGTCACCTTTTTGGTTTTAACAGAGGGCCAGTAACATGATGGATCCTGGGAGATCGCTTATTCTTTATACCTCTCATCTCTTTGTGGTTAAATTACTATAGCTATCAGGGAATTGTTATTTCTGGTCATTATGGGATTGCTATTTTAACTCGTTATATAGTTGTAGATTAGAGATGCCCGTATCCTTCAGTTTACTGAATGTGCAATTCTTCCTACTGATTTTTATCCTGGGAACTACACTGCGGAAATAATATGCTTCCAGGTTTCGATGCCCATAGTCTCGTACAGGTGCAGATGAGGCTGGGGAGAAATCTAATCCTTTGCAGTCCTAGTACTACAAAAGTTACTTTTCAGGATTGAATGGATGGATGGTAGATTCATCTCAATCGTTCTCTTGGAACCGAAGTGGAAGCTGAGACATACATGTCTCAGATCAGCAAGCACACGGGGACAATTCCTCTGACAGTGGCCCCCTCAATTTTTTGAAACCCACAAAATCAAGGAGACTAATTAAACAACTCCACGGTTTGAGGATTCCATAAAAGGGACGGAGGTTCAGGTATTTAATACCGTATCGGTCATGGCCAAAATCCATTTGGATTGGTTACGGAATCAATGCCAAGTGACATGTGACGGATACTTTATATAAAAAAAAATGTTTAAAGAAGAGAGGTCTCGGATAGATCTTATGAATAAGCCGGGGAAATGCCCCCACATCTTCAGGTTTTACTGCTCCAGGTTTCTCAGGTGCTTCGTTATGGTAGATTGGTAGAGAATCAACGGATCCCTTCGGAATACTATTAATTCTTAACCGTGACCGAAATTCAGTGTTCTGGATGAATAACCAAGAAATGGCTTCAATTAATTTGTGTTTCGAGAATCTAAAGCAAAAAAAGCTCGTATCTTTTTAGATTCATCATGTAACGAGTCTGGGTCCGAGAAGATCCCCACAAGTACGTGATTGGAATTGAAAGGAGCGGATTGGTGGGGATGGGATGGGATGATCCTGGATAAAGAGAAATTGCGTCCGAGGAGAGGACGTCACGCCTCTCAGAGAGACCGTGGTGGGGATTCTGGAGCTATTGCCTCTGTAAATGTTCTGCAATAAAAGCCTTGAAGAATACGAAGCATCACTATCATTTCGTGACCTCCATTGTGTGTCAATCTTATTCTCCTTTCACAGGAGAACCCGGAGGACGAGGATTAGAAGCAATGTCGTATTTGGTTAGGTGTGATAAGGATCCTTCAAGGGGTAATCCAAGCAATCAATTAGTAAATTCTCACCAAAAGTTCAAGAAGGAAGGGTTTTGTCGGCCATGGATGAAGGATGATGATCTCAGGCTCTCATCATTAGATCCCTAAAAAAGCTTTGCAATTCTTACTCTGCAATTTAACCAATTTAACCGCCTAATGGGTTTCTTCTTCCCTCTTCTTGCTCTGCTTTGGGTTTTGATCTACTGGGGATTTGTTGAAATAGACTTCCTTTGATTTTTCAGTTCCACTGGCTATCATAAAAAATGAGAGTGGATTGTTTTTAAGTTTACAACATTTAAGTGCAGCTAATAAGATGATTTTTGTCTGTTCTATGAGATAGCTTTCCTACAGACAGTTTGGAGCCATGGACTACTACCCTCGTTACAAATGGGATCTTTGGACTAAAGATCTAGTTTTTCCAACTTTGGGGCTACAGAGAGAAAAAATTGGAGGTACTTAAGGCCTAAAAATAGATGGAAAGACCGTCAAAACCAAGTTCCAACCCAGGGCTGTGACTTCAGTTAGGGCTGTGACTTCAGTTGAAGACCTAATTACCGCCGTCTACAGTATGATAGATTGTGAAGATGGACCATCGCATAATGATAACCACGGTTAAGCAGTTTCAGTGGGCGTTTGATTGGCCCTACCAAGGATAACCAATAATCCATCCGATCAGATGTTCTTCCTTTATTGAACCATCAACCGTCTTGGGTCGTGTGGACATTTGCAAATTTGGACTGTTATCTGCGTAACCATTCATTACTGGTGACTGATAGAAGAGAGAGATGAGGTTATGATGAAAATATTGACGCCCTCTCTGAACCATAGATTTAAATTATCTCCAAATAAGATACAGGAAAGAAAAAGAAGAAATGGGATGAGGGCCGGAGGGGTTGTGGTTCTGTGGACAGGAATTTTCCCCCGCGAGCAATTACAGTTAACCGTGCTCTTGCAAAGATGTAGTAGTAGTCCGAGTGCTTTTCTATTACCGGTAGTTGTTTTCTTTCATTTATTGCAGGCTAGGTGGAGCATGTTAGTGTGCTTGCTTTACTCGTTCAAAGTTCTTTTTGAACAAGACAACCTTGAACTGAAACTGCAAGTTTGCATCTCTGTCTGACTACTTGAAGCCTATTGCTACTTCGTCGATCATTTGATGGAGACGTGATCAAAAGAGCAGCAGCAGCAGAACACTTCAGCACCACAGCTATGGTAGAGCCTTATAAAGAGGAAGCTGCATCTACTGTTAACATGTCTATCAAGAAGAAAGAGTTCCTTTCCACTGCTATGAAGAGAACTAGTGAATGGTCTCTCTCTCTCTTGATGTTTGAAAATATTATTTACTCTTGTGAAATGAAGAATTGTTAATTGAAGACAGATCTTATTGTGTAATTTTGAATGATTTTATTTTCTCAATATGTTATTTTGAATTCAACAGGATTTTCTCCCAGGAGATGCCATATGATGTCACAGTTCATGCAGGTGGAGCGTCTTTCTCATTGCATAAGGTAGCCCTCTCAATCTTCGTTTTGCTTTTTATAACAAAGTATCAATTAGATCAGCATGAAAAATAATGACTGAGGGAAGAGAAGAGGGGAAAGGAGGGAACGCTTTGTTGAGGTGTGGCAAATTCATAGTATCTACGGTCTGAAGGTTGCTTGCCTTGACTAAATATTACCTTCGACCATATACATGCTTCTTTACTCGAGATCAACTCAGTGACAGACGAAACTATCTTTCCTTACCTTGTGAACCTAGATCATGGTCCTGAATCCATCCTGATACTTTGTAACTTTAATTGCAGCTCCCGTTGGTCTCGAAGTGTGGATACATAAAGAAAATAGTCTCAGAAGCTAGTGATGCTGACGTGTCTGTCATTGAGATCCCTAATGTTCCGGGTGGGGCGGAAGCGTTTGAACTTGCAGCCAAATTCTGTTATGGTATAAACTTCGAGATAAGCATAGAGAACATTGCAATTCTCAGATGCGTAGCAGAGTACCTTGAGATGACAGAGGACTATGGGGTTGGGAATCTAATGGGTAGAACGGAGGACTACTTAAATGAAGTGGCACTGAAGAGCCTTGCAGGGGCTATCTCTGTTTTGCATCAGTCTGAAAATCTCCTTCCTATGGCAGAGAAGGTAAAATTGGTCAGTCGATGCGTAGATGCTGTGGCTTATATAGCCTGCAAAGATAGCCAATTTGGTCTGCCCTGTAAGGCTGAAAATGGACTAGAGAGTGTTAATTCTTCATCTGCAACTCAACCTAAACCCATTGAGGATTGGTGGGCTGAAGATCTAACTGTTCTCAGAATTGATTTCTTTCAATGTGTTGTCATGGCATTGTTGGCAAGAGGCTTTAAAAAGTACGCACTTGGTCCGATACTCATGCTTTATGCAAAGAAATCTCTCCGAGGTTTGGTGAGAAATCACTCAAAGACTTGAAATGCTTCTTTTGACGTGTCTGTTTTTCTAATTTAAAAGCTTGGTGCAGGACATATTTGGGAAGGGCAGAAAGAAAATTCAGTCAATACAGGAACATAAGAAGAGGGTTGTTGTGGAGACAATTGTGAGTCTGTTGCCCAGGGAGAAGAATGCACTGTCTGTTAGCTTTCTCTCCATGCTGTTACGTGCAGCAATATATCTTGAGACAACAGTTGCTTGCAGGCTGGAATTGGAAAAGAGGATGGCCCTGCAACTCAATCAGGCAGTGCTGGATGATCTCCTAATACCATCCCTCTCCTTTACTGGGGAAACATTGTTTGATGTAGATTCAGTGCGACGGATCATGATGAATTTCTTAGAATATGAAATGGATGGCTGTCTCCTATGTTGTAATGTGCAAGACGACTATGTGTCCCCTCCTCCCAGTGACATGGAGCGGGTTGGAAAGTTAATGGAGAGCTACCTTGCTGAAATAGCTTCAGATCGCAACTTATCTGTTTCGAGTTTCATCAGTCTTGCTGAGTTGATTCCAGAACAAGCAAGGCTAACAGAAGATGGCATGTATAGAGCCATAGATATCTACTTAAAGGTACTAACTTGGCTAAAATTTTCCTCATTTTGTGTACGCATCTTATATATTTTATATTTTTGTAGGTTTTTAGGTTATTGGTTATTGGGAAGATCCTTGCTTCTAGAATATATATATATATATATATATATATATATATATATATATATATATATATATATATATATGTTAGTTTTTACCATTTACTACATACAGACATATATTGTCAGAAAAATACCTCATGTAATAATGTAATTAGAAGCTCCCTACGGAGTCTCACAACTTACCTAAAAAAAAAAAAAAAAAAAAATTTCCACAACATTTGCTTCTTTTCTTCCACCTATCTTCTTGGAGGATGGTTCTTTCCTCAAGATTCCCTAGGCATTTCCTGTGGTTTCAGTATAGATTTTGGCTATACTCATTTCTGTAGTTATGGAATATGTATGTTCTTTGTTGGACCAAATATGAGATCAGTTTCTTGTGAGGAAGCTGTTGTTCTGATCAGCTTTTATCATCAAATATGCAGGCTCATCCTGCTTTGAGTGAAATGGAGAGTAAGAAGGTTTGCAGTTTGATGGACTGCCAGAAGCTGTCACGGGAAGCCTGTGCTCATGCGGCTCAGAATGATCGGCTCCCTGTTCAGACTGTGGTTCAAGTTTTATACTATGAGCAACAATACCTTCGAGATGTCAAGAATGGCAGTGATATGGGTGGAGAATCTCCTGCTTTTCCCCACAAATTAAATTTGTACTCCACAAATTACCAGCCAGCACGGGATCAGCTCTCAAGCTTAAGGAGAGAAAATGAGGACCTGAAAATAGAGCTGGTGAAGACGCAGTTGCGGTTAAAAAAACTTGAGAAATCAGCGGCTAGCAATCCAGTGGAGCGAATGCCATCTTCTGATAAGCCCCCATTGCCTCGAAAGTCATTTATCAACTCTATGTCAAGAAAACTGGGGCGGCTGTTGGACGGAGTCAAGCCTTCTGATTCCAAACGTCGGACAAGGCCCAGCAAAGATCGACGGCACTCTGTCTCCTAAGTCATCAACGACACTCCATCTGCGGATTATACATTTAGTATACTGTCACTCTCACTTATCTTTCATGGCTTGGTGGATTTGTAGCCTTCTGCTTCTTCAATTAAGCCTATATTTTGTAAATAATTTCATCTCTCAAGAAATTTCAAATTGGTGAAAAAAAGGAGAAAACTTGTTATTTGGGCTGCTTTCCCTATATGTATTTGAAATTAGAAACTTCTGAGATCCATGGCCTCGTACTACTGCATTGAATTGTTGAATTTTGAAAGTGAACCAATCCTTGAATGCTATAGCAGCAAAATCTGTTTGATTACTTTACAATGGTTCTTCTATGTTCACAAAAGTTAATTTAATTTGGAAGACATATGGGAAATTATTGAGAAATTGGTTCTCAAGTTCAGATCATTATGCTGTGTTTTGGGACGCGAAACAACTATGTTACCTCTTACTTATCTGCAATTAATATTGGCAAGCCATCTCTGGATACAACATAAACCAATTCATTTCTGCTCATATAAATGTATCAGATTAATATTACTTTAGCTCTTGAAATTCTACATCATCTACCAAGCAACTACAGGATTCAACAAATCCGGCTGCTAGAGAAATTTGATGGGGTCCAGATAGATTAAACAGACAAGTTTATAAATCCTCAACACAAATAAGGAGGTAATGGGAAGCCATACAAGTCAAAACAATGTTATTTTTCATTAAATACAAGATTAAAGTGGCCTTCTAGAAACACTATTTTGAAGTACAAACACTTTTTCCCAGTCGATTCTGTTAAACATTTTATGGGCCTCAACTAATGATACACCCCACTTGAACTCAATTTGAATATGGTTCTAAGTTAAGCTCACTAAATGCTAGTAGCCCTGTTTAAAGACTCCATCAACCATTACACTAAAAACTAAACAGAAATTTTCATGCAAATAGCAATCTCAAATAGTCAATCAGAACCAGTCAAACCTATGGACACCAACAAAGAAGGTCTTAAGTCATGTTCATACTGAAAACGTGATAAAGCCAAGGAGGCTGGTTTAGTTTCTCCTGTCTCAATTGTTCTTCGACATCATAAGTGTTCTTTCTTCCACTTGGAAAACATGGATGCATGTCAGGCACTTGGATGAGTCCCCATTCATGTCCTGTTAACTCTTCCCTTGTATCCATTCTCTTATATGCCCCTGTACTTGTCCTTTTCATATGGCTGGTTTCGGTAGAAGAAGAAGAGAAACTTGGTCCAGAATCTGAAGCTATAGGTGTCTCATCTTTCTTCCTTCGGATGTAACTTGAGGGGCCTAACGTCAACTCGATATTGCTCTCATCCTCAATCTCTAGCACTCCGTCTCTACCTTCCTGTGCAGGATACTGTTCAATGGGTCGTTCCAGGTCAAGTTTCCTTGGCTTCTGTGGCTTGTGCCTTTCTATGTAGCTACTACTCACCTGACTCAAACTCATCTCATTTTCTACATTCCATCTATTTGCACCACCACATCCAATGGGCCCACTGCTATTCATGTTGTTCATTAAAATCTTCTGAATTTGATACAAACGATGGAGTTCATATACCTGCATGATCATCATCGAAACTTAGAATCACTGACTAGAAAGTGGACCACCGATACCTACCCAAAAAAAAAAAAAAAAAAGTGGACCACTGAGAGAAAAGGGAGAGGGACATGCATTCAGAATACTGTACCTGCTCTTTGAATGTTTCTTCATGCTTTAGCATGGCCATCCTCATGGATTCCTTATCAAATGGTTTCATAATCCTATCCATCAGAAATGCAACAAATTTGCCTTCTTTTCCGGTGTACCTTTCACAAGAAGAACCAGAATAATTCCCCAACTTGTTTATCTCCAGCGTATTATAATTCCAATATGCATGTTGAATATTTCTCAGCTGTGATCGTATATCTCCTTTTGCTTCTATACCTGCGTCATGATGGTTAATTGGAGTTTAATACCAAATTGCAGACATATCTTGCTGACTGATAACAAACTTATAAGAAAGCAAAAGGCAGTATACCTGAAGGGCTAGGCAAGGAAATAGCATGTTAAAAGTGGTCATGGCTACTTTTATTCTTTGAATTTTTTTTTTTTTTTTTTTTTTTTTTTGTGGGGGGGGGAGAGATTGCTACAACAAATTTTTAGTAATTTTCTACATCCTTATCCTTACTGAAAGATATCCTCAATGAAAATCTAGATCAAGCAAAAAAAAAAAATAAAAAAAAATCCAATGTTTAATTTTTTCTTATACTCAACAGTATCCATTATGTCAAATCCAGTATCAAATAGAAGGGCTTGAAGAATGAAATTCAATTGCAAAACCCTTAATAAACGATGTAATCTTTCTCCATCAGTATCAAATAGAGAAATATGGACTGTTTCTGGTTTTATAGTACTTTAATTCTGAAAAAATTACCCTCTTTTGAAGTGGTCTTTTAGATATTGGCTCATAAGTAAAACTAGTACAATTTATTCAATAACTAGAATCCTCTGATCGGTTTTCATTGCCCACTGATAGATTCGTGCTCTATGTTCTTGCTAAATTAGTACTCTATTGGAAAGTCGAACACCAACAAACATGTCAGAGCTCAATTTTATGAAAGGCTATCCATATTTCTCTATTTACTTACTACAGATAGAGTTCACAATATGAGATGCCAGCAAGCTTCAATGGCTTTACAAGGTGGTGAAAATTTCAAAATCACAGAATTGGGACTTTGAATCCAAAGATGAGCAAACATGTAACTATAGAACATGCAAAATGATTGTTCCTCCTAGAATCAGCAACGAACTTATTGAAACCTTGATTCTGTGATGGGTATCAGTAAGTCAAATTCCCCCAGAGATCAATACAGAGCTGTATTCTTATGAACTGGGCCATTCAGAACAGTCTGCAGATCTCTGAAGCGGCTAGATATCTTACATATGAGTAGAAAACCAAGATGCAAGTGAGCAAAAATCAAATGTCAAAGTTGGGAAAAAAGTGGAAATCTGTTTGAGTCCACTCACCTTTGGAGTCTCATGAGCTGAGAAGATCTACAACTTTGTTCCCATGACAAGGAAGAAGAATAACAAGTGTTTCTCCAACTGTTTCAAGGGAAATCAAGGCAACAATTCCTCTTGACTGCTCACAACTACTTCAGGTCACAGCCTTTACTTTGATAAAACAACACCTCCTGTTTAGGCCTTCACAGATCGCATTCCTAATTTAAGTATATAGTGCAATGCAGTCTGAAGAAGAATTTAAGATTCTCTCTTTCACAGAGAGGGGCCAATCTATTATTGTATTTCCGGTATGAGGCATGCCAAACATATCCCAGTGCTTCTACCAATGTGATACAAGATATGTGAAAGAGATGCTTCGGACAAGTCCAGCAGAAGACCAATATTAAATTGAATACAAAAAATAACTCCCTATATTGCTCAGAATCACAAAGCCTTACACTGCTCCAGACAATCATCAATAAAGGGACAGCTTAGCCTGCTTAGATGCATCACATGCACCCAAACATTTATATATTACTACTAACAGTTGTCCTTCTAATATATTATGCATTACGCACTTAGCACATACAATAACATCGGATATATATATATATATATATATATATATATATATATATATATATATATACAGAGAGAGAGAGAGAGAGAGAGAGAGAGAGAGAGAGAGAGATCTTGACCGTACACTAATTGGGTACCCTTTGTCCAAATAATGGAGTGAATGAAGGATCTTATTTCATATTATTTTTCCTTTTACTTGGTCATCAAAAGATCTTATCATCTAAACAGTCAAAAACTGGACCTTTTAATTGGTTTTATTACAGTGACCAATGTGGAGAAAAATAGGGTAACTTTCCACAAACTGAAAAGGAAGAATCTGGTTATCATTTGACAAGTTACAACCTGTAACTTTCATTCTTTTTTTGGTGGGTGGGGGGGGGGAGAGAGAAAGAGCTAAAATGTTAAAGGGAGAAAATGAACATTGGATTAGGGGAGGAGGGAGACAAGGAGCAGAAGTAAAAGATCCATTCTTTCAAGAGTTGAGAAAGTTTTGGGGGTGGGGGCTCTTTCCCATGTAGATGTTTATTCATCATTTGTGGTTAATCCTGGCCGTCCCATCTGACAGGAGACCAGTTTAATGGGCCACTTATACATAAGTTGCTATCATGGACGTCAGTCATCAGCTTTGTTTCCCTCCGACACCTGAGTTCACCTTTATCATCTAATAATCTCCCCTGTTTCTGAATGATCGTCCTCCCAATTCTTCCAATATCTGAGCAAGTAGCACCTTTGTTTTCTTTGATTCTTTCAGTACGACCTACATACACTGTATGTAGCAAGGAATCACCTCAAATAATTACGTTTTGGTTCTCGGTTCTGTGGAGCATCTGTTAACAGGAATGATTAAAGTTCCATCATATTCCAGAACCCAGAAGACTAAAGTGATGGAAAGGCCATCACCATTGAAGATGGATTCAAAATTTCTTCCATGATCCACGAATCTGCTGACCACTGCAAGCAAACCCATTTCGTGTCCACCACTGAAGATCCAAAAAGAAAGGAAAACAATCCATTCAAAATGCTGCTGCCGTCCCATTAGTCTTTACCCATATATCAGCCTATCAGATACTGGCCCTTATTCGATAATCGACATTGTTTGGTTAGTGATTACCCAGGGGAGGGCAGAATTGGGTAAGTGCGAATCCATAGTCTATTGGATTGGACAATGGGGGGAAGGGATATATCTTAACGTAAATTCCAATCTAAGTTATAGAATATATACTAGGAAAAAAAAAATTAATGGAGAACAGAGTGGATGAAGAAGAGAGAAGTGGTGGGGTATTTCCTTGCATGTTGCAGCTGTACCGACAGACTGTAAGGCAATCCAAAACCACAAGATCAAAGGAAGGTCCTAAGTCCTGAGAGAAGATGGATTGGGTTTTAAGATTTTAAAAGTTTTATTAAACAAAAAAAACGTTCTGAATCCAACCATTTTAAAATAGGGAAGGCAGTTGAGAGAGAGAGAGAAGAGAGAGACGAAATCCATGTCTACTCGTAGTTATCAAGAAGGGCTCACATGGTTGTTGGGTATCTTGGGTTCCTCCGGGTTCTCAAGAGTGGATAACACGCAGGCCCTCTTTCTCTCTCTCTCATTGATGAGAACGAGAAGATTCGAAGCAGCCGACACAGAAGCACGCGTTGCCTGGAGAAGGAGGTGCAGCCGTATGGAGTGGTGGGTCCGTTGGGTTTGCCTCCCCAGAAAAGGGAGTTGATAGACAAAGGCTGACTGGCCTGAGGCATATGGGATCTCAAAAGAAACGACGCACTTACTCTATTTAGTCTGATTATCCATTATCATATCATATTTCTTAATTAACTAATTTAAGTAACTACTTGCTTGAATGATTAAGACAAGGGGTACCAATCATATTTCCCCATTTCCCATTTTTCTGATTCACATCTATGTCCTTCTCTCACCCACTTGCTGTGTTTTTGGATGATTACCCAAGGTTTTAAAACCAACATTTGGATTGGAATCGGTCATAATGGACCCAAATCTAGATAAGTTTCATTAAATCTTTTTTTTTTTAATTTTATTGATTCAAAGAGATTTTTTTTAGTGAAGATTTGTTATGTGGGAAAAATATCATCCACTTAAAATCTTACACGTGGTATCCATTATCTTCGAAGTTGACCATGAATGATGTGGTGCACTCGGCTTCTTTTGCTCGGAGTTTCAGTCCTGTTAGGAGACGGTGCTGATCGGAGGTATAGACTTGTTCAGTTACGTTTTTTGGTCAGAGGTCAGAGTTCTAAGGCAAATATACCACGTCATAGGAGTCCTTGTCCTAGTACGATACGATGTCGATTATCACGGTCATACGGCTATCTGTGTGGTGACGAGTGTCACTCTTACTGTTGATCGATTTGACTTCATTGGCTACAGTCTCCCACTCCTATTCGGAGTCTATGACCTAGGTGTCCTTCAGAGCGACACCTGACAGTCTTATTGGAGATCTACTTCCCTGAGTCTTAATACCTCCATGTTTTTTTCCAAACTCTGTAAGTAAAGGACGATCCTTCAAGGTAAAATCAATCACAATCTCATTCATTCTTCATTCTCTCGTACACTCAAATTCTCTCATCGTTCCTTTTTTTTTTTAAATTGGAGGTAGCTTCTTGCTATATCTTGACTATTTACATTGGGAATCTGACTTAGGCATCAGAATGTACCTGGGGTTTAATCGCCCAACTTTCTTGTCTCATCTCTGTGATTGCAAATTGCTCGAATTACAAACCGACGGACGATTTTCAACCGTAACAAGATTAATGAAAGACCCATTTAGAGGTTACACCCTTGCAAATTGGAATTGGTCTTGATTGTTGAATTCACTTTTTTTTTTATTTGAATTTCTTTTCATCCACGTTGAAGAGATTCTGTCTTTATAACGGTTGGATTTAATTGTAGGGAAAGAGTTTTTGTAACTCAATCCAACTTAATCTTTTTCTAAATGGTTTTGACAGAGTGTTTTGCCATTCAACTCTATTTAACCTTCTAGGGTTCCATTCTTTATTTTCAACCTCATAAAGAATTAAGATCCAGAATCACATTAGTGCTTTGGTATCTCAAAAAAATTTCTTTTTTATTTTTTTATTTTTATCTGAGACAGATTTCTTGTTTACATAGGCATGTATGACATAAGCATATGGTGGATAAAGCTCTTAACCTTAGGGTATATTAAGTTTTGGTACTTTCCTCTTGCTTTCGTTTAGGCAAAATGTATTTTCATCACTTACATTGTCATTAATTATTAATTCATTTGTAAAACAATGTAAATTATAATTTTTATAAAAACGAAGGGAGAGGGTTCTCTGAGTGATGTTATTGCTTGCTCCTGTCAATGGGTCCAGACAATAATAGATCATTCAATAGGGGACATCGGAGGAGAGAGATAGAGAATAAAGATGTAAACGAATAGTCAAAAATCTGGACTCTATTCGTGTTCGTATTTATTTAAGGGAATCTAGCTAGGAATTTAGATAATCTAAAACATAATATATACAAATCGTAAAGATATTTAATTAATAATAAAAAAATAAGTAACTAATGATCTTGAAGGTATAAGATTCCCTAGAAGTTGTGCAACCTCTTTCCAAGGATCCACCTTATGAATTGTAACCTTTGATAGAAAATGTTCTTTTCTTGGCTAAGTCCGGCAGTTGTTTATACCAGTTTTATATTCTGATTTGTAGAATGAAAATTTTTTTTTACACCCAAAAAAAAAAAAAAAAATTGTTACAAACAAGGTTTTAAATCTTAGATCTCGATCCCATCTCAGTGAGGTCCCAGATTGCCGAACTTTCCGAGATCTCGTCTTTTGAACATATAAAGGTTGAGATTTCTATGATTTTAAAATCTCAAGATGATCGAGATTTCTAAGATCTCGTTGAGATTTGAAACTATAGTAACAAGTAAAGTGAGTCAAAACACGCAAAAGTGACCTAAAATCAACTCTTTCTATTTTTTACATCCTTACTCTAAATCGATCTCACTTTCCACGGATTCACATCCGAGGAGGGAGATGCCCCAGTTGGATGGCCGACACGAGAGGCTCGGGTGAATCTGAACTCTCCATCCGAGTCTACACCCCCTGTCGGCTTAGATTGTTGGTTCAGATTCACCCGAGCCTCAAATGTCGGTCATCCATCTAGGTCGTCGCCCCTCCTCCCAAACCTTTGGGGGGAGAGGATTTGAATCCACTTTCCACATAACACCATATTAAAAATCATTTTACATAATTTGACTGGTAGCCAACAAGGCTTTCAAACAAACCCTAAAAAAAAAGAATTTTTGTGGCATAACAAAAGAGGACCATAAAATCTCCGGATTCCCGGAGCTTTAAATCTCAATTATCCACCAACTAATTTCGTATCGGATCCGGTGATTTTGCAATAAAAAATAATAAACTGTACCCTTATGAATTAGGGGACCACAAAACAATTGGGACCCTTGTTTACCATTATTAATGGTAATGGGTAATGATTAATTAATCAATTAAGAACAAATTACATCTAAATTAAGAATATTGGACGGTGGAGTTTAATTAAAAATTCTCCATTAATATATGAGTTCATAGATAATGGACAAGTGAGTGTGTGTGATGGGGAAACAAAACAACACTTAAAAGTCACAAACACATGGTGTCCGTTCCCACATCACGTCACATTCTTAATCTGATTAATTAGGCCTCAAAATTGACTTACATGCAAAGTTCAACAACTTGGAATCAGGGATGGAATCGGTCAGTGCTGCCGGTTTGATATGATTCAAAGGCATAAGAGTGTTAAACGGTGTGGTTTCAATTTAATAATTTGATACGATCTTGGTTGGCTGTGAATGAGATAAAATCGAACTATTTATTAAATAATTTCAAAATGCTTATTAAAACCAATTATCTGATTTACAAATGGTTTCTTGAGAGGGGAACACAAAGTTAGGAACAAGAGAAGAAGAAAAAACATTAGAATAATTTTAATTTATTTCTACGAATGAACATTCAGGACGATATGGCCATTTCTAACACCATTGCAATTGAGGGCATAACAATCTTTTTACCAAAAAGACATTTAGGGCACATCCAGTATTATCCCAAAAATTGGGATCACAATCAACCATTGCAATTTCAGACTTATACTGTAAAAGCGTAAAGGACATACATCAATTCCCTATAAATAGGACCCAAATGTGAAGGTTAATCAATCATTTATCAGCCCTTATTTTCTATTATTCCTTCGTTTATTATTATTTACTATTTAGAATTCTGATTTAAGCATTGGAGTGATCTTTCATGTGTTTTCTCTTTGTCATTTGCAAATAGGTTTCACCTTGAAAGATCTTGACACGGATTCTTTCAAAGTCAAACTCAAAAATCGATGAAAAAAAAAGTTTAAAATTACCATTTGCCGATTCAAACCGATTCCATCCCTAGTTGTGGAACTTTGGTTAGATTGACTTATTCGGTAACCCTAGATTCCCCATCTCCATGACCATATTCTTAAATAATTGTTTATCTTTACCAAAAAAAAAAATAATAATAGTTTATGAAACAAGAGGATTAGGATGAAATTTGTGGTCCAGGTGAGCCGGCCAAGAGTTTTAGTTAGGTGGGCCCACTGTCCTTGTCATCGACCAGAACATAATATCAAATGGACCACCATGAGACATCGTACATGAGAAGCCCCAAAAATCAAGAAGCCCCACTCACTCTAACTCTATTATTGTTGTCTGACTTGGATATCTCTCAATCTATCATGCTTACCTCAGCTACGCATTATTTTTGTTACAAAGTTAACTAAGGATTTGGGTTCATATTCGTACCATTTCCTAAAGTGAAGAACACATACATTTGTCGTTTCTTTTTTCTTTTTTTTTTAATAATTTTCAACGCTACGTCACAAAACCTCGTTTGAATAGACTAGTAAAGTTATGAAAAAAGGTAGCATAATAAGTGCATAACATTGATTTTTTTATAAAAAAATAAAAAAAAAACATTTATGTTTATGACAAAAGGAACAAATTACCACGTGGTAATTATAAGTGGCTAATTTTTCCAAACTAAGACAAACACAATTATTTTTTCTTTTTCTATCTAATTTAAATTTTATCAACTATAAAGTTGGCCTTTAACAATCCCTCAAAAAAGAAAACATATATATATATATATATATATATATATACATATATATATATATGACCATATAATTATTCCCTCTCATATGACATTGTTGTTTCCATTTTTTATAAAGAAAATGGGATCAATGGTCATTGTTAATTGATGATGACAATATTTTAACTGAATTAAGCATAAGAATCTATTTAAAATTATATTACATAACAAGGTTTTAATTCATAGAAAACTACAAAGATCAAAATCTAAACTAAATTAAATATATATTTTTCTTTTTTGTTGGGTAAATTTATTCTTTCCAACAAATTTATATGGTGCTCGTGTGTATTGACATCTCTCATACTAAGTCAATGGAAGCCCAGACAGAAATATATTATGATAAATATACAAGGGAGCCCCATGGTAGGGAATAAAAAGAATGTAGAAAGTATAGAGAAGATAGAAAATCGATTGTTGTTATAAAAATACCAACAGACATGCAATATACAATCCCATATACGATTTGTATATTAGCAATTGTTCCTACTTATTTTGACCTAAAAATTGATATTAGTTATGCCTAAAGTTTGCAATGGTGTGTGTTTTGGTAATTAAAAACTATCATAGTGAATAGTAAAATTATATTGCCAAAACTTTTTGTAAGGAAAGTAAAGAAAGTTAATAATCTAAATAGAGAAAAGAAGAAAAATAAATTCATGGGGGGAGAGAGCGAGAAGCTTCTAGAAAAATGGAGTTGTTTTGAGTTTAGAAAAAGTGGAAATACAATAATAAAATGACTAATTAAATCTTTCTGATTTTTTATAAATAGCAACTCAGAAAAAAATAAAAAATAAGGAAAAAAAATGGTGCAAGCCTTGTGGGAAGCATCCCAATATAAGATTGATCAATTTTTAATATTGCATCCACAAGAATTCCTATAAGTTTGTCTGGATGCTATGAAAAGTTGGAAAATCCAATTAAGGTTCAAGAAAGTAAAGTCAAAGAAATTAAAGATTTTCGTACGCTTTTAGCTATTTAAAGAATGGGAGGAAAGTGAAAATCTAAAATGAATACTCTTAGATTTTCTTTTGAAAAAAAAGATTCGATTCTCATTGTAATATAATCACAAGTTTAATCATATAATATAGTGAAAATGTAATGACAACTGCTACCAAAAAAAAAAAAAAATTAATGACAATTTTAAACATAGTTGGTTTATTAAAAATACAAAACAAAAAACCCAACACTTTGTAGGATTTTTGGTTGAGAAGGACCACATTTATTTGGATCCGAACCGTCTCCTCCTTGTACTTCAGGGAGGAGGGAGACGCTCCCGTCTTATGGTCGACATATGGTTCTCTGAAAAATCTGAACCCACTTCCAAGCAGACACCCAGCTGACAAGCCGAGCCAACAGGGGGTGTTGGCTTGAACGTGGGGTTTGAATTTTCTCGAGAACCACGTATCGATCATTCTACGGGGGCATCTCCCTCCTCCTTGAAGTACAGAGAGGAGAGGACTTGAATCCTATTTTCACCTTTTTTTTTTTTTTTTGATCATCTTACTACTTCCGATGCATATAGGAGAGAGAGAGAGAGAGAGAGAGAGAGAGAGAGAGAGAGAGAGAGAGAGGGGTTAAAGTTTAAACCATGAGCAGCAGCTAGGAAGGCTGCATTCTATTGGTAAAGGACCAACTATGTTAGTAGTCTTCCTCTCATCTAATTTTCATGGAATATATATAGTAATATTATTAAAGGAGGAGGATCTACATGCTAGCAGCGCATATTAAAATCTTATACGCTGGCAAAGAAAATGGAAGGATCGATAGTACAGTCCACTTGGGAGAGAAAGAAAAGAAGAGTAAATTTCAATGAGGAATGTGAGAGGAAAGTACATAGTGACAAGGGTATACTTCATTTTTCCTATTGTTATTTGTGTCCTTCACTCTTCAATTTCTATAATGGATTGCAATGTTCTCTTGGCCATGATTTTGTTGTTTTTCTTTTGATTCCTTTCTAACTTTGCTTACAGGAAATACCATCATTCAGAAAATAAGTGTTTTATCCTCAAAAAGAAGAAGAAGAATAAAAAAAAAGGTTACAATATCTTTTTCACCATCTTTGGTTACAACAAAATTTTCCCAATTTTAATAGTCCAAGTAGAATTATGTCAAAGAAACATTGATGGGTGGAATGCCATTGACATCTTTAGTATGGGTTGTAATTCAAAGCCCAGTTTGATTAGCCCGCATAAATCAGGCCCAATTAATAAACGGGCTGCTGTTGGTTTTTGCCTGAGCCCAATTGAATATTTGGTCAGCTAATGTCAGGACCCAATGAGCTGCTCACCCAAACCCACTCATTTTGCCCAAATTAATTATTTGTTTTAATGAGTACGACTGTGGGTTCTAATGGTGAATTTCGTAAAGTTCATAAGATGACATGTGGCATGTAATGATAGACATGCATGAGTGGGTCCATGTTAAAGAGGGTCATGCGCTCATGTTCATGCATACATAAATGAAACTTGAGCTGGGCCGGGCTAAGTTTATAGTTCGAGCTTTGCTACGTGTTTGTGTTCAAATAATGTAAAATAAAGTATGGCTAGTAAAATCTTTTCCTTTCTTCATTTTATTTTGGACCGTATCCCATTAAAACAAATAGAGATGTATATGAAAATTTTATCTACGTATGTCAAGATTTTTCTTTTAATTGAATTTTGCTTGGGAAAGAATGCAACAAGTGAAATTTACGATACAACAAATAACCTTAAGGAGAGTTATGTCTGAAAATATATTAATGTAGGTATGCTTAGTGCTTGGTAGGTTTGGGGATTGCAGTTCATTACCCCAAATGCTTTCAATAAACTATGGAAGCTATCAATGGAGTATCAAATGCTGACGATGATGAAGGTTACTAACTTTCGATGGACGCAAGCCAACGAGTTTTGTCGAAGCATAACGAGTCTAAGGTTATAGAAGCATTCGCTTTATATGTAAAATTGATAGGTTTTTCTTTTTGACACCGGCACTTAGTGTCCATCCAATCAGCACTTCTCTTCGACCCAAATTACTATAGTATCACCTATTTACGAGTTTCCCAATTGCCGCCCTCAAAATGAATAAATATCAGTGCTGCATAACACCGGACAATGTCATGAAGCAAGACCCATAACTTATTATAGAGCACTATTGCAACCTAAGTAAATGAATAAGAAAATGTGGAAGTCAGGGGATACGATACAAAGATAATTTCCAATGCCTCCAATAGGGATGTCAATGGGTCAGTCTGGGCCAAATCAGTATCAGTCTTTATAGGGCTTAATTAAAACATGTCCATTAAAATGTTTGGGCTAAGTGGGTTGCAATGTGCACAATAACTAACGAGCGAGTCTGGTTTCGAGTTATTATCGAATTAATTCGGGCCAGTTTGGGTTGAAAACCTAGTAAGAAACTGGTTAAGACCATTTAAAAGGTTGAAGTAGTAATCCTAGAGTTTAATATTCAGTTTGATCCTGTCCGTTATTAGGTTTAGGCTCATTAATCCCTTTTTTTTTGGCTTGTTTCGAGTAATCCTGAACTGGAATGGGACCAGTAGGATATGCCATACCTCAATCGAACAATTTTCAGTACCAATTTGGTCTGAGATGGTTCCGGGTTAATTTGGATCAGTTCAATTCGGACTACCGGTTTGATCTAATAATTGACACCCCTATAGCCTGTATTGGGGCATTGGGATAAAAAAAATCTCTCATGCCATACTAATTGGTGCACTAGAATCAGTTTTGTCGAAAGGAAGCTTACATTGTCAGAGAGAGAGAATTTGTGATGAATGTAAGGGTGTCAAAAATGAAACTGAACCGTGTATTGGAATCGAATCGAATCGATTAAATTGAAATCGTAAAATCGATTATCAAATGGGTCGGTTCTGGTTTCAGAAATGAAACTGTCACACCCTAATTTTGGACTAACCAATAGTGTGATGAACCGTTTTAAGAACCAATGGTTCAAATCAGGATCTCGTATAGACTGTGCCAACCATGTTAAACTAAAACACATTTCATAGTAATAATCAGAGATACTAAAGTAAATAACGAAAATCTTATTAATAATGAACTGAGTCTAACATGATAAATAATTAAATAATTCAGTTATCTCCAAGTAACCAAAACATAAATATATCAAACTATTATAAATACCAAATATGAAAGTTAAACACTAAACGTAATTATCGTTGAAACACTCGCTTGACAAGTCATATTCATCATCTACAGCTTGCACATCTATAGCATCCACATGTCCATACGTGGTCTATCCATGTAGTCTTCAACAGTAATGCCTGCAACATCAGAAACTAAAAAAAATTATATGCGTGAAGATCAGCTCTACAACTTGAGCTCAGTGAGTGAACAAAACAATGTGTAAACATATGCATGCATTCAAATCATATCTTTAGCCTGATTTTAAAATTTGCAATGTGCTATAGAAATGATTGGGGGCCACCACACCTCTATACACGGGTGTGTAAGCCCACCCAATGGATCAAACACCATTGTCGTCCACATCCACCCCACCATAGAATAGAGATAGAGATAAAATATTCAAATCACACACCGCCAACACTTCTCCTGATGCCCTACCCATATCAACACTTAAGCCCCTATTGACGATGACTTGTAAACTGGACTCGTAACTAGTCAATCCTAATGCCATCCAATATATCCAAGGCTTCACCCCAGCATCCCTCAATACGTTCATAGAGATAGAGCTAATGTTCCCCGACAAAGTCAAAGCAACACGGTCCGAGACCACCTCCCTTGATGCCTTATGAAGTAATAGTTCTGCTAAGGTAATGACGATACGACGATGTCAGTGGGCAAGACTTGAGTAGAGATAGAGGTAAAATCTGGTGATCAGGCTGAACCACAATGCCACGTTTTTTTCTGAATACTCTACTAGTATCAAGCACACTAACTACATACACAATCACTTGCATATTCCTAGCATCATCATCATCATGTTATAAATAGACATGAATAAATATGCATGAGCAGTAATAACAGAAATATTAGATGACATATGAGATGCTAATTACAAGCATAGAGACATTCATTGCATTGGACAAATAAAGTAAAATTGTTTGTTATTATCTAATTAATTTAGGTTTTGTTTCTTCATCTTTGATTGATGTTTGTTCTTCTCCCAAGCTTTGAAAATCACTTTGAATCTATTGAAAACTTAGACAATTAATGTATTTAAGTTAAGGTTCAAGTTTATCAAGTTACGATAGTCAAAAATCATATATGATCTCAAAATATACTTGTTGTTATCGTATGATCGATCCTATGATCACAATATATGCCATCGTACAATATACGATCGATACCCGATGGTCGCACTATATGCGACCGTACCTGCCACCATACGTTTCCTGGGAACTTCCCAAATGACTATAGTCGATACTCTGGTCATTCTATGATCGACCATAGCTGTGACCATACGTAGTCAGGTTAATTTTTACTTCTCATACGTGTTCCTCCTCTTGGCTCATCAATGAGATTCACCATAAAATCATCATATGACCTTTAATCATAGTTTATCAATTATCCCTACCCTACTCTCTATTGTTTTCCATAGAAAATCTATAACTGAATCATTGTATTAGGTTCCATTTATCAATTTGAAAAGAACATATTCTATCTAATCTACCATATAGAGTCAAGTCCATACCTTAAGCTTGCTGTTGAGAGATAAAATTTTTCTCCGCAAAACCTTCATCTCAGCATTCTTCTCCAAATCTCATTCTCCTTCTCTTCCTCTCTTTCTTTCTCTCTTAAGTTTAAAGTTTCAATTTGGATTCTAAAAAGTGAGAGAGGCTAAAGGACGTCATTTATATAGAAGAAAAAACTTCATATAGAGTCATCTTTCAATTAGAAAAGAGTCCCCCTCAAATTAGGAAAGTTTTTAAAATTTGGAGTTGGTCTTAACATCTTGTGGTCGCAGAATCCGTCGACTATACATCCAAAATATGCAACCATACGTCGTACGGTCTCATCCTGGTTGACCATACGGTCGACCGTACCTCTCAAAAATGCTACTATACGTCTAAAATTTAATGATTTTTAGTTTTTGACTGGTTGCTTCTACACAAACTTAAACAGTCAACCATACCAACTAAATTTATCTCGTTGGTTACCTCATCTTGTGGTTTCTTCATACAATTGGTTCACTTGAGTCGATTATGATGGAAAGATCGGTTACGACACAAGAACATCAGGTTAGACCGAGTTCGTGGCAAATGGATCTTACAGAAACCGTTTAATTAAATGGTTCGATTCTGATTTAAAAAATAAAACCGTTTAAATCGATTATTTGGAACCATTAAAATCGACTAAACCTTTACTTTAATCTCTTAGTATGGAATGTCTATATTTATAGAATTAAGTTATATTTTAATGCTTTTCACATGATATATTTTTAAATTGCAAGTCTAATTTTATATATGATTAAAATTAAATCAATGATTTCTTTGGCTTTCTTTCTAGTTTGTTCTTAACTCTCTTCCTCTCCCTCTTGACAACGAAATTATTTAAAAATTGAGAAATTAAAATTAATTAATAATGGATTTTGGTAAATATTTTGAAATCGTTTGATAAATGATTCGATTTTGATTTTATTTATTATACACCGAATCGAAATTGAACTACACTATTAAACTAAAATCGCATCATTTAACACCCTTAAAAGAAGATAAAAAAGAGTAAAAAAACATTTCCACAATGAAAGTTGAAAACAAGAATTTATACAGTGGACCCAAATCAATTAAAATATGACTTTATTATTATTATTATTATTAATGGTACATAACATTCACAATGAAATACGATATTGGAAGAATGAAGGATGAAATCGGGATCAAAAGCTAAAAGCATGAGGAAAACAACAGAAAAATTAAATGACGAGGTAGGACAATGACTAAACTTTCATGAGGATGAAGTATTCATGGGGACCACAAGTTCGGAGCCATCATCAACAATAGCCAAACCATCAGACCATCTTTTGTCACTTTAGTCGTGTCCCTCACATATGTTGCAATCAATGATAATTTTTTGGACTCTTTTTGAGTACGTGGTGTGGGTATGAGTGACAGTATTGTCTGTCTCTACCAACATTGATGGGATTTTATGTAATGACTGTCGAGAGTGAGATTTTGATCATTCATAATGCATCGAGACAAGTGCCAATGCACTATGAATGGTCTGGATGTTCATTACTAGGCGATAGTCACTATAGAGAATTTTTTTTTCCTTTTCCTACGAGGCAAATCAAAACTGACTGAAAATTTATAAACGAATTTGACAACAAGATTCTCTATTCATACATAAAATTTCAGTTCAAATAGAATATAAAAGGTTCATGTCAAGATATGTATAATGAAAAATTCAAGAATGTATAAATATACATGAGAAAATATCTAATTAAATTCTATATAAAAAATAAATATATGATTGAATTTGGTTAAGAAATTTGACAAGTTAATCTAGATTTAAAAAAAAATTCAATATTAAAAATTACCACATCATTTTTCCACGTAATACAACGTAATAAGGTTTCCTACCTTGTGCTGACCAATAAACGCTTTACAAATAAAAAATACAACTTCAAGAACACCAAGGGATGGGAAATCCTAACTACTTGGTTTGACATCACCGACAGCTGACTTAATACCATGAAAGAATAATACTTAATTTGGGAAAATATGAAACATGTATACAATTAGACATTAATATATTGATCTCACTAAAAAAATTATTTCCTGTACATAAGAAATTAAGCTGATGACTTTAATGTACAATAATTAAGAAAAGAAGATGTTCAATGATTTTGGTTTTGTTTGGAAGGATATTTGTCAGATCTACTTTAAAAATTCACAATCTCTTAAAATTTGTATAAAAAAATTTATGTAACGTACACAATTTTTTTTTTTAAATTCCCTTTACTTTATAGACATGGTTTTAGGGTATCGATCGGATCGGTGATCTAGGATCGATTGGGGGTTGATACCGTGACGTACATCAAATCATCTCAAGGGATCAGGTATAACCACATATGTTGTCGATTCTTAAATTTTTTGGGATTATCGGCGGCTTATGCCATCCCCGAGTCCATGCACTTGAATCTTGTTCTTGGTTGCATGAAATAAATGGATGTAATATTTAGTATCAATGTCATATTGTAAATGTCGTATTTAAGATGGAAAAAAAAAGGGGAAAAAAAGATAAATATAAATGATCGAATTTTTGTCATCCACATTGAAGAGGAATATCATTAATCTAAAGTTTTTGATGGGGTCAAATTATGATCCAAGAGAGAGAGAGGGCAGTGTCATTTATGAGGCAAGAAAAACTTTCACCATAAAACAATTCAATCTTATTCTAATTAAATGAGAATAATTATATGGATCTTTTTTTCTCCAATCAGTTCTATATTTTTTGCTAATCCTAAAGCTATGCTGGTCATTTATTCCCATTTTCGTATACTCATTTTAGGTTTATTCGTGAATCGTGACTCTTTTAGTTTATTCAATCCGAACCTAACCACTCCTTTTTGTAATAGAACATCCAAATTCTTCTGTCGCACTTTCCAAAATGAGGATTTTAAATTCAAGACAATTATTGTTATAATCAAGGAGGAGAGGTAGGATGGTCTCTATGGCTTTGTTTGGTTGCAAGGGGAATTGAAGTGAAGAGAACTTTAAATGGAAATTTTTGTAGTGGTAACACAATGACTTTGTTTGGTTGCAAGAGAAACGGAAGGAAAAGGAAATGAAATTTGTATACTTTAAATGAAAACTTTTATAATGATTACAGCACATGTTATTACATTACCATTGTAACTAATACCAAATTATTCCACATTTAGTTATTAACTTTCATTTCAATTTGCATCCAAATTTCCATTTGAAAAAGAAAATAAATTTTACATATATATTATAAGTATCATTACTAAATATATTAAGAAAAGTAAAATTAATTTTACATGTTATCCAATCATATTGGCTTTGTTTGGTTGCAAGGAGAATATGTAAAATTAATTTTACTTTTCTTAACATATTTAGTAATGATACTTATAATATGTAAAATTTATTTTTCTTTTCAAATGGGAGGGATTTGGACGCAAAGTGAAGTGTATGTTAATAACTAAATATGGAATAATTTAAAATTAGTTACATAATAATGTGATAGAATGTGTTGTAATTGCTACAAAAGTTTTTATTTAAAATATAAAAATTTCACTACCTTTCCATTCAATTCCTCATGCAACCAAACAAAACCTACATATTCCAATACAATCTTACACCCCAAATCTAATTGTGAAATATAAATGTCTCCGCTCCCATATTCAAATTACTAATAATATGTAATAATTAATAAGACTTGCACCAGGAGAATCATTGTTTTCTCTGCAATTAATAAGCTATTAGCTCATAGTTCCTTTAATTAGTTCTATTAATCTTGTGTAGGTTTTCTCGGAATTCATGTTCCCGAGTAGATTAGCAAAAATTAATTACTCAGTTTTTCTTCCCTATAGTATATACGTGGTTATTCGATTAGGATTCAAATCATCTCCTATTGACCAGTCTTGTCAATTATGATTGCACAATTACGCCTCTCCAAAAGACAAAAGAAGATTGGAGTCCATTAGACTATGACCATCTAACTCACGAGCACATGCCATATATATATATATATATATTCCTTCTTTTTCTTTTCTTTTTTCTTTTTCTTGCCTAACAGGCTAAGTGTCATCTACTTCTTTTTTCTTTTGTCTTAATATTTCAAGAGGAGGAAGGGTTGCTAATCTTGTAAAATCGGACCGTTCAGACCCTCGATGACACGTCTAATTTTCACCTACCAGGTGACAATTCATAGTGAGTATAGATTCCTGTCAAACTTCCATTAGTTGGAAACTTTCTTTCAACTTTCAAACTCGTAGCAAAATTAAATTGATATATTTCTTTTCCTTAGTATGTCCAAAAGGTCTTCCAAAGGTGGTTAAAATCAATAAGATAAAACTGGCCACTTTTATATTATTAAAAAGTACTAATAATAATCTACTGAATATATAATTTTGGACTTGTACTGCCAAGGCACGAGACTCGCATTGGAACATTATAAAAAGGATTTAAATTTCAAGAATATTAGATCTTTTTCTTACTTTCTATTACTATCACATTTATTATTATTTACTATTTTGATTCCTAACTTAAGCATTGAAGTAATCTCTCGGACTAAAAATCCTACCATTCTTGTGTTTTCTTTCCTTATCATTTACATATAAGTCCCCATCGTGGAAGATCGTGAAGGATTCAAATAGCAACAGATAAATAGGAAAAAATTATGTCAATTATAATGTATATGGGAAGAAAGAAGAAAAGTTTCTCCTTAAGCATATAAATCATAATTATCAATCAATTAAGTGAGAGGCTCCCTCAGCAGATGACTTCTCTAGGAGAGTAGAGCAGAGTTATGGGAACTTCAAATACATAAATTGGGATTTTGTGCTTTTTTTAGGATGGATAATTTCGGACCATGGAATTCCTTTGTTGAAGGGGATTCATCTCCTATGTACCTTAGATCCTCAGACATGAGCTACAAAGACCGTAACGTAGTGCAACACCCCATGCGACATGTGTCGAGATCATAATCCAAGAGTGTTGCATTAATTACTTAATTTAAAATTAAAAGATTAAACCTAGGAGTGGAATCCTAGCTGATAAGCTTTTGCCCTCATGTTTTTTTCTAGGTATTCTGTTCCATAAAATTTTACGTGTAACATTTTTTATGTAAAAAGAAATTCAATGTTTATTTCTAATAGATAAAATATGGTGATCTGGTGGGTTGAAAAATTGAATTTATCTTTCTTTTATCTATTAGAAATAAATTTCAAAAAAAAAAAATTTTACATATAAAATTTTGCTATAAATTTTACATATAAAATTTTGCTATAAAATTTTACATCGAAACAATTAGAGTTAATGAAAAAAAATCCTCTCAACATATGCATATGAGGGATTAAATGACCATCCTATCCCTTTACTTGAGTGCCCGTGCATGCTCTCCCGTTCGTCTATGCCAGGGCCATAGCCTATGGTGCTAGCGAAGACTTCTCCTATCAATTATTACGTAGAAGCAGCCGAACTCTTTTTAGTCGAACTTAGACCGACTGGACCGGTCTCGAATCGCGGCCCACGTGAAGCAACATCGCATGCGGTCACGTTCATGTCTCTGTCCAATGTTAGCTCACGGCCTCACGCTCATGTCTCTTTTATTTCCAATGTTTTCCTCTGGACTTTACCAAATCAGCTGCCCTGCTTTGACGAGTCGTCCCCCTCTCTCTCTCTCTCTCTCTCCCTCCCCACGTTTCTTTCTGTACATAGATCACATTTTGAAAAATCAAACAAATGGTAGAGTTTTATAAGGGATAAAAAAATGGAGAACTAGTAAAGCTGGACTGGATAGTACATAGTAGTTGGGGAGGATCAGGCTTCTGAAGGCGTCGTTGATGTCTCTATCTGAGATGATAATAAGGCCATATTATTATATTTAACTTCATGGCTGGCAAAAAGCAGATTCGACCCAGCTGGCTTAGACAAATACAGTATGCCATTATCTATGTCCTTTATAAATATTCTCGTGATCTTCTTCAACATCACAGTCTCCCTCCCACTGCCACTCCTCTTCTATCTCTTCTTCAATCCGTAATTATATGGCCCGTCAAGTGTTCGACGTAAGTCCAGTACTGGTCATGTGGGTGCTGCTGCTTAATCTCTGCTTATTCTTTCCCAATAAAGCATCATCAGCACAACTTCGACAAAATTACTACGCCAATACCTGCCCCAATGTCGAAAAAATCGTTAGAGGTGTGGTCACTCAGAAGTTCCAGCAGACGTTCGTCACTGTCCCTGGAACCCTCCGTCTCTTCTTCCACGATTGCTTTGTCCAGGTGAATGAATGAATTCTTTGGTTAATTCACGGAGACTGATAGTTAAGAAGGCCAATGTCTCAGAGACTGATATTGGGTTTTTCTTGTTCCAACTACAGGGATGCGATGCTTCGGTTATGATCGCATCTACATCAAGCAACACAGCAGAGAAGGACAATCCCATTAATCTGTCCCTGGCTGGAGATGGATTTGACACCGTAATCAAGGCCAAAGCAGCGGTGGATGCCACCTCTGGTTGTACCAATAAGGTGTCCTGTGCTGATATCCTCGCCATGGCTGCCCGAGATGTCGTTGCCTTGGTAATTCCTTCCTCTCCCAATTTAATTGTATCAACAATTGAATTGATTTGAACAGAATTTAATTGTATCAACATTTTATTCAACCAAAATGCATGTAGGCTGGAGGACCATCTTTTGCAGTTGAGTTGGGAAGATTGGACGGCCTTAGCTCCACCTCTTCCAGTGTCAATGGAAATCTGCCTCTCCCAACTTTCGATCTTGACAAGCTTACTTCCATGTTCGCTTCTCATGGGCTCTCCCAGAATGACATGATTGCTCTCTCAGGTATAACTTATTACCACTGTACACATTTTTTAAGAAGTTAGGGTCCAGCCAAAAAGCTTAAACTGTTCCATCTTCACTTCACTTCCAAGATGGAACAGAGTACTCATGGTTGAAGAAGATTAAGATCACTGTATGTACATGTATTCTTTAAGGGATTTCATCTTCGTTGATGTTGTGTGGAATCTATCTTTAAAAGGTGCGACCCATTAAATATGGATAATGATAGGATCTTAAAGAGAATACAAATACATGCAGATAAACTATTCTCGAATGTTAAAGATAGCCCAAAAACATAAGTTATTCCATCTTTGTTTCCCATGGCCTCTACCAAAAAGACATGAAACCGGTCAGTCCTGGTCGGTTTTGATCACACCTAATCAGTCCACGCCATAATCGATCTAGACAAGTCAGTTCGGGCCCTATTGACCGGTCCCAAATTGACACCCTTAAAAGAGCACATCACGGGTGGGCCCTCAAACTATATTGAAGCGTGGCTCTAACGCAAAAGCTTAAATTAGTAAGTAGAGATGGTCCAAAAGTGAAGTGTCAGAAGTCCAAATCACAAGCCCAATAGAGTGCGACCACCTAGACTACATTAAAATTGAAGTGGTCCAAAATCCAATTTTAATTGTGGCCGTCGGATCACATTCTGATGTTTGACTTTATGTGTTTTTCTCTCTTTTCACTCGCAGGGGCACACTCGGTTGGATTCTCTCACTGTAACCAATTCGCAAATCGCATATACAGCTACTCAACAAAGTCACAGGTGGACCCCAGTATCAATAAGTCATACGTGGGGCAGCTACAATCAATGTGCCCCAAGAATGTGGACCCCAGGATAGCCATCAACATGGACCCCAACACACCTAGGACGTTCGATAACATGTACTATAAGAACCTCCAGCAAGGCGAAGGACTCTTCACCTCAGATCAGGTCCTGTACACGGACACCAGGTCCAGGCCCACCGTTAACTTATGGGCTTCCAACCCTACATCCTTCAATAACGCATTCGCAGCCGCCATGATCAACCTCGGCCGGGTCGGAGTCAAAACCGGTTCTCAAGGCAACATCCGTCGTGATTGTTCAGTCTTCAACTCTTAAAAGAGAAATTCAACCAAACTTCTCTATCCTATCTTTTAATTTTTTTTTTCTATAACTTACCTTATTAATGTGGGCCAAGACCCAACCTTCAATAAATTCTCGAAACATAAAGAGAGTCTCCTTTTTTTTTTTTTTTTTTTTTTTTTTTTTTAACCCTAAAATAATGTTTCTTAAGTTGATAAAAGAAGGGGAATAGGTGTACATTCCTCTCACATGCATATTTTTCATCATGTGGACCCCCTTGGGTTGAATAATGTAGGTTATATAAAGATAATCAGACACATCTAAAGTCATAGATAACCAATGTAGGACTATAATCAATGTAGGACTAACCTTTATAACTCTTAACATTTCAAGACGACAACTTTTCATAATATAAACAAAAAAAGAGGACAAGAAAAGAATCTTGCTCAATGCTATATGTTAAAGAACCAACCAAGCTTCTCTATCTTTTCTTTTAATTTTTTTTTTTACTTCTAACTTACATAATTAATGTTACATTATTGTGAGCCAAGACCTAGACTTCAATAAATTCTCGAACACAAAGAAAGTCTCTCTTTTTTTCCCCTAAAATAACGTTTCTTGAGTTGATTTTTCAGTAGTGTTAATCAAAAGAGAAGGATGGTACTGAGTTCAAATCCTCTTACTGTCTTGAGGCCCATTCATATGCGTTATTTCTTTTCTTCTATGGTGCAAGGGGATGGTTCTCATTCAACTCAAGAATGAACCGATCCATGCGATTATGAAGTCAGTCTGGACCTGCAGGACTAGTCAGGTCTTGGCCTGGATATCTGTCATTAGCAAAAAAAGAAAGAAAAGGAAAAGGTATACATCCCTCTCATACATGCATACTCTTCATCATGTGGCCCCCCTTGGGTTGAATAATGTAGGTTATATAAAGATAATCTGACACATCTAAGGTCCTACGTAATCAATGTAAGACTAACCTTTATAACTCCTAACATTTGAAGAGGACAATTTTTCATAAAAGAATAAAAAGGAAAAGAGGACAAGAAAAGAATCTCGTTCAATACTATACGTTAAAGAACATTGGATAATCCATAGTTCAATCCAAAAACTTAAGTTATTAAGTGGAGATAATTCAAACATATATTAATACATAGTTAAGATCTCAGAAAACCTTTGTAATTATAGTTGTATGTACCTTCAAGGTTTCATTTTTTTCAGTTAATATATAAGATTCCAATATGTTTTATACTAATAAGCTTGTAGATCATCATCCTCCATAATTTTTACATTGAATAAAAATTTGGATGTTGTCCAAACTCCAAACCAGGATTTATTAGTAAGTAGGGTTCCAGTACATACAAATTAATGACGTTTGCATGGGGTTACTGTTTCGTTTTCAGTGGCGGTCTCTTTCTGTTGTTGATTTGTTATCTGTTGGCAGGATGGACGAGGAATTGTGACATCAATGCGTTTGATTTGATGCGAAGGAAGAAGATGTGGAAGTGTGGAATAAAGAAGAGGTTATCCATTTCCATGATTCGATCATCAAAGACCTTTTTTAGGTTTACAACGAGACAAGAAGAACACAAGCCTACCCCACACTATGCCAGTACTAGCTAGCTAGTAGGCTGTAGTTATCAACTTCCTTTTATATATATATATATAATTCTATCTAATTTACACTCATAATAGTCTGTCAACTATCCTATGTGAACATATGAGACAATAGGCAATAAAGGTATTTACAATTAGTGGGTATCACCATCCATTAATCCTATGTGAACATATGAGACAATAGGCAATAAAGGTATTTACAAATAGTGGGTATCACCATCCATTAATTGGATCTGCATCCTCTCCTCTCAGTGACTTTAGGAGGACGGTGGCAATCTTCTCTTGATGATCGATACGTGTCTCTCAGTAAATCTGAGATCCACGTTCAAGTCGACACCCCCTATCAGCTTGGCTTGTCAGCTGGGGTGTCAGCTTGAACGTGGGTCTCGGATTCACCGAGAGCCACGTGTCGACCATCAGGAGAGGGTTGCTACCGTCCTCCCAAAATCGCTGGGAGGAGACGATGTGAATCCCCATTATGATTGTATGGTATAAGAATTTTTGTATATCACCATTCATTGTGATTTATAATTGTATGGTATGAGAATTTTTATATACTCATTTTTCATTGAATGAAAAAGACCGTCCACTGTTGTATGAATGAGAACAGTTGTAATATGATTACATACCCAATGTAACCAACCGTTCTTATTGAGGGTAAAAACTAATGGGGAAAGGTGGTTTGGTTGTAGAATAGAGACATCAAGGGTGGGGAAACAAGAGGGGAGAATAGAAATGGAACATCGTAAATAAAAGGATAGGGGGTTTGATGTTGATCTCTACCAGTCGTCAGATAAACCATTTGTCTAATAAACTAATAATACTACCTCAATGCACCCACCAAAAATACTAAGTACCTCTCATTCTTTCAAAACCATAAAATCAAAGGCATTGAAAATAACATGAAAATGATTTATCTATCTACCCAAAAAAAAAAAAATGAAAATGATTAAATAATATAATAAGGCGTGGGATGGGTTAAGGTATCCCGATCCAACCTTAGGGTAAGCCCTAGAGGTTGCATTTTGGGACTGGGTTTTCAAAAACTCAGTCCAGCCCGGTTCGATTGCACTCATATTAGTTACAATTGATTATTTGTTTTCTTATAAATTTTTCTATACAAATGATATCTTACATGAAAACTTTTCTTCATATAAAATGTCCCTATTTTTGTAATACAATGCATTTTACGTTAAAACACACATTTAGGAAATTCAATTTTTTAGAAAATTTTTCCTTAACCACCATTTTACATGGAAACAGGCATAACAAGGGACCCCAATAGCTCAGTTGATAAAAGCCAACACTTTAGAGTTAAGAAGTCATGAATTTGAATCTCCTTTGAGTTCAAATACTCTCCTTCCTGACTCCCCGGCTGCCACCCCAAGCACATGAGAATTCCACTATTGCAGTATATATATATATATATATTAATTTTTTTTTTTGCATGGAAAAAAAATATATTTATAAATATTTCATTAATTTCTTTGCAGAAAATAATTTTTTTTAAAGAATCAAAAGTTAAATATATATACAAAATGATAGATTGGCACTCTAATATGAACATATAAAATATACAAATCAACATGGTTCATTTTTTGAGAAGAAAATTTTTTTCGTAATTTTTTATGTTCTTGGAAGAAACCTCAAATCGATTCTCAAATCCATGTTAAAACTGGTTTTTGATGTATGGATTCATCATCATATGAATCAATAAACTACCGATTCATGTCAAGAAACAAAATAAAAAATGAAATCTTGAAAGAAAAAGAGCGAATTGCAGGTTTACTTAGGTTTTCCACCACTTGGAAGTTCAAAGTTGAAATCTAAGATTTAAGTAAGCAAATATTCAATTCAATGCTTCGTATGAGTCATTTTTGGGTTGTACAAAAAGCCCAAAGGTATTTTGATTGATTAGTTGTGTTCTTTCAAGTATTTGGAGCAAGATAGAAGCCTTATTCGCTGGCAGCAGGCACGGTTCAAAGAGAGAAGAATGAAACAATGGAAAAAACTGGATGTATCAACAATATTAATTGGTTGAATCGACTATATCGGCCAGTATCAATTTGATACTGGTCAATATTCTTCAATACAAGTTTTTTTTTTTTATTATTCCAAAATCAAGTTGAGTGCATCAACTGAAATGACCATATCAACATGTATCGAGCCGATACACTCGACACATGTGGATACACAACTTTTTTTTAGATTTGAGATACATCTCGCAGGGGTATTGTATCGACCCCTATCGATTCCAATACGCATTGACCAATACGAGACGTATCGTATCGATACATAAAACCATGCATTTGACAAAACCCTCCCGGAAAAGTAAAGAGGTATCAGATAAAAGCACAGGAACTGCTTGGTATTTTTTTTTTTTTTTTAATTTTTAATTTTTTTTGAAGTAACTGTGAAGTGAAAACCATGAAAGCACAGCACCTGATTGAAGCAAATTCAAAACCAACAATTCCAGACGGAGACTCTATTAGTACATGATTCTGATGCTCGGATGGTTACAAGTAAAATAATTCAATTTTGCCCCAAACCAGCAGGAAATATATGAACCAACATATGCATGAAAACAACTAGAGGCTGCAACTCACCCAAGCATGTTTCCTCTGAACAAAGTAAATGCCAGTTAACTAAAATAGGGAACCATAAATTCATTATTCTGGTATTAATTAATAAAGTAATATTTGAAGGGTTTAGAAAGAAACTACAAAATAATTGTCATCAAGAACTGGAGCTAAATGATTATGGCATGACCATATAAATAGAATTAACAACTTTAAAGGTATGAGTAGGCATCTTCAATCCTTGTTGGTTTTTCATTAAAATTCTTTGAAGATTTATCATCAATCTGAAACTGGTAAGTAAAACATTGAACCTTTTCTTGTTACCAGCTCTGTAGCAAATAGCAACCTTCTATGATGATTAATATTAACCAGAGAAAACAGTTAAAAACTTGAAGTATCAAGGTGTTCAATGTGACCATCTTAAAGAACCTCTCCCAAAGTTTCTTCGCTGTTAATAATTTCTGGTAGTGTACAATACAATACAAATATCCATGTCAAAAGAGGATAAATAGATAATATACATTGAAATCCTCAAACCACATTGAAAGTATAATCTCACCAAAAGATTGAATTCTTACCAAGAAAAAAAATACATATAAAAAGGAACTAATAAATTTAATTAGTGGAGGTAATGGGTAGGGTAGCATCAGGTAAGGGCTTTATCATTGCCCGTTAAAGAATGCAGAAGGTCTTTACTCTTAGCTTTAGGGTAAGACAAGAATTTCCCCTCACCCTTTCCCTGCAGATAAACACGCTACGAGTAAAATTCCCATTAACCAGCAGGCAACAGGTAAGGTGGGTAAAAGATCATCAATGGTAAACGATGGTACTGTTACAGATTTTGGGCTTGAGGAATGGGGATTTCGGATGGATTACACTTGAATAAATATGAGTTATGGTGGGCAGAATGAGCAAAGGTTAATAGATGAAATTACCTATTTGTCCCTACCTAGACAAGTGAATGCGGAGAGTCCCGGTTTTTTATAGGATAAGAAATCTACACACTTTCCCTCCAAACTAGGGTAGGGTAAGGCAGACAAACAGATATCTGTTACCAGCCCTAGATTTAACTGTTGAACAAAATAGGAAAAAAAAAAAAAAAAAAAAAAAAAGGAAAAGGGAAGATGATTGAGAAACAAACCAATCATTACAAGACCACAGATCTGCAGAAGGAATTAGATCAAACAAAATGCTGAAAGAGGTTACGGTATCTATGTTGAAGCATCAACCTTTCTCTTCAAATATCTTGCTAATAGACATAAAAAAGAAAAAAAAAAAAAAAAGAGAGGCAAATGCACATAAAAAGAAAGTGGACAAGAAATCTTAAGCACAGCTGCTTAACTTTAGTGCTAGTGCTGTTTAGAAAAAGAGTATGCAACGAAAAGAGACAAAAGGGATGTTAGAATCAACACAGAAAATCTCATCCTGAAAAGAGTGATTTCTGCTTGCAGTTTCTCCAAGGTAGGGGCTTGTCCATGACATTGATTCGACTGAGTTCCTCACAGGTGGAGTTCAACAAGGAGAAGGTTTCATTTACATGGAACAGGAGTGAGAAGAAAAACTATTTGAACCTTGAATATATCATAATTCAATGGACCTTCTGACTCAACCCATGCCCAACCTAGCTTCATGTTAGTAGGCAAAAAACACAATCCAAGGGTTAGAAAATATGACGCAGCGTGCTAATAAACAGGGGGGATTGGTCATCAAGGTTTAGTTTGCCATCACTATATAGTTGGATTGAACACGACAATGAATCAAAAGCTCATTAACAATCAAAAGCTTATTAACAAAGGTTGCAGTGAGTGTAGATCAAAGGAACGATGTTGTTGAACGTGACCTGGATTGACAGTATAGTCCTGTATATCTGATAGAAAGAATCAGTCTCAAGATTCTTCTCATACATGAATCTGATGCTTAGATGATCTGATAAAATTTCCATTTTCCCCTACACTAGCAGGTTAAAAGATGAACCAAAATAGATACAACAGCAATATACATGGAAAAAGCTAGAGGATGCAACTTACCTGAGCAGGGTTTGCTCTGACAGCACAAAACCATCTTGGCCAAATCTTGCAGGACCTTCAAGTAGATACCAGCGAAGTAATGTAGGGAACCATAAAATCATCATTCAGGTTGAACTTAACAAACAAATATTCTGGTTAATCTAAAAGGAACTAAAAAATTAGTTTAATAAGAACTGTGGCTAAATGAGTGTCATGACCATACAAACTGAATAGACAACTACAAAGGTAGCAAGTTGGCAACTTCACTTGTAACCCATTATAGATTTCCCCTTGGAATTTCTTGCACATTCAGCTTCAACTTGACATTTTAGTAACTCTTCATCTACAATTCTGGGAAGTGAAAAAATGTTAACGGTGAAATAAGTAAAACAGTAAAGCTTCTTTTCTTGTTATCAGCTCTGTAGTGAAAAACTTGCAAGAGTAAGAAACTATGATGCAACTTGCTAATAAGGAGAGGGGGGGGGGGGGGGGGGGTGCTGGGTTGGTTGAGCTTGCTCAAATGACTAACAGATTGAGCTTGCTCAAATGACTAACAGATAGCAAAGATGTCATCCATGCATCTTACCTCTCCAAGCCAGCAACCACATACAAAAACCAACAACGACGGCGTCCTAGTGCATGAGGCTCCCGCTACTGCAGGCTCTGAGGAGGGGCAGAATGTACGCAGCCTTACCCCCGCAACGCGGAGAAGCTGTTTCCGTGTTTCAAACCCATGACCAGCAGGTTGCAATATGAAATGCACACGAGAGACATTCTTTCTGCCACCAAAGATATTTGGGAACCATAAATCTTTGATCACAGTAGATCATACGTACACACATACATATCAAGATATAGTACCAAGTACTAGTTGTGTGTTAGGAAACAACCTGCAGGGTTTCAATGGGTGGCAGCCTAGAAGAATCATCAGCAGCAACAGCAGTTAGGACATGCAGTCCAGGTTGAGAAGTTCTCTACATGAGTAGTTAAATAAAGCCCAGTTCTATTCTAACAAGCTCTGTTCTGGTCATAGCTAATCATTCTTCAACTGATTGCCACAATATTGGGAACATTACTGTTGTCGACATCAAATTCCTGCCAATGATACTACTTCATCTACCAGCCTACCATATTAAAGAACTATTGCAATCAGTCATCATTTCCGTAACTATCATCTTCGCAGAAATGCCCTCAGGTTATTGGTTTCTAATAAAATAAATACACATTAAAAGCCCTTTGATTAACCATAATTGCAGGCAAGCCTGAAGGCTGTTCCTGTCCTTCATAAGGGGATATTCTAACATTCTCTCCTGATTGATACTCATAAAAATATATAAAGAAACAAAAACATTGCAACTGTACAAATAAATCTGCTAATTCTTTTTGAACTCTCACTTTAGGGTACTCACATGACAATTTCCAACCCTAGTTTGATTGCACCAATCTCTAGCTTTCCAATTTCTTGCATTGATTCCCCAACATTGAAGAATCAGCGCATGATCAAATGAGGTAGCTGGTGAATTCTTCAACTCAAGGAAATCAGGCTTTGATAATTTTAACCGACAAGTACGCTATATTTTCTTTTATTTATTGATTTGCTTCTAAGTGAATGTTGACTCTATGCTAGTTGGCGCATTTTAGCTTGGTTATGTAGTTATATGCTTCTCTGGATGTTTATTGCTGTCCATGAATGGGCCTTCCCTGAATTCCTGGGGAGTTTTGATTTGAGTTCTTTTAGTTCACTAAGATTTAATTTTATTTTAGTTTTGTGAATTCCCTGCATTTGAGGATTGCATGCATCAATCCAAGATTTGATTGTTTAGTTCCCTTAGTTATATTAACCATTCAGTGCAGAACCTCATTTTAAATTTGATAGGTAAGGATCAAATCATCAAATTACAGTAAACTTACTTCTATTTCTTTATCAGCAAACTCTTTAGAGTAATAAAACTATTTCAATTACAATAATGTAGAGAAAGAATCGCAGCAAATGCAAAAAAAGGGCATCTTGTACCCAGATGCGAAGGCCTTCAACTAAGATTTCCGGATGGATGGGGTGTGATATTAGTATATCTGACAAATAATTTCAATGTGATAATTTGTCCTCTAAAAAAAAAAGTAGAGATTGTCTCTGAGAGAGATGGCTGGGTGGTTGATACCTCCAGTCTTGAAAAATAGAGATTGTCTTTCCAAATTATCGAGGGTTCAAATCCCTCTCTCCTTTTGCTCTTTGAACAGATTTCTTTCTGTATTGGCTTTGCCCGGTCAGTATCATAAAAGGATTGGCTCGGTTACTCACCTAGCCGAGCCAGAAAAAAAAAAAGGGTTAAATGACTAATGAGTTTTCCAAAAAAAAAAAAAAAAGAAAGAAAGAAGGAAAAGTAACTTTTTTAAGTATAACCTGATCCCATATGTTGATATGCATGATGGAATTAAATTGATTACTACTTTGGGCATTAGAGTCTCAGTTAAGAGAGTCATGGATGAACAGGTTTGAAATCACGATCAATTCCTTTTCCAAATCTTGCTGCAGCTGCATGTGCTCTTCCCACATGCCAAATATTGTCATTCCATCAAACAAATAGGGATCAAAACATTATTTCAAGTTTAACTAAATTACAAATGCACTAACCTCTGATACATAATAGTGGCTTTGGATGCAATTTTTAACACATAGAATGTTCATTTTGGGTTTAAATTTGATCAATAATATGCATGGGGTTCCTTTACAACACATGACCACCCAAAATCTGACCTGTCATGTGGTTTAAAAAAGGTGAACTATAGAAAGTTCACAAACCTTAGTGAATGTTATGAGGATCTATTTTGTACAGTTCATTCTTCATCAGTTATTTCTGAGCTTTCAGCAAGATTTTTGAGTTGTTTTAATGTTTGAGTTTTCTAGTTTTTGGGTTACTTAAATACTACAATAATTCATGGGGTATGAAATTCAACTGGGTAAACACATGCCTCAAACTTTCTGTTTTCCAACTTTAACCTTCTTTCGTGATTGAGATCGGCGGCGTACTTGAGCTAGGTATTCTAAATGGAAAATCTTTTAAAAGGGGAATAACTGCTTACAAGCAGAGTGTATGACATGAAGCAGACATCCTACTGGATGATTTCCAAATCCCTAAATGACAACCACATATGTACTGTTGTGGTGGTCATCCTCAAACACAAACAGAACCTATAGAAAATGACTGTTCAATTCAAACTTACTTTCTTAACTGCAAAACCTGTAGTTCAAATATCAGGTCCCACCAATCTAAAAATTAAAGACCTAGCTAAAAGAAAGAGGGGGGGGGGGGGGGGGGGGAAGCACAGGTGGGCCATAAGTGCACCAGATTAGCCTATGAATAATTCACAGTACCTTCAAAGCCAATGCATTACTTCTTCATTTCTTAGCTATGCTATTTCAGATGAACTGGGACCAATTCCTTTGTTGTTTCACCTATGATCTGTGTTGGATTATTCTTTTAGTCTACTTAGATTTCTCCACCCATATCAGTATATCCACACTCTCTCTCTCTTGGCACGGGGTGGGGGGGGGGGGGACGGTTAATTGTGAAGCTAGAAACGGAAATTAATATAACTCTTTGGCCAAAAGAAAAATAAGGTTTTTTTTTTTTTTTTTTTTTTTTTTTGGGAAAAGGTAGGCCCCAAGGAGAGTTGAAGTCATGGCCTCTTAACTGTGAGCTAAATTAAGCTCAAATATTGGTTCCGCAGCACACTGTACCATAGATTTTGGTAAAGAATAGCAGAAATATAATCAAGAAGTGTGAGGTCATTTGAGAAAAAATAAAAGGAGAAGAATTACATGTATAAAACAGAAATGAGCAAAGATACTGGATAATCAGAATGATTCCTTCAAGAAAATCCATATCCAACTTGAAAATTAGTTTAAAAATCTCAAAGATACAAAAAATCTGAAGTCAAGAGATTATGCAATAATCCCCCTAGCTTGAACCTACAGGGATTTGTATCCTTCTAATATTTCACTTGAGTAGATACTTTGATGATAGTATTTAATCAACAGATGAGAGGGAATTAACACACAGTTTGACCAATTAGAGAAGAACGAAGTCCAATTAAATTATGTACAAAATAACAGGTTGTTTCACACACATAGTTCGGATAGATAATGTTTAGCACAAGCACTTGCAGCCAGTATGGAGACAAATAAAGCTTTATTTACAAGCAGAATGTAATAAAATGAACAAATAATCTTTATCATTGAAGAAAGACATTGAATCTTGGGAATAGAGAAATGCTTAGCAGCATTTGGTAGCTTACATTATACTTCATGAACATGTTCCCATTCTTAGGACCATCAATGGAGATGCCTATAAAGTGATCAACTCAATCTCTTTTAACACCTTTCACTAGCCCATAGTATTCATAATTTCTTCTGCAGTAGTGGACATTGCAGGAAAAATGAAGGTAAAGATCTGTGGTAGCAAATCCTAAACTTGCAACATATCCTCACTTCATGGTCCCATTGTTACTATATATTTGCGGATTAGGTTATTCTTGTTCATTCTTCTGAGGCATGCAAGCAAACTCTCTCAAGTTGTGTGGGCCACTGTTCCCCAAGTAGCTGGGGATTTAACTCCATTGCAACCCTAAAATCCAACATGGATGCAGATATTTTCCGTGATGGTCCTTGTATGATTCTATCAGGCCAGACACCATTCAAACCAGGAGCAATCTGCCTATTTACTTGCTTCATGTGTTCATGCGTAGCCCTGGATCCAGCTAATTCCACACATGGCTTGATCAACCTCTTTAGAAATGCATCCACTCCGTTATTTAATAGATTAGCAGCGTCCAGCGAGATGCCAATGCCTTCCATCTCCATCTTCCGCTCCAACTGGTTCCTTAAGGATCTGGAATCAGGTAGCTCGGTGCTGTTACGACATGTCTCGGGATGGAACGTATACAGGAATCCATTACGAAGAGTTTTGCGTGCTCCACCCATATTCATGGGTATACCTAGAGGCGCTCTAACAGGGCTTCTACTTTGAATGCTTGGGCTGGCAGCGATCTGTTCAACTTCTTCCCCATCTTCCACAGAGGCAACTTCAGCTGGAGGTCTGCCACTAAGAGAAAAGATTTCTGTAGCACTTTGTTGCCCTTGAGTCCTAAGGGTTGATTCATCAGACATGATACTCTGGATCTTCCCAAGGGGCCCAAGGGGGCTTGGGCGGTCCCTAAACTTGAGATCTCGATGATTTGAAGATTTCCCCTTGCATGGGAATGGAGAGAATGCATCTCCAGACAGTGTCTGAACACTACTCCTTTGATAACCATTGGCAATTTTAATACCAAGAGAACCTTCTATTCTGCTCCCTCTCAAAGGGGGAGTCTTGGCAACAGAAGCGTTCTTGAGAATGGCTCTAATAAGCTGGTTGTGAAGATAGAGATTCTTCCTCCCTATAATGGTAATGCAGAGCTTATCAAATTCAGGTTTGCGAAGCCTGAGGCTGAGTAATCCGTTGAGGAGACTGAAGTATTTCTCTGCAGTCTCATTTCCGAGCTTCTTGATGATCTGAGCTTTCAGCTCTGAAGTATCAATCCGGGAGGAATACCGATAAGGCGGCATCTCAATTTCTGAGTTCTAAATAATCATTAAAATAGTGACCGGAAAAACTCATAAGATCTCCAACACAACCCAATTGAGAGAAAACACCTATCCAGCCCGAAACCCAAACCCTAGTGCATAGATATCTGGTTCTATAAAATTGAGGCGAGGCAGTGAGTAGTCCTCCCAATTTTTAGCTCGGTTACTGAATTCTGAAAGAAACGAACAAAACCCAAATAGAAACTGAGCTCAATACGTGCACCTATGAGTTCATTGGACTGAAGTACGATTAAATTTTTTCCCAATAAAGGAAAAGTTTGAAGCATTGAATATATAATACATTAATACTATACTAGAAAAAATTTCTTCCCTTTTCCTGAATTCACCAAATGAATTGAATAAAGGAGCTATGAAAAGGGAAAAATAAAAAGGAGGGGGGAAATCCAAGATTGAAATACAGTAATTTGGGTTTCATACGGAAACCATTTCGAACTCGGAAAAAATACAAGAGCTAAAACAAAGACAGACGAGCATTTAATGAAGATATATAATGAACTAGGAGAGTAAGATCGACCTGGTTTTGAAGGACAATGCGCTTGTACAGGTCTCCGGGCTCCACTGAATTTCCCTGTGCTGCAATCGCTGCTCTATCTTAAGCTTTCGTTATTGTTTTCTCTTGCCTGGAAGAAAGAGAGAGGGTTTATTGAGTCCTCCTCCTCCCGTTGGAACTCTCCCACCATGGACGATCTCTCTGCAGTCAGGTCGGAAGGAATGCTACGCACTTATTCCGATCCAAGTGTGAAGACAATCAGAGATCGGTTCCGCTGTTGCCTGTTAGAGGAGCAACCCGTAGGTTATATATGTCTTTTCGGAAGCTCATAGGTTAGGGTCAAAAGGCACGTGCGTTGCAAGTCTACTACTCTAAAGGGCAAAAAGGACAAAAAGGTTGACTAAAATAACATTCAGTCGTGCTCACGTGGCCAAAACTTTCCTCACCTGGGCATGAAATTCGAAACACAGAATAGCAGGTCAAATTGTAAAAGGCAGCACGGGAAACTGGACCAACATGTACGGGTTATCCATCCGGGCCTGGATTTGGTTTGTCTTCTGATGTCATCGAGTTTGGATCATCTATCTCTATGCATATACTCTTCATGAGATTTCAACGCCACACACTGTGGTGTAACAGTAAGACTCATCTTTAAGGACTCATCTCTAGAGTGTGGAATCCTAAATATGGACAGTAATGAGATTCCAAAGAGAATACAAGTACATGCAGGTGAACTATTCTTGATGTCATTTCCCCTAGTATTTATATTTGATAACATAGGTAGGGTAGGGTAGGGTCAGGGACTGCACTATTCTGATACCGTGTCATACTTGATTCAAAGACGTGCAAGGTCAATTTCATGTGTTAGATTGATTCTAGTGTTTTCTTCACCAATACTTTCCAATTCGGCCTAACCTGATACAGAATTGAATCGAATTGGCCAAGGGGATCACAACACCGATTTCGCATTCTTGAACCTTGACTCCATCGGTGATCACAACACCGATTCTGCATTCTCATTACCTTAAGCTCAGTTGGTTGCAAGGGAAATTAAAGGGAAGGTAAGGGAAGTGAAAAAATTTTAACCTGAAAATGAAATTCTTATAGCCAATGTTTAATATATCTGTATAAACCACTTAAATTTTCTTCACTATTTAGTAATGATATTTTTTAGATATATATATTTTATTTTATTTTTCAAATACAAAGGATTTGGATATAAAATAAAATGTAAGCTAAGAACCAAATATAGAATGATTTGGAATTAGTTATATAAATTTTTTGTCCCCACTAAATGGGGTCGACTACATGAATTCTTGTCCGTCAGTTCTGTTTAATGTTATACTTGAAGCAAAACATAAGTTATACATGTCTTTCTTCACCACCTCCCCTAAAGTCATCTTAAGTTTACCCTTAGCTCTTTTAGATTCTTCAATCTGAATCAAATCACTCCTCCGTACGGGAGTATGTAACGGCCTCCGTTGAACATGGTCATACCATCTCAAACAATTTTCTCGTAATTATCATGTATCGATGTTACTCCTAAATCAGCTCTAACACTATCATTCCTTACCTTATCCTTCTTAGTTTTACCACACATCCATCTTAACATCATCATCTCAACTACATTAAGTTTATCTATATGATGCTTCTTAACTGCCTAACATTCAACACCATAAATCATAACCAGTCAAATCACTGTCCTATAGAATTTTCCTTTAAGTTTTAAAGGAATACGCCGATCACACAACCCTCCAGACGCACTTCTCTATTTCATTCATCCCATTTTAATCATCTGTGAAACATCATCGTCTATATTACCTTTTTTGTTTATAATTGAACCTAGATATTTAAAATGATCTCTTTGTTGTATTTCCCTCTCATGAAAGTAATATCACCTTCTTCGTTGTTCTTATGAATACATATTAAATGGAAGTTATAATTTAATTCTTTTTTTTTTTTTTTTTTTTTTGGTAAATGGGCTTGGGAGTTTGGGGGGGGGGGCGGATCTTTGAGGCTTTCTAATTTATTTCTAGTCTTCAAAACTATGCATGTGTGAAAACAAACTCCTTGCAAAGTACATTTTCACTTATTTGCTCTCTATTTTACCATATTATAAATCAGATAAATCTAATTACAGTCAGGGCCAATTAGGGCCAAATTGGATGAAGGTGAACCCTACCATGGTAAGGCCAAGTTTGAAAATTTATCTGACCTTTATAAAATCGATCCAAACTTGAGCTAACTCAGGGTAGGATTAGGTTCTGAAAATACCCGACCCTATAAAAGTCTTACTGACTTACACTCTCTTTTTAATAAAATTTACCCATCTAAATAGACAATAAGGTAATTTAAACATGCAGAAAAAAATCCTCATACTGACAGTATGGGGATGTTTTCCTACATCCTCTCACTTGTGAATCCTACATTGAAACCCTTTTGCCTCCCCCAATCAGGTGGATCCCTTCTTGACAAAACTGTTTTCCACACACCGATTGGTGTCGTATGACAGATCTCCCCACAGTTTGGGCAGGAACCCCGCTCCCTTAAACATTTTATGACGGGGGGCTTAAAAAAGAGAATTTCTATTATAAAGGGTATAAAAAGATAATACACAATAATATAATATTGATATGATTATATGTAAAACTATAACTCAGCCCATTCTACCTAACAAAATATTGTACAAGCATATGGCCATAGTAAGCAGACTAGCCGACCGTTAAAAGGTCCCAACCCCTAAAAAGGTCAAAAGAGGATTGAGTTAAGGACTAAGCTACTACCCAACTCCACCCCACTTGCCACCCTAGAGCTCGTAGAATCATCACCATCAATTGTTGCATGATAGTATTCAGATTCTAGGATCGGCCGGACTGATCCCTACTCAGTATGCCGAGTCACTTCCCAGGATCGGATTTTCCACACATGTAACATTGATTCTGGCTTTTTTTCAGGCGAGTCAAAGCCCGATCCGACTCGGGATCGGATCAGGATAGGCCACCTGCACTTGAAACTTGGTCAGATTTCAGTATGGTACCTAACCCCTTCCAGTATTGTGCAACCACTACAGCTGAGTTTGTCTTCCAGAGTCTAGCATCATGCAAATTCCATAGAAGAAAAGGAAATTGGAGATTGTTATAATATGAATAATATGGAAGAGGCACAAATTCTTGAAACTTTTGCAGATTAGCATTCCATCTCCTTGCTAACCTTCCCACTAGAATATAAACTAAAATTTAGTAACAGAGTATCCTTTCTCAATTCTTCCTGTATTGAGAAAGGATACTAAGGGTGTCCCAGTGCACGAGTCTCCCAATACTGCAAGGTCTAGGAAAGGGGAGAAGCTGCATAGCGGGAGCCTCGTGCACTAGGACGCTTTTAGTACCCTTTCTCAATACAGGAAGAATTGACTGCTGAAATTTAGGCCACATATTCTATCCCCAGGAATCCTAGATATACATGCTCAAAATTAAGGGCATGATAAAATTGCTTTTTCTTTGATCTTTCACAGAAAATTTAAATAGAAGATTCAAATAAAGTGAGGGATATGCTGTTTTAGACAGTGAAAGCATTTAATTCCTCTTGATGGAGTGGATAAGGAAATTAATATGAGTTTGAACCAAAAAGGTAACTGGACAGTATCAATATCAAGAAGTGAAGAAGACAGGGTTCGAATTCACAAATCACAAGTGGGTGCAAATTGAAAATTTAATAGAAAGCTATCTGAAAGATCGATTTAAGGAAAAGATCGGGAAAGTTAGTCTCTCATTCAGAATTTATACAGGCCAATCTGACAGGGACAAGCTAGCCAACATAAGCATCCACTTCCCTTTTGAAGAACTAGGTTTGAGATCCTCTGATGGGGACTCAATCTAGGGTTTTGATATTTTTTTCTTTTTTTTTTTTTTTGGGGGGGGGGGGTTGCTAGGGTTTCGATGGAAACTCAAGTGTCTTAATGAAGAATTGTGCAGAAAAGTTAAAACTCATGTGTCTTGGGAGAAATTAAAAGTTTTTTGAAGGCCTCAGATACATTTGTGAAGATTCTACTAAGCATGGGTGGATTTAGGCCCAGGTTGGTTTAATAGGTTCAGATTTGTCTACTTTATGCCAGGAAAGGATTTTAAGGGACTGAAAATATATGAAAATAACAGTAAAATTTTGATGGCATCAGAAGGAAATGAATTAACAACAGAGAAACTGTATAAAAATTTCAGAAAATTAGAGAGAAGAAAGAGAAATGAATTCAAAGTTTATTAAGATTTCAGATAATTCTAGACAATAATGAGAAATTTCAATGGAATTGAGTTTTTTTATTCGGCAAGGTTCTAACTTCTAATGGATTGTTCAGTTTGCAAACCATTCAGTATCTAAGAGATTTATATTCAAAATAATCTTCCTCATGGAAGTCAATAAAGTAAATAAGTTATAATGCTTTCTTTTCCTCTCCGATGTCTTACTCTACCAGAATCCTAATGAAAATAAAATTTGAAAAGTTACACATAAACCAACTAGTCTATTGGAATTAAAACATAGCAAACTAAATTCAAAGTTCAAACATAACAAAAATAGATGCGATCCAAAAACCAAACCAACAAATCCTCCACACCCCCAAAAGAAATAAGGGTCCCAAGAAATAAAGAAATAAAAAGTTCTGAAAAAAGATCAGTAAATAGATCACAATGGTGTGCATATGCAGCCAGGCTTCTGTTCAACTCAAGACTGTTGAGTGGATCCGAAAGTAACTACATGGGTCCCACCAGTATATAGGCCAAGTATGCCAAGTCTAACTTATAAAAAGTGTGCCTTTTGTAAGAGTGGTTGACTGATGAACTTGAAGTACACAATTTAGCATTCAGCTTCTACAATACCATTGTAATTTCTCTAAGTATCATTTGAGTCTAGAAGATAGCTTAGTAAACTTCATGAATTCCCAAAAGTCCCATTTTCACTATATCTGTCCTAGAAATAAGCAGAATCTCAGAGAATTACGAAGACATATGAGACTGTTAAGAGTCTTGGCACTCCAAACTGATCAATCTTTATTTTGCTACAAGTTCATGTGTTTTGTTAAGTACAAATAACTATAGAGCATAATGGGGGCCATTGAACTATAGGATGAAATATTCATCCAAAGTAAAGGTGTAAAGTATGATATGTGGACGTCAAAACTAAGTGAGTAATATACTTAGCAAACACTCTTGATTGATAATATGAAAAGAACATCAACATACGAAAATTCCAATGCAATGCATGTCTTTACGGTTAAAAATATATAACAACTACATCTTCTATTTATCCATGAAGTCGAGGATTTCAAAAGGAAATGAGTGCAGCTTAACTGCTCAATGAAGAAAGGCAGTTTAAGCAGAACATTCTTCATATAAAATAAAATAAAAAAGGGTAATTGACACATACCACCCGTGTACTTTAACCCGATTCCAGTTACCTTAATAGTTTTCTGAACCGGATGAGTTACCCCCTGGTTCAACCATTTGTAAACAAAGAGGGTAAATATACAATTTTACCCTCTCTAACACTATTACAACTTATTCCAAAAGGCTAAAATAACCTCAGTTTGTAATTAAGAAGGAAAGACTCAGGTCTTAAGACGTTTGGTCTTTCGAGTCGGGGAGAAGAAAACCATCGCAGCAGCGGCGGGGAGAAGAAAATCATCGCAGCAGCGGCGGGGAGAAGAAAACCATCGCAACAGCGGAGCCATTGCAGCCGCAGAGCAGAGGTAGGTTTCCTTTCATTCTTCTTCTTCCATGCTTAATCGGAAGTCATAGATGTCAAAACTCTGGGTTATTGCCGCTGTTATACATTTTCTCATCCTTCTTCATCCCTGCTTCGTCCCTGCCGCTGCTGCGATGTTCTTCTCAAAAACTCTGGCTTAATCGGAAATCATAGATGTTCTTCTTCATCCTTCGTCATCCATGCAATCGATCTCTTTCTCCTTCAATCGACCTCTTCGCTTTTTTCCTTCGGTTTTCTCTTTCAGTCGGGAGCAATGAGATTGGAGGATTGAAGAATGATATTTCGTCTTCTCGTTCGGTCTCCTCTGTTTCAGCAGGGAGCAAAAATGAGGAACAATGAGATTGAAGAAAAGGCAAAGTAAAGGTAAAGGTAAAAAAGGGTATTTTAGACTTTTCAACTCACTCTAAAGGGTATTTTGGCCATATTAAAGAGAATAAATAGATTAAAGTTTAAGCCTGGGCTGGTTCGTGAACCTGATGTAAGTTAAAGGGTGGCAGTCATCCGGTTCAGAAAACTATTAAGGTAACTGGAATCGGGTTAAAGTACAGGGATAGTATGTGTCAATTACCCAATAAAAAATGAGAAGCAAATTGGCAGTTGCAGGAAACAGCTTCTGGTAAATTTTCAGGTCCTACAGAATTGATATGAATGGCTTCTGAAACTGTTCCTTGAAAAAACGCACTGCACTCCAACCATGTGCCGAACTCCCCAATAAATAATCAAACTAGAAAGAAAATAAATGTTATTCCTGCAGTCAAGTCACTTTGAGAAACTATACCCCACCCATCTACTTCCCTATAATCTATGCCTTTATAGATCCAGCATTACCAATTGACACAATAAAACAGTGATGGAGACATTATTCCTAACATGGAAGTTTTCAATAAAATAGGAATAAGAAACTGTGCTCGTTAGAGCTGCAAATGCAAAATAGAGAAAATAAATTACACAGAAATTAGAATTCCTTACAAGATACAACCATATAATTCTGAAAAGAACATTTATAACATATTTATACACTTAGCTGACTAGCACATGAATAATAATACTTTTCTATTCCAATTTCAAAACTTAGTCCAGCACGAGTTCAGAAGATTGTTGTCCCCTAACAGATGGAAATTCTGACAAAAGGCTTACTGAAGACTCATCCACACATTCCAGATGCTGCTGTGACAAAACAGGAACTGCGTCTAGAACATTATCAGAAGACACTGCTGGTGGTATGTCAAAATGGGTCCATTTCTTCTCCTTCAAATGTACTATAGTAGGGTACAGGAGCAACCCAAGTATGATTACACTGCCACTAACTAAAAATGTCTTGACTGAAGCTAGACACATAACAAGAACAAGCAACAATGCTGGTGGCAGGCAAAGAACTGTCACCCCAAATGTTTTAAAGGGAACCATGTATGGTCGATGAAGATCTGGTTTCTTTATTCTCAGCCTGATGAAGGCTGCAAATTCGAGAAGCATTCCTATGGAATAGAGAAAATTAAGAAATTCCACAATCTCCTGGAAGCTCATCCATGACAAGAACACAACCCCAGTTGCAGAACACAAGATGCTAATAGTAGGGGTCCCATATTTTGATCTGAAAGGTTTGTTCACACAAAGTTATAATGCATTCATTTAGAAAGCCATCATTTTTCACACCAAAAAAACTATGGAAAGAAGTTGAACAGCCTATAATTTATGGTTAATTAAGTTCAAAGTTACAAGTCATAATTCTCCACATTGTAAGACTAGAAAGGAAATAAATACATAAAAGTGACTCACCTTGCAGCGAATAAAGCAGGAAGCATCCCCATCTCACTCATCCCAAGAAGTTGAAAGGCATCACTACTCATCTCAGCCTCATACAACCCCATGTTAGACATTGCAGCCGCTGCTTGGATCCACCACTTAAGCCACACCCCTCCTATCAGCATCCCTACCTCTGCAAAGTATCCATCGCTCCACTCACTCGGTGCAGAATCCAAAGCTCCTGTACCCGCAAGGAGTGGAACCAAGTATGAACAAACAACCACAACAACACCTCCTAGCAGCGCCTTGGGGAAAGTGCGGCTCGGATTCTCGACTTCTCCAGCCAAGGTACTAGCCTTATCCCAGTAATTCAAATTCCAAAACATGCTATTAAAGTATCCCCTCCAATCAACCTTTCCTAAATCTACAACTAGCCACTGTTTAGGCCTTATCCTTGGAATGGAGAGAAGACCCATAACTAAGAAGGGGAGAAGTGAAAAGATGGCAAGGGCCACAGCAGAAAACCCAACAATGTGCAGACCTCTATAATTCAAATATGTCAAAGAAACCGTAATTCCCAAGAGAGCAGGTATTCGGGCAATCAACCGATTGAAGATTGGAAAAGAGTGTTTCAAGTAATCCAGAAACAAAACAGGGTAAAGCGCATTGTCCATGACCCCACTGAACCACTTCCAGAAACCTTCTTGGAAACCCCAGAAGGGTCCAAAAGCCGCAGACACCCAAAGAACATATCCACCATTTTCAGGGAAGCTGGTTGCAAGCTCAGCGGTAATTAAAGCTTCCGGGATGCTCCAGAACAGTGGGAAAATTAAGAAACCAAGCAAGGATAGAAGAGGTCCTCCGGTCCTCACCGAATCTTCAACCCCAAAGGGTCCTCCAGAGACTTCATAGAAGATTAGAGCAATTAACGGCAGAAGGGTCAACTTTGGTTTTGCTTTAGCATCTGTATCCTTTACACTACCAACCAGTTCTTCCTCACCCATCAGAGCAAACAAACAAATTCACAGAAAAATAAGAATTAAAGAGTTAAATCAGAATCTAGAAGACGAGAGCAATTAATCAGAATTCCAAAAAGCAATTACAGTTATGAAACTCAATTTTCGAGCATATCGCACTTCCGCCCTCGTCCATGGTATAAAAGTTCAAAGAAAATTGAAATCAGGAAAAAAAAAGAAGAAAAAACTAGTCCATCTATCCATGAGATGGGTGAAATTAAGGGTACAGAGAAACGATTACGTTTCGATCTGAAGCTGAAAACGTGTCATTGATGAAACAATTTTCGTCAAGCAAACTCCAGGTGGGAGGGGAATCTATACTTTCCAATTCTGTAAGCCCTACTGACGGGTTCCCCTTTTTTTATTATTTTTTTTTTTGGCCTTTTGTTAAATACTGACGAGTTCTTCGTGGGAATAACATCTTCTTTTTTTTTTTTAATGAAAAAAGGTAAAATCTTACCCATTATTCAGTGGCACCGTTGACCTTTCCTCTTGCGAGAGGCAGTAAAATTCAAAGTTCCTCACTCTACCGTAAAACGGTAAACCACCACCACGTCGCGATCAACCAAGGACGCCATTATTGACCACACCCCATACTCCCGGAGGTTTACATCGCTAAATGGAAATGGTAAGGAATAATGATCAAGATTCAAAAATACGATCCCAACTAACATCCCCTACCCATTGATACCCCGGATGAGGACTGTACGCTCATCGACCACACAAAATATTGCTTCACAGCAAAGTTTTCGCTTTTGGTGTTGCTGCAGCATTAAGCCATTTGATCCGATTGATTGACCGAGAAAGAGACAGGACGATCGAAGAAAAAAACATTTAACAGCTTCAAGGAGAAAAATTTTGTGACGTGTGTGATAGGGGGAAATGTGGCATAGTCGATACGGATCAGGTCAGGGGTCAATCGACAGGAGACTGTCCACGTGTTTTCGATCGGATGGATATGCATGATCCTTAATAGGGTGCAAAGTCATCCCTACACACGCCAAACAAATATCGCTGAGAGGGACCAATTAGCAGACGATGACAGGATCACCGAAAGGGTGTCCCCAAATCCCTTTTACGTGGAGGGGCATCAATCGCAATAACTGCACAGCATGTGCCACAAATGCAACCCATACTATGGACTTGGATCGGGTTCCAGTACATTGATATGTGTGTCGTTGGATTCCGACCCGTCCGATTGATAAAAGGACACGCATACCAATACAGGGGGCGTGTCCTTATAATTTCGTCCGTCCATCCCCGGCGCAAAGCATGTGCCACAATATTTCCCCCATACTATCAACATCAATAAATTATGGGAACATACATCCACATGGCAATATGCCGACTCGTTTCAGCAAGTTGACACGTCATCCTTATTAAATAGGCATAGGACTGGGATGACACATGGGCACCCTAAGGGCCCTCGGATTGTCCAGAGAGGCAGCGGCCCACGTCCACTGTTGTCATTAGAATTCGGCAAAATGGATTCATCAAGACAAACAATATGGAACTCTCAATGAAACATTGGAGTTCTTTTAAAAACAAAGATTCCCTTAGATATTGCCTCCTAAAATTATTTCCTTCCCCATTAAGTTAGACACCGAAAGAATCTGATCAAAAGTAATGACAACCACTTGAAATTCAAAGATGAGAGGTTTTTTTCTCTGCTTCAAGGATTAAAGTCTTATCCTCTTTATTTGATATCCTCTTGTTACATATATAGATTCAATTGAAAACTTTATCAACAAGCTTCCTCATACATATCACTACTTTAATCATCAATTACCTAGGGTATAGTAGGCATGTATGGCTACGACTCCCCCAAGACAGTGTTAGGATGTCTTGTCAATCGCTTTCGATCCTCTTCGATCCCTCTTTTAGGTCATGTCCCCCATATTTTCGGATGTCTATTTCTGTCATTGCATTTTTACCAAGTAAAGGTCTGACTTCGCGTTGATTTGACCCCTGATCTGATGATTTGATTGATCAGATCAGCGTGTGATGCGTGTCGAGCGCAACCAAAAATAAATTACTCTGCCTATAATGAATAGTAATGATAAGTAAAGGTCGATCCACAGAGACTAGTTAATCAAATTGTTTATTTACCAAGAAAAAGGGGGGGTTTTCTTCTGTAATTTAATTGACAAGAAAATCAAATAACAAAAATTCAATGGAAGATGATGTCGATTCAAGAAAATTTACTATCGGCTACAAATTGATCACTAACCTCATATATATTATTCTTTATTCAAATATTTAATCAAGGATTATCAAAAAGTCAGACAGCCCAGCACACAAATTAATTCTTATCAATAAACCAATTGGTATTAAGCAATCCTCATGAGTTTACTTATAGCATTACACTTTCGGAGGGAGTTAAAGATGAACAACAATCCAACAAGCGTCGGATTATTTAATTCATTCTATGTTTTCTTTAAGCAAGTAACAAAAACTTTGATCATAATTGTTCTGCTCAATTACTATTTTTCCTGAACACCATAACAATTATGGATTATAGATTCAGGTTAGCAATAAACTACATAACTCAATCAATTAATAGGCCTCTTAATAAACTGAATCATACAATCATTAACTTGAAAAACTAAAAAACACAGATATTTGAATAGAAGAATAATTAAAATTAAGAACAAAGTCTCACAATTTTACTAACCAGATTGAATTCCCCTTGAATCAATTAAAGAACTTAGCTAGACATGATAGAAAAAAAAGACAAAAAAAATAAAACTATCTTCTCAATAATTATTGGATGTTTTATTACGTAACCTTTACATTGCTTAAATAGCCAGAATAGAAAAGATTAAAACTGGTATGTCTAGAATTAGCAACCTTATTACATGAAAATAAAGATTAAACAAAATCCTCTTGCCTAGATTAGATAGAGAATCATTCCATCATTAACCAAATGTCACATCTAGATTTGTCAATCTTTGTAATATTTCATAGAGGTATATATTCTCCTCAAGATTTCTGACAATCAATAAAATTCTTCCAATAGTAAACCTTCTATGTGGTAATCTTCCTTCTCTGTTTCAATTCAAATCAGCTTTCCAGATCTGATTTTTGGATCACGTTTGATTTCTAAAATTCTTTTCACATTAAAAACCTACATGAAATTCAGAAGGTAATTATTAAGAATATCAGAATTTTTTTCATTTTAAACAAAATTACTAATATTTTTCATCAATGTCTTATATATAAGGAATCATTACAAATGAGTATCATAAGACATAATATGTTAAATAAATTAAATATAAGGAAAATAAATATATAAAATTATGAATCCACCAGCGTGCCTTGCATTTATGGTTGTTATCAGCATTTATGAGCATTAATGACTATTCATAAATAGCCCAACCACCCACATCAATCTGTCACGTCTTATCTGAGTCAGCATAGAGGGTCGAACGTAAGTTCCTTGTAATATTTTTCATTATGTCTTCCTTCTCATACCATGTGCCTTAGATGTACGTCACGTGCTCATCTCTGAAAGATCATATGAAGTTCTCTTCCTACGGTCACATTTAGCGTCAACCATTATTTTCCCTAACATCCACAACCACACTAGAAGTCTACTAATTGGACAAGCAAGTTATGCTGAACATTCTAAAAATGACCTATGAGCTATAACATCCAAAGGTGGTAGATAGCCCGAAAAGCTAAGGAAGAAACTAAAACTCTTCGTTAATTATAAATAGAAGAAAAATACACTCAACCTAAGCTATTTTGCCATTTCACATTCACTCTAGAATTTTGTTTGGAAAGTGATCCCCTTCTCTACGCATCACCTCAGTCCCTTCTCTACAAGGAATTTGGGTCTCTTTTGGTTGGATTTCATCTGTTTGTCCTGGTTCGATACTGACTTAGACATTGGAGTGGTTACAGGATTAAAACCCGACCACCTCATTGCATGTTGTTGATCTCCTATTACAAATGACATCATTTAAAGTATCGGGCAAAATCTAACGACAACAACATGCATGCACAAAAGGGTTTTTTTTTGCAGGTAAATTGAACACCCACCTTTTTTTTTTTTTTTTTTTTTGTGGGAAATTATTACTTTCAGCTTCAACCCATCTGAAATTTCGGTTGACCCATCTTGCAAAATATTATCAGCATATGATATTGTCAATTTTTTTATTATTTTTTTTGGTAAAATATGATATTATCAATGACACCTTGTATGTATCTTAATTCCCTATGCAAGTGAAAGAAAAATTAAATATAGATATATCCCTTAGGTCATGTAAATGATTTAATAAAATCATGTAGTTACAACTTATAAACTTTAAATCCATCTGAATGACAATGTTGTATTGAGAATATGTCACATTCTTTTAAGGGAAAATTTCATATATTTTTTTCGAAGGTTTACCTTAACTTCAACCACCCCTATTATCTGTAAAAATGTCAATCGGACCTCACATAGTTAAATAGCTTAACCGAAAAGTTAAAATGACATTTTTACTCTAGTTGTTAAAACACTAAAATAGACAGGTTTAAACCTCATCTCTTATATTTCACTTTTCACTTTCCACTTTCTTCCAACTGTTTACGACAGGTTCCTTGGAAGGCATCTTCTCCTGCGCGATCCTCTCCCGTGCCAACTTCTAAGTCTTCTCCAGTAGTGATGTAACAATTAAATAAGAGAAAATTTCACACAGTGGGGCTGGGTCTAAGGGTGTCAACGGGTTGATTTCGGTCCGGACTGAATCGATGTCAGGTTTTATAAGCCCAACCCAAAACATGTCCATTAAGAGTTCGGGTTGGGTTGGGCTGCGCTGGACACAATAACTATCGGGCTGGTCCGGTGTCGGTTTGTTATCGGATTGGACTTATTAAGGTGATTTCGGACTGGTTCGGTCCGGACTGGGCATATCAAGCTTATCGGGCCTATTTTATATGTAAGAAATATAGCCTATTTTATTATTTCTATCTATAAAATTAGCATCATTCCTTCTATATACATGTAATTCAGTAAATTGTAACAATTAACATACTCTTTTCAACTATAGATTCATATAATCTTTCCGATCAAGAAATGAACTATAACAGTGTAATATAATCCATCAAAATTTAAAACCATTAAAATTAAGAAACTGAGCCCGAATGGACCTTACCGGTGTTCAGGTTAGGTATTATTGGTTCGGGCTAGTTCGGGCTTCTTAACGGGTTGATCCGGTTTGGTTTCGGTTTGGACTGAAACGATGTCGGGTTTTACAAGCCGAGACCAAAACCTGTCCATTAAGGTTCGGTCCGAATTAGATTTGGATTATATCGGGCTGGCTCGATCCGTGCTACCGGACCGGACCCATTTTTGACACCCTTAGCTGGGTCCTTGTAAACCAAGCCCAGCCAGTAGCTCTTGATTAACTAAGCAATGATTCTTACGGGCATCCATGGTCAAATCATTGGCTTTGGGGATCGTACCAGCCATAAAGATCCCAGTACCTACAAGCAATGGAAACCATGGCAAGAAGCTGCTAAATTTACAGCTTGATAGATTTTGTAGACTTCCTCTTCTTCTCTGGGAACATCATCCGAAGCCACGAGTTGCAAGAATTTCATTTTGTTGAAAATGTAACCTTCACTCGTCGTATACGACATGGCCCCACCAAATCGATCAGATTCTCCAAACAGGGAAAGGGCCAGGGCTTCCCATTCAATGGTTCATCGTCGCTCCATAATCAATATACCTCAATTTTTTGTGTGTGTGTGTGATTGTGTATATTTTCTGTTCACCCTATTGGGTCTGTATGTGATAGATTTGCCATTGTAGCCACCCTTCGAGGTCTTGGGAGTTCCATCCACACAACAATGGCAATGGCGTCAAATAAGTTGTAGAGACATTGTTCCATTCAACTATTTCGTCTATACGTTATATTTGGGCTGAAGATGAGATCGAAGTTCATGTGGCCTTTTCTCCTGATCAGCAAATAAGGGTGTCAAAAATGGGCCCGGCCCGGTAGCACGGACCGAGCTGGCCCGAAATAACCCGAATCCAGTCCGGACCGAACCTTAATGGACAGGTTTCGGTCTCGACTTGTAAAGCCCGACACCGTTTCAGCCCAGATCGAAATCAGACCGGACCGGCCCGTTAAGAAGCCCGAACACCGGTAAGGTTCATCCGGGCCCAATTTCTTAATTTTTATGGTTTTAAATTTTGATGGATTATATTACACTGTTATAGTTCACTTCTTGATCCGAAAGATTATATGAATCTATAGTTGAAAAAAGTATGTTAATTGTTACAATTTATTTAATTACATACATATAGAAGGAATGATGCTAATTTTATAAGAAATAATAAAATAAGCAATATATCTTACATATAAAATTGGCCCGATAAGCTTGATAAGCCGGTCGGACCGAATCAGTCGAAATCACCTCAATAAGCCCAACCCGATAACAAACCGACACCGGACCAGCCCGTTAGTTATTGTGTCGGCAGCCCAACCCAACCCGAACTCTTAATGGACATGTTTTGGGCCGGGCTTATAAAATCCAACCGTGGCCCGGACAAACCGGCCCGGACCGGCCCGTTGACACCCTTATCAGCAAACCACTAAATCGTCTGTCTTGCAATGGATATCCAAGCCTTCCTCAACCTCTCGCCTTTCCCATTTGTTGTCGATGGATTCTATTCAGCCCTCCAGATCAAGCCACGTAGCTAAAACACGAACAAAGCAGTAAGTGGACGAGATTTATTCCGGGACCATTCCAATGCTAAAGTTAGTAGATTCCAAAGACAAGCAGAATGAAGCTCTTAATGAAACACTAGAACTCTTTAAAGATGGGATTCCCTGAGATACGGGAGCTTCAATATCCTATATCTCATACGGGAGCTTCAATATCCTATATCTCTCTGGTAAAATGGGAATCGGATAAGGGTTTGAATAAGGATTATCTCAGAAGAATTTTGTCAGAGTGATACCTGAAGGTGAATGCTCACTCTTTGGTAGGAAATTCTAGATCATTTGCAATCGATAATCTTTCACTATTTATAAGCTTAAGGTGAAGCAACTGGACAAGCTTCTCCCCTCCTACCACCATCACCATCGTCTGTCAACTGGAGAACAGTAGGTTTAAGCGATTACGACCCCCTAGGGCGGCGCTTTGATGTCCTTTCAACAGTTTACGATCCCTGTTGATTTTCTTCGACCCCCTTCTTGTCCACATCCTCTACTTCCTCTGACAACAGTAGCTATCATTTCTCTTTTATCGAGTATAAATCTTACTTTTTTGCTGATTTTGTCTATGATATGGTGACCTGGCAAGTCAAACCTGTCTACTTAGCATTTATGATGGTTATTGGTATTTATGAGCATTAATGGCAAACCATTTAATGACCAACTACCCCCATCAGTCTATCTAATCATGGCATGTTTGTCCAGAAGGGGGTCAAACATGATTTAATCCCCCGAATGCTGTCAGAAAAGACTTCTCCATTGTCCGTATACTTAATAACTCGGATGTATGTCACGTGTCCCGCTTCATGAGGCTTGTCATAGGTTCTTCATCCACAGTCTGATTCAAATCTGTTACTATTTTCCCCCAACACCATTGTGATACGAAAACTCTAATTATGTTCTTTTTATTTTAATCTAGACATCTTAAGAGGTTCATCTTCGACAAGGATCTCGCCCTGATGCGTGTTGAGCGCTCAAATTAAATTACCTTACTTTGAAACGTAGATAGTAGCAAGTAAGAGTCGAACCCACAATGATTGTATGATCAAGATTAAAATGTTTAATTAACCTAAAGAGAGAAAAAAAAATAAATGAAAATAAAATAAGACTCAGAAAGTAACCAATTGTTGTACTAAAGCAGTTCGATTAATCTTATTAGCACAACTTCCCGGCTATTCTATGTATGGAGGGGGTATGTTTGCAGAGAAAAGAACAGGAATTAATTATATAAAATGCAAGAATAAAAAGCAAGGTATACAAATATCAAAGATTAAACCAATAAGAGAAAACTTGGTCAAAAGGATACTTACACCATCTTCATAAACTTGTTCATCGACAAAAGGATAATCAATTCTAATTGAATAATCAATCAAGAAAATAGGACAGGCCTAAAATCCTTAGTCTTTCCTTAAGATTGGTCTATTAAAAGATAGCTTATTAATCACCATTACTCTTAAATCAATCTCAAGACTAGGCCTCGATTTGATTCGGGAATAACAATAACAATTGGAAAGACGATTGAAATTAAACATTAGCACACACCCGTGGTTTAATTATTTTAATCTGATTTCTCCTAGAAATATAACATTAACTTGTCCATTAACATCAATTCCCATTGCCACTGACATAGAATCAATTGATAGCAATTCAATTCTAATATAACAATTGATTAAATAAATAAATCAATTAGTAGTACTCCTAATCAACTCATTCATCAATCATTATACACATAAATTGGAAGAAAAACAAATATTCAATTAAAAATCAATAAATAAAACAAGTCTCACAAGTTTACAATGATGGCTTCAGCTCCGTCTAACCAAAGATAAGAAAGTTAGCCACACATGACTTCTTCAAGAACACAAAAGAAAGAGAGTTGTTCTTCAACCATTGTCTTCTTTTTCATTCACTCTTGAATGCTCTTTACATAGGCTTTACATTGTTTAAATAACCAAAATACAAGACTAAAATTGGTATGCCTAGATTTGACAACCTTATTACATGGAAATAAAAATTAAACAAAATCTTCGTTCCTAGATTAGATGAAAATCATTCCATTATTAAACAATTGTCACTCCCAAATCTACCAAATTTTGTAAGATTCTATAGTTGTGTATATTCTCTTCAAGATTTCCAATAATCAATCAAGGCCTTCCAATAGTGAACCTTCCGTGTGTAGCAACCTTCCTTCTCTGGTTTAGATTTGGATCAATTTTCCAGATTAGATTTTAAAACCACATTTGGAAGTCCAAACGAACTCTTTCCATGTCAGAATCCTACATGAAATTCAAAACGTTATTATTAAGAGTGCTAGAATTTTCATCTTTTATTAATTAATTAACAAGATTTCTAAAATATACCAAACTCATAAAATAAATTATATTAAGCTCAATAAGATATAAAACACCCTACAAATCATAATGCAAAAGGAATAAAAAAAATATAAAATTATACACTTATCACGCCCCCCTGTCGGAACCAATATTCCTAGTGGATCACTTGGATACGATTCCAAACCCGAAGCAGTAAAGAAGTTTGACATGGAAGAAGACGAATGGCTCGTCTTGATCTTACTGAGCTTATTCTCGAAGACTTTCTTCTTCTCCATATCCTCCTTAATCTTCAAAATTCTCTCATTTCATAAAGACCCATTGTCGAATAATACCATCACGTAGGAGTATACCACTCGCTGAATCTTCCACTCAACATCAAGATCAACATCTCCAACTTCAACAGAATGAGATACGAATTCAATTGGCTATATTCTTCGCAAAACCCCTCAAATCCTTGCGTCGATGTTCTTCGTAAAATCCCCGACTCTCCGACGCAGACCCAGGTGTGAATCCTTGGGACGATGCTCTTCGCAAAACCCCCAATTCTTCAATGAAGTTGCGATTGGCGATATTTTTTTGATGAACTTCACTAGTTCACTCTGCTTCGATCGGGATTCAAATCCTCTCCTCCCAGTGATTCGGGAGTAGGGGGACGCCACCGTTGGATGGCCGACACATGGGGTTCGGTGTCAGCTCTGATTCACCAAAGCCCCACGTGTCAGCCATCCAACGGGTGCGTCCCCCCTCCTCCCAAATCATTGGAAGGAGAGGATGTGAATCTGCTTCGATCGTAAAGAAGAAGAAAGTTAATAAAACGTAAGGACTTCCATATGTCTTTTGTTAATTTTGTAAAGGTCAAAAATGTAACTTTATCACTACTTAAGGTAATATTGTCATTAAAATCTTAAGTGACGGGAGACAAATTAGCAACTAAATGACTTGTCCTAATGGACAGGTCTGAGTGATACTAAAGTTTCAAATTACGGGAGTTTAGTAACATTAGTGCTGATAATAGAGGTGGTTGAAGTTAGGGTAAACTTTAGGGGAGGTGCGTGAAATTTTCTCTTTTCTTAATTATAAATTATTTTATTACGGTAAAATGGGATTTCACAAACTTTTTGTGTATCATTATCAAAAGTTGGTATTGCCAACACAATTTTTTTTCCCGAATAAATGTATCTCATGGGGAAAAATATGTTATAATAAGAAGACAAAAAAAAAAAAAAAAAAAAAAGGTGACAACTTATTTGATACGGTATCAAAAAGAAAATCCCTATAAACAATGAGGGAAAATGGAAAAGGCTTGAAATTAAAAGAAGAGAAAATTTGGGAGTAAATGCAGGCAATGAAACAACAACATATACAATGGAAGCTGAAAAATGACAATTTGATCTTGATCACGATGATAACATGCAATAGATGTCTCGCATCAGAATTCAAACCCTGGCTGCAACATAGAGATGTAAACATGGCATGTAGAAGATTAAAGATAGCAACAGGCTTATAAGAGTGTATAAAAGCAAACTTAATGGCCAGTAATCAAATATGAGACTGATCACTTCAACAAAGACAGCGACACCTTGAATTCGATAATGTTGCGATTATATATTGGATCGAGGCTTCTAATACAGGCAACACATAAGGTCTCCTTCGATATTTTGACTAGATAAACTCGTTACCGAAAAACTACATGTAGTGATTAGTAGAAACACTAGCAGTCTAAACATGACACAAGAAGAAAAACATCTCCTAGCAGGAGGAATTAAAGTTGTTACATTATTTAGTTTAGCATAGCTGCAACACTTGGATCTAGTAGCTTAACAAAACCTAAGGAGACTCAGTTGAGCTGGGGTCACTTGGAGGCCCTGGCTTTGGAATGTGAGGCATGAGAGGAGTGCCATGCTCAATTGGTCCAGTTGTTATGGTGGCCCTAGAACTCGGAGAAGGATCAATGGGGTAGTAATCCTCCAGGTTCACGTTTCCCATGTCTCTGTTCATCTCCGTAGTGTGCATATTATAAGTATTCTCCTGCAAACAATGGTAGAAAATGAAAGAACAGCATCTAATTAAACCAGCCAGAAGTCCCATTTAGTTACCAGATTTGGAATGTTTTGGCGTAATATTTGAACAATCATGGTAGGTAATCATTATAAAAGTTTCTATTTTAGTATTGATTTAATTTCACTTCCCTTCATTTCCCTTGCAACTAGGCAAAGCCCAAGGGAAAACAAGGACAAGATTCACAGCCTTTAGGCAGTTTAGAACGGCATATGTACCTTCAACTTCCGGCCTGCAGTCACAATCTCTATATCCTGATGGCTGGCAAATTTCAGATCTGTTTCTCAAGGCAAGGAGAACATATTTTCAGTATTCAAGCAAATTGATAGAACAAAATATGCAAATGGTTTGACATGTAATTTTATCAGCTGCATATATTCATCAATTTCAGTGCTACAGCCAGCAGCCTTGTTCAGGTTCTGACTAACACTAATAAATAAGATCCTAGAAACCCAATCTAAAATATCATTCATGCTGAATTGAATTATCCTCTTATGTTCAACAGGTTGATGACTTTAATTGAAGAAATTAAAAGAAAAAGAATCGAAAACATCTCAAATTAACCGAACTATGGATTCCTACTAAATGAAGACTGTTAAACTAAAAGAAAACAATATGATTGACATTAAAAATAAAATAACCCAAAACAATATTGGAAACAGGCTAGAATCTTTGAGAGCCATATGAAAAATATAGCAGAACCTATAAATACAGGATACAATCAATTTAGACAATATTATAAACTTTCAGGGGGATATAAATCATAATATAATCTTCCAAATTGAATAATAAGAAACTACTAAAAAGGCATGAATGCAATATTAATCCAGGTTAGTGTTACTCATGTACCAATATCTAACAAATAAAGCATCAGAATGAATCAAAGCTCAGAAAGGCATAGATGTCGAAACTACTCACTCGTGTCTAGCATGCCATCTATTGAAATCACATTAGGGGAAAAAATTTGAAAAATAATCTAGAACAGATAGATTGTAGACATAAAAATCTAAAGTACAAGCATGTTAGCATAATAGCATTAACAAAATCATATCAAGAATTAAGAATTGATGATTTATAATCAGCAGAAGTAAATTCTAGCTGACACTAAGGCAAAAACTATGAATTACAACCAAAACACTCGGTTGGAGAAAGATCTGAAGCTGCCTGATGTTTGGAGACTAGATATATCAGTTTGGTGGTTACATTTCCAGAGGATTTGACCATAGTTGTCAAGGCATCGCCTAGGCGCCCAGGCACCTTTGTGACGCCTTGGAAAATCGGACGCCTCTAGTCTCCTAGGCGTCCCGTCAGGCCTCCAACGCTTTGGTTTGCCTTGGCTCCTTGACAACTATGGATTTGACCATTACAATAATCAATAAACAAAGCAGAAAACATGGAGGGCCACTATAGAATTGACTTGGTAACTAGAAAAAGGCAATAAATCCCTCACAAAACCAGGCAACAGATTGAAAATTGAAATCGAAATGAAAGTATACTCAGCCACCCCTCTCCAACACAGACCTTGGCGACAAAGCAGTTAGGGCTCTCACTCATGAGCCAAGCCCCTATGACGAGAGAGAGAGATTACAAGAAACCACTGAATACACTACAACAATACGTGGCTTATAGTTTGAGCCTCAAAAAATCATTAATGCATGGTCTTAAGCGTCGTACTAAAATATTTCCCCTGAATTTTCTAGTCAACGAAAGCAAAAGGTATGAAACATATAAGCAAATCTCACAAAGAAACGATTCTGAAGGCCAAACAGAATTGCCAAATGGAAGAGCATTGATATGGTGTAAACATGAATAGAAAAGAAGAGGAAATAAAATGATCATGAAGAAGGATCATAAAAAGAGTACAATCTTACAATGCCAAATACCTGAAATGTACTAGAAATTTAAAGAAACTTTTTGCACTTAAAACTGTTTCTTTCTTAAACGGTGGCAAATGCCTGAATTACATGTAAATACCAAAGTAGATATAAGGGAAACCAGAGTCCGAAACCACAGGATCGTAAACATTTCTGCAAATGGTTTGCAAATGATCCCAATTCCCAACCCAAAGACAGGCACCCACCCCCCTCCTCTTTCTCTCTCTCTCTCTCTCCCTCTCTCCCTCCCAAGGAGCAAAAGAAAGGGTGCATGCAGAAAGTTGAGCACTATTATCTTGAAGGAGGAAAAAGGAAAATTCCATTTTGCTACTTAATTCTTACACACTTCCTCAGTGGGCCAACCGTATAGAAATATAAGACCCAAGAAAAGCATGTCAAATCACAAATTGAGATCTCACTGAAGCAATTTTCCCTTGCCAGTTCCCACAGATCTAAGCATCTCCTTAAATCATCTAAAGACTAATCCTCTAACATGAATCCCCTCCCTACATTTCAACCCAATGTGAAGTAAAAGTAAAATAAAACCAAACCTAATCGACAACTACAGAAAACCAAAATATCTCAACAAAAAGGACCCATAGGAGAAGAAAAAAGAACTAGTATATATATACTATTAGTAAAACTTCAACAGAGCAACATGAAAAAGAAAGAGACAGGGGATTACCAGAGAAGCTGGAGGTGCTGCTACTGGTGAAGGAGAGAAACACCAAAGCTGCTCCAACAACTACCAAAAGCATCGAGACCCCAAAAACCTTCATCTTGTTAATGTGGAAAACAAGACCCAGTTATCTTCGGAAAGTGGAACCTCAATTACTCGGAAAAGGGCAATTTCTTGAGATAACTTTGAACTCGCACCTCCCCTTTAAGTAGTTCAACCCATTAAAAGTCCTTCAGAAGGAAACCAGGAAAAAAAATACAGAGACTCTCTCTCTCTTCTCTCTTCCACCGAGATATTCAAAGTACATCAGAAATCCGTGCAGATAAGCAGAGTCTTTACGAACCCATGTCGGGATTTTTAAATAGGAATGAATATATTAAAAGCCACCGTGTGGATCTCTATTCTCTTCATTCATATCTCTATCTCCCCTCTTTATGTCACATAATAATGGAGATAGAGATGTGTTGGATTGAAGACAAGGGAGCTCTGTAAGAGAATTGAATGCTCGGTGCAACGGAAATCGGGCCTTCTGAAACAGCAGAGAGAGAGAGAGAACCTCCCACATACTGATATCGCTGTTGGGCATGTCGCTCTTCGCTTTTTTTTAGTTATCCATTGTTCATGCAAAGCATTTGGGCTTTGACGGTTGGCCTTCGCTTCCACTGGAAATTTATTGATATGGTACCACCAGGTGTATTCGAATTGAAATACAATTAAACTTCCAGTTCTCAACATAATTTGATCAGGTATACGGATGGCCTTTCTCCCTTGCAGGACGTAAGTGTTTATTTGTAGGGTCTCCAGGGACTGAAAATCAAGGATCATACGAAGAAAAACAACCTTGTTAGTGTATGAACTGTGGAGATCCAATCATCCCATGTCAATGACAGAAGCACCAGAGCTATAAAAGATCCCAAGCGAGCATCATGATTGTTTCTTACCCCAAAAAAAAAAATCACGATTGCTTCCCCAGGTAAGGATGGGCAGAAAATCATTTCGAAGGTGTTATAGTCAATAAACATTATTCCCTGTATTTTTTTATATTTTTTTGCTTACATACCATGTATATTATTGCATGCCTGCAATACTATGCAATCCTAATTTGAATGCTAGCGATTTTTTATTTTTTATTTTTTATTTTTAAAAAAAATTTGGGTTCCACCTTTGACAAAGTTTATTTTGAGTTGAAGCTTGACCTATGATTATGAACCTATCTTGTTCACAAAATTTGATCTTCTCTAACATTTGGTGGACAGATTAAGTATGTTTTGCCCTTCTTTTATCCAATTGAACTTGTGTAATTTTGTTAGAATATATCAAATTATATAGGAAGGCAAGGGTTTTCTCAGTGGATGGTGTGAAAACATAATCATTAGTATAGTATGGGTAGGGGAGGAGAGAGAAAGACACGGAATTATTGATGTAGCTCCCCATTGCCATTATATATCAATGGAGAAAATGTTTTCTGGCCTAGCAGTCTGCATAAACAAGCCATGGTCATATGTTTACTTTTGCCATATGGCAATAGACCCCAAGTTCCCATGCTTACATATTAAATTTTAGCTAAAGCATACATGTATATCTGGTAAGAGCTAAAACATATATAGTCACATTATAGAATAAATCATTGAAAAATCTAAGAATTCGACATAAGTGCAATCAACTATCAAGGGGTGCATGGACATACAAGGGAAGGAAATGGCATTACACGAGGGTGAATGATTTAACATGGGTTTGAATTTGACATGTGATCTGTCCATACCACCTCCTAAGTTCTACAATTGGATTTGTCATTTCATCGTTTCACTTGATAGAATTAGATATCTTGAATCCCGATCAAGGACCCTGATGCAGTCCTTAGGTTTAGGATTTATAGTTATTTTTAAATTTTTATTAATTTTATGGGTCTGTCCAAACCCATGAGTTGTTTAATATTTAATGTAAGCCTAACACCAGCTCGAAACCCAATCCAATTCCACCAAATGCGAAAGCCAATTAGCCCAAGATCAAAGTCTTAAGACATGCCAAGTCTGCTGGAGAAGAAAAATAGAGTGAGAGTAGGAAGAATACGAATCCAAAAATAGGTCGTTAGTAGGAAAGGTGAAGCCGCCAGTTGTTCCTCCTATCACTCTTACCATCACAAGTAGAAAGCAGAGTGAGTTGATGATTGCAAAGATACGTTAATGATCAAATTAGCATATTAACATCTCATTTAAGAGACTTCTAGAGTGAATTTAGAGGATAGAAAAAGTAAAGTAAAGATGCATTTGACACCTCCGGGGTGTCAACAAGAAATCCCCCTAAAACTTATGCAATTAAGTGTTGAAACGGAGACGTTGTAGAAAAACTAAAAAAAATATATATATTGCCAATCCTTCTAGGATCCATAGAGGATAGAGATGTGCTCAGCCAGCACGATACAAGTTCCTCAAGGCTTGGAAAGAGATAGAGTTCTTCAAAGAAAAACTTCGATTTCAAAACTCTATGTTCTTCCCATTACAAAAGCTTTTAAAGCAAGCCGAAACCCTAAATCTCAAGTCACTACCCTAATAATCCTAACATTCAAAAAAAGGAAAATAAGGAAACTAGAAACAAAGTGATCTTATCGTGATTGGTTCCTTGGTATAAAAGAAATTCCAAAAATAAAGATAGGAAAGATTTCCTTAGCTAATATTCCTCAATCATATTAGATAATTATTCCGAGTATAAAGATATGGGAATATCCTCCACTTCTAGTCGCTGAAATATAATTTGTTGCAAGATCTCATTCATCATTGCTATTGAAAAACATATTATATGCTCTCTAAATTAAAGTCACAGGAATCGGCTGCTATGCCATCCACCTCTTCGAGGACTGTAAACCAGATTCCCTCTATTGTTTGGAAGAGACTCTGGGGAAGCAAAACTATTCATAAAATTAAGCACTTTCTATGGAAATGTTGTTTGCAGGGGGTTGCCTCAAGTACAAACTTGGTCCGCCGTAAGATTCCTGTTGATACACTTTGTAAAAGATGTGGTGCCAGGCGGAAGAGAGCATTGACCATATATTGCTCCACTTCTCTTTTGCTAGAGCAACCTAGTTAGGCTCCTCTATGGGGTTTATTATTCCTCAAGACAATTCTATGACATTATCTCAATGGTTATATTCTGTTATCAAGGCTGATTCTGTTTCTAAAAATGTTGGCCGACAGGTGCTCTCCTTTGTGGCATTCATGTGTTGGACTTTATGGCGGTTGCCCAATGAATTTTAATTTCATCACAAACATTCTACGCCTATGGAAGCAGTTCAGCGTGCGCAGCAAGCCTTTACTGAGTACTCCATGGCGATTGGTTTAGCTTCTGCTGGGTCTAACTCTGATGCTATTTCTTCTCCTAATGCAGTGCATTGGCGTCGTCCTGTTTCTGGCATTGTCAAACTGAACTCTGATGCAGCTTGGGCGAAAGACCAGCAACAACATGGTATAGGGTATATTCTTCAAAATGATGTAGGCATTCCTGTCTGGCAGTATCGGAGCCCTCTTCTTTTTTATCTCCAGCTATAGGTGAGGCCATGGGGCTACGTTCTAGTGTTATACTGGCTATTTCTACTGGGTTCTCCCATATTGAAGTTGAATCAGACAATGCTGAAATTATTCAGTTGCAGCAAGGGGTTCGTAAGGACTCGGATGTTTATTTGTCATCTATTATTCAAGAATGTTATGACTCTTGTTTCTGAGAATGTATATATTACCTTTTTCGATGTTCCCAGGAATGCCAAGTTAGTGGCTCATTCCTTGGCCCGGGGGGGCTGTTCTAGGCTAGGGGCCACCCGTGGTTTGTTGTTTTATGTAACAATGATGCTTCCGCTGTACCTGACTTTGTTAATCGATAGATTTGCTGTTTACCCAAAAAAAAAAAAAAAAAAAAACATATAGAGAATTCTTATAAAACTGTATTTAGCGAAATCCTCCAAATGTTCTTAGTTTGCAACACAAGACATTCCTTAGATAATAATGAAGGAATCTTTGATAAACTTTCCAATTTTATAATAGAAAAATGACTAACCAAGATCCTTATGGTGAGAATTCTATGCATCAATTTTGTGCGTACGAATAGAGAGAGTGAGAGAGAGAGAGAGAGATTAAAACATGAACGTAGTCTTTCATTTATCGTTCTCTCCTCTTGTCTTATAAGGATTTAGAACTTAGATCAACGACTAAGAGGACTTAGATCAAGGACTTATATCAATCGACCCTAATCAGAATCCAATCCAGGGAATTCAAAGATTTCATGACAGCTAAAATTGAAGAGAGAGAGAGAGAGAGAGAGAGAGACTGTTTAGGTGTGACATGATTTGCCCTTGATAGGAAAATAGGAACTTATATAGATCAGTATTCAACGTTACCTCACAAATATCAACTTCCACATCGAGACATCGTCCTGGCTGGCCAAGCCCTAGCCAGGCTTCTTATTCTTCTATGTACTGTCCTCCATAGTTGGATGAGACCTTTAGTTTTAAAGATTTTGGTAACTACTCTATTTGGGAGAGTTAAAACATATTTGTCTCAGGTTTTCAGCTAATGAACTCTGTGTGTTTGGTATCAGAAAACCATTGTACGAACCTACCTTCAATCTTCATCATCACTGGTGTTTCTATGCACTAGTGTGTATTTATAATAGTAGGCGAGATGCCATCATCACTCGATAGCTTCACCGTGTTTTAATCTTTAAGCTGAAAATTTTATTGAACTGGCCAGGCATGGATATTCTGTCTGCCTTATAAGTATCAAAGCAGATTCCCCAATGAGACCATTGTTGAACACAACCATAGAAGAAATGGGGAAGGGAAAAAAATAAGTTAGGTCCGCAGCAATTAGAACCCCACACGACAAAATCAATCTTCAAACACAGTTTGGTTCAACAGTCAAAAAAACATATATTCCACTGAAACAAAAACTTACGGTCTAAAAAACAAAATTTCTTGGTTCAACAGTCACAAGACTCCAACAACTTTCTAAATAGTGTCATTCGTTACCAATTTTCACTTGCAAGAAATATAAAATAACTACGGCTAAGCCATGCTCAGAGAGATTCCACGAGGGCCCAAACAAATCGATTCATTCCTTAACGGTACTGTAACAAAAAAAAAAAAAAAAAAAGCAAGAAATTAGTAACTAAATAACAAATACAAAACAAAGCCCACCAATTATCAAGGCAGTACAAATATAAACACAAAGTAGAGGAACATTATTACTAGGAATATTTATGACCAACATATAATTGCCTACAAAAATAATGAAAGATTTTAGAGATCCTAAATACCATGTGGAACCATATATAATAAGGAAGTCGCAGGAAAGTTAATCAGGGAAATGGGGATATTAATTTTTTTTCATAATTACCTTAATAAAGCCAATTTCCTTGGCGTTGCTGCGGAAGCACTGCCTGCAACACATCAGCCCATACTTCCGGATCATCCCGTGAGGATTCCCGCACACTCGGCTGCTCAAAATAAGGATCACATCAACCAAACGTCTTAGAAACATAATCTAATGTTCGGTATCCAACAACCACTCAGTTGACATCTTCATATCCTTTTCCCCGTAAAAAAAAAGGATTAGTAGAAGACATAACAAAGGAAAAAACCAACCAGTTATACAAATTGAAAACTCCTGTTAATGCATACACTATCCCCACGAAGCAGCGACAAGCGATTCCCTAAAAGCCGTTGCCAACTTAAAGGATCAAGATTTATAATTGCTCTTCGATCAAAGGAAGTTTAATTACTTACTAGCAATAGGCAACTGAACAATAAGACTGGTATAATTTAATCCGGAACGATTAATCCTTAAAGGTTAATTTCAGATTCATGGAACGAAGAAAAACGCAAAACCCTAAACATCCAAAAGATACTCAAAACCCTAAGACAGTAACTTGAACGGGAATACGAAGAACAAGAAGAAAAATCTCTTACCAGGTACGAGATCCAGGACCGTAGCTCTTGGGATGGGAGTTCCAAACGTTTGAATGCCCCATTCTTCCGCTCTCACCGAAACCCTAATTCGCTACTGCTGCTTGTTCACCGAGAAAATCCAAAGAGGCAAAAAGGAAGGAGGATCCAAAAAGCTAGGCGTTAGGTTTTTATAGTGAAACCCTAAAGCTAACAAGTTTTCGGAGGAATGCCATTGCAACGAGCCGTGTTCGTTTTATAATGCTGGCTGGATCCCTCCAAGCAACTGGGTCCCGCCTTTAGATACGATCTCATCCGTCCTTTAGATGCTTCAGATCCTTATAAATAGACACTGTTGGATCTCAGCGTGTAATCCATCATACTCCATCAAAACTCTCCCTATGTTCCATTATACTTGGTTGGTTACTATATCAGATTCTAATCTGATGGTGTATTTATGTTCCTTATTTATCAAATCCGACGGTTTTCAATATCCCTAGATTCTAATATGATATTCTCCCTTGATCTCTACGCTGCTTCATCTTCCACGTTTCTTACTGTTTTCCCGATCTTTACATCCAACAAATTCTTTTCTTTTTGGTAGTGATAAACCTAGCTACAACCTAATGGTGAGGTTGACATACTTGTAGTTGTGTGAGAGTTCTTTATCAATGTATGTGTTGCGTGTGTGGTTATTGTTTAGATATTTTTAGATCATCGATCGGTTGAATTTTTATATCCACTGATTCACCTAGTGAGTGACCTATAGAAACTTCACTCTTTAAAATTGAAATAGAAAATCCTTGCTTTTTCGTATCTTAAATAATTTTTTTTGGAATAAAGAAAAGCAATCAATCGAACAATGCATCAAAAATGATTACAGTTAAGGATATAAATGGATAGTCAAAATCTGGATTCAATTCAATTTCACATCCGTTTAAAGGAATTCGAATTCAAACAATCAAATTCGCATTCAATAGCAGAGGTCAGAATCGGATGCGGATTCCGATATCAGTCAAACAGCTAGAATTATATCCACTCCATTTAGTCTAGTGTTAAGACGCATATAGTCTTAGGTTTTAGAGTGGTAAGATACATATAACCATAATTAAGGGTGTCAAAACTGGGCCCGGCCCGGTAGCATGGACTGAGCCAGCCCGATATAACTCGAACCCAGCCCGGACCGAGCCTTAATGGATAGATTTTAGTCTGAGCTTGTAAAGCCCAACACCGTTTCAGCCCAAACCGAAACCAAACCGGACCAGTCCGTTAAGAAGCTCAAATTAGCCCAAACCAATAAAACCCAACCCCAACACCGGTAAGGTCCGTTCGGGCCCAATTTCTTAATTTTAATGGTTTTAAATTTTAATAGATTGTGTTACACTATTAGAGTTCACTTCATGATCTAAAAAATTATGTGAATCTATAGTTGAAAAGATTACGTTAATTGTTATAGTTTATTAAATTACATACATATGGAAGAAATAATGCTAATTTTATAGATAAAAATAATAAAATAGGCTATATAGTTTACATATAAAAGGAGCCCGATAAACCCGATAAGTCCGATCTTGACCGAACCAACCCGAAATCACCTCAATAAACCCAGCCCGATAACAAACCGACACTGGACCAGTCCGTTAGTTATTATGTCTAGCGCAGCCCACCCCAGTCCGAACTCTTAATGGACATGTTTTGTGCTGGGCTTATAAAACCCGACACCAGTTCAGTCCGGACCGAAATCGGCCCAGTCCGGCCTGTTTACACCCTTAACCATAATGTTTATATTGTCATTTAAGGTTTCGTCACTTATTTTCCTAAGATAGATTATATATTTGTTTTAAACTAGGGTTTTCTCTCATTTTCTTTGCAATTTGTATTCTAATTTTATTTTCTAAATTTGAATTGGATTTTAATCAAATATCCTGCTAAATTTTGGATTCGAATTTTGTTTTTGCACATCCGTTGGATTAGGATTTAGATAGTAATGTATCCAATTTGAATTTAATCCAATTACATCTTTAATTACAGTGTTTTAATTCCCCTGTTCGGTGACAGCAAGTTGCACCAAATGATGATAGATACATGAATGAATAAACTCGATTATTGAGTTTTGGTGGTGTGGTGTGGGCCATTTGAGAATGAAATGCATCTTTACCCTTGGCGCCCACAGAATCTCTAGTGGTTTTAATGAGAATTGACACCGGATGTAGTTGGTCTGTTGGTAACACACAAGTTTGGTATGGGATTGAAAGATTTTTGGTCCACCAACTGGTTTCCCTGTCATCCAATTTCTTTTTTTCTTCCCTTTTTTTTTTTTTTTTTTTTTTTTTTTTTACTTCGGGTAGAAAGTAAAACCATTCATTAATCTGATGGAGCAAAGTCGTAGTATCCAGATTACAAATATTGAATAACCATAGAGTGGATGTAGGCCACCAAATTAACCTTGTAATAGTTAAAGCCTTCCTAACAAGGCAATGGCCACAAAATTAGTCATCCTTAAAACAAAACAAAAGGACATTGAGACAACTTGAGGAATCAATTGTCTAATATCCTCAATAATCGACAACAGATCATAATCTCCATCGTGAGAGGTCCCTTTCAAAAGATTAATAACTTGTAAACTATTGAATCGACATGACTTGTTGTATGCCTGCCCCGAATGCCATTGAAAGACCCTCTCTAATTGCTATTGCTTCACCAATAGTCACGAAGCAAAAACCAACTGTGTAGAACAAGCCATAAAAACGGAACCATCAGACTAGCGAAGAATGAAACCAATCCCCGAGTTTGAGTTTCCATGGTAAGTAGCATCAGTATTCAATTTATAAACCCCTGAAGAAGGTGGAGACCATGTCGATATGAGGGAAGAGGCATGTAACAAATCTTGAGGTAAGTGCGGACCAGGAGTCCTAATATTCAAAACTCCTTCCAAGCCTGCTCAGCTTCCAAAATAACATCCATTGGGCTATACTTCAGATTCTCAAAATAAAAGGCATTTCGAGCTAACCAGAGATACCAACAAAGGAGAAAAAAAAAAAAAAAAAATCTGTTTACCATGAGATTTGGAAGTAGTAGGGATAGTAGCCATCTGCTTCAACCATTGAAAAATCTTTGTATGACTGACGTGTATGAGGAACAATAAAAATCAAAGTAGAACCTAGCCAGACTGCACGAGCAAAGGGCAATGAAAGAAGAATATATTCAATAGTTTCTTCACGAAAATCGCATCTTTTATAAACCATCTCAGTCCTAATGTTTCTCCGATGAAGAGCTTCACAAGCGGCCACACCAATTTCTTTCCAGTTTCCCAGATTTGCTTGAAACCCATCAAACGTGGATCAGGTTTGTTGTAGATTGAGCTCTTAAATTGGCAATTAAACCATAAAATCAGAATATAAACAGAGAATCACAGTTGGGATTAAGGTTCTAAATTCAGGTATCAATAATGTTTAAAACTACTTTGGATCGGAGCGGTGTACAAATCCAATGGAAAGTTGACATGTGACCGACACTGTATATAATAATATTTTTATAGGGATCAAATTAAGAATAAGATTAAAATCGATCAAGTCCCAAATCGATACGAATCAATATTGATCTGATCAATCCAATGCCGATTACATTAACCATAATTGAAAGTTGTAATTTGATATAAAATAAAGGGTGAAAATGAGAAGAGGAACTCTTCAACCATGGAGCCAATTCTCTTGCTCATGTGCTATTTGCTAATAGCGATGTAATTGACAAGGATAGCTTGTTGTCCAACAACTATGCGGAATCACCATGGTTTTAGTTCATGATATTAGGTCACATCGAAAAATAATATGGATCAGTATGGAATTGATACTGAACCAATGAGAAAGTGATACATGTCTGATTAATACATTTAAAATAATTAAAAGAATAAATATATTGGATATTACATCGAGATCAACTCAATGTTTTAAGGAATTAGAGGATTCCCTCCCATTACTTTATTTTTTGGTAAGAGATTTCCTCCCATTCCTTGGCCCTGTTTGATAACACTCTAGTTCTCATGGAGCTATTTTTGGTCCGGAATTGTTTTCTATTTTTTCTCCAAAGTCAGGATTTTTAGAATAGAATACTGTTTGATAACGTTGTTCCAAAATCAAAAGACTATACTTCCAGAATACTGTTTGGTGGTAGTGGTGGTGGAGGTATTAGTGGCGGTGGGGGGGTGGTGGTAGTGGTGGCGGTGTTGGTGGGTGGTGGCAGCGATAGTGTTGGTGGGTGGTGATGGTGGCGGCGGTGGTGGTGGGTGGTGGCAGTGGGGATGGGTGGTGGGTGGGTGGTGGCGGTGGCGATAATGATGGTGGTGGTAGGTGGTGGGTGGTGGGTGGTGGTGGTGGCGACGATTATGGGTGGTGGGTGGTGGGTGGTGGGTGGTGGGTGGTGGTGGGGATGGTGGCGGTGGAGGGGTGGTGGTGATGATGGTAGTGTCAGTGGTGGTGGTAATGGCAGCTAGTAGTGGTATTAGTTTCGAAGCAAGAGAAGTAAGTTTTTTTAGCTCTAGTTTTTTAGTTCCCAGAGACATTTTTGGAACGGTTCACTCCATGAGAGTCAAAACTTGAACCGTGTTTATCAATAGCTATTCTACTCTGGATTAACTCCGGAGTTAAGAAGTAAGGAACTGAAATGTTATCAAACGGGCACTTGTCTATCAAGAATTATCTTTAGACAAAAACATGACTTTCATTCTTACGAGATTAAGAGGTAAAAAAAAAAAAAAAAAAAAAAATCAAAAATCTTAATTGAGAAAAAAAAAAAGGTATTCGAGAGTCATTTTCTTTGCCTGAAAAAAAAAATAAAGAAAATAAAATATTTCATGAGATCTATCTATTCTGTTGATAATTTAATATAAAATTTTATAAGGATCAAGAAAGAGATAAAATGTTTTACTAATATGTCAGGATGTTTTACTAAAATAGTGACCATAGAATTTTACCATGATCAAATGAAACTTAAATTATGTGGATAAATAAACCAATAGATATTGGACTTTGCCAAGTGGCAAAGTATAACTTCAAAAAAATCCAGAAATATGGAGGAATGCATAATAGCAAGATTGTAACCCCACTTGGACATATATGCACACATGGACAGATACGATGATGCATGCCATTGTGCACTAGTTTTTTTTTTTTTGGGTAAAAACCCTAGGGTATTTGACGCAGTTAATTCATACAATACTCCCTCGATCCAACGTTAGAATTGCCAAGTCATTATTTCATGTGGCAAAAAATGATTTGCTGCTCTTCTAAAATGGGTTATGTACTATTATGTACTATTAGGAAGAGGGTTCTCACAGTATCTATGGGGATTCAAATCCTTTCCTCCCAAAGGTTCGGGAGGAGGGGAGACGCCTCAGTTCGATGGCTGACACATGGGGTTCAGGTGAATCCAAGCTGACACCGAGTCGACAAACTGAGCCGACAGGGGGTGTTGGCTAGGATGAAAGGCTCGGATTCACCCGAGCCCCACGTATTGGTCATCCAATGGCTCCTTCCTCCCGAACCTCTGGAAGGAGAGGATGTGGATCCATATCTATGCATGAGGATTTCCACATTGCACTAGTGGAAGATCGGAAATAGTATCGCCGATGGGGCCCACATCAAGTGGGCAGTAGGAGCCGTTTAGTTTATTGGTTTAATTTCTCGGTGTGAAACCATTGGCTACCTAGTGTTGGGAATAGGTTCTATATTGGTTAGAGACTCAAACTTTAGGTGTTTTATATATGTGAAAGTCCATTTACTTACAAGTTTGAACTTTTGAGATGGAAACTTAACATGGTATCAGAGTTCCAAATTCTCTCTATACAATCACCATAAAAGAGATTCAACATGCCACGTGTACTGCCACCCAAAAGAGGGGCAACACATGAGGGAGAGTGTTAGAATAGTCTCACACTAGTCAGAGACTAGAACCTTAGGTGTCTTATATACATAAAATTCCTTCCACTTACAAGTTCAAGCTTTCAAAATTGAAATTAACACCTAGTGATTGAAGTGGATCTTTAGATGAACTGGGTTTTGGTGAAATAAGTGTTTCAAGTTCGACCAATCAACAATCTCGTCACGTATTTGGATCGAGAAAGTTTTTCCCTCCTCTTGAGTGAAGGGAATTCCACCGATCCGATTCATAATGACCTGCCCCATTTATGTTAAACTGTAAAATATCTGAAATGCCCTTGGTATTGTTCCTAGAATCTCATCCAACCGTCGTGACCTAACGAGTAAAGAGATGCCCTTTCGCTGTGGGTGAAGGAAAACCATCCCTTATTTGGATCCAGAAACTCAGACTATCATCAATCATATATTCTCAAGGTAAAAGTTTTTATTCTCTGCTCCTTCGAGGGACTCTATGGTTTGAAATCATCCCCCTCCCTCCCTCCATCCAATGAAGTTTCCATAATACCCCCCCCCCCTCACATTGACCTCACATTGTCAATGTATGGATATTGTTCCATAATATTTAATACTCCTCATACTGGATGAATATATAATAATGATCTCTTTAGTTCCAAGCATGGTTTTAGTAGTCGGTATAGAATTGACAGACACAGCCAATTCATGTCCATATCGATTGACACTGATACTGATTCAATCGAATTTTTTTTCTTTACTTTTTAATCAATTCAAACACATGACATGATTGATCAGTAACCTTGGTTCCAATAGTTCAGTCCAAACACAAAAACTGGGTGAAAGAAAACTTGGTTTTAATAAAAAAAAAAAATCCTCACACCAGTGATGAGGAGATTCTTTCCCATGCCTTCTCAAATTCTGGCCCCAACCCTCTCCTCTCTTCCAAGAGTTCCATCCAAACACCAAAACCCGTTGAAAAATGAACATAATTTTGTTAGATAAAGAAGAAAAAAGAATCAGATTCCTCATCCAAACGTCAGTTGGATGTGATTTCCCAACCCATGCAGGCTCTGAAAATACTTGTACAACTTAGCCTTTGGATTGAGTTATATATGTGTTTGGTGGGATTTCGGTTGGCCAAATGCACATTCATACTGCACCAAATCTCTTAAAACGATCAAGGTTAGGGAATCCTAACTACCCATCGCATTTAAAACCGCATGCTAATGCTCACGTTTTATCCAAATGTCAAATTGAAAACGAAATTCCACGGAAGGATGGAAATCAATTCCATTGGCCGTTTTCAATTTCTTTTCTTTTACGCCATATTAATGGTACTCAATGGTACTTAAAACCTCATAAATTTCCATGCTGGATTTGTTACCTCTGTTTTTGGGCAAATCGTCTCCTGCCTGAGATTTGGCAGGAGACGGCTCAGGCAGGAGACGGGGCTGCTCGGATGGATGGCCGACACCTGTCTGTCGGGTGAATCCGAGCCCTCCATCCGAGCCGACACCCCCTGTCGACTCAGTTTGTCGGCTTGAGTGTCGGCTCGGATGGAGGGTTCGGATTCACCCGACAGCCAAGTGTCGGCCATCCATCCGGGCAACCGCGTCTCCTGCCAAATCACTGGCAAGAGACGATTTCAATTCCTGTTTTTGAGCTTGTGTCTATTTTCGCTCTAAAAAATATTTAATGGGATATGTGAAAGAAATAATACAAAATTATTGGATTAAAAAAGAGAGAAAATGTTTTACTAATATCTCTGGATGTTTTGTAGTGATCATAAAAATTTTACCATGTAGCAAATCAAATGTTGGAGATTAAATTTTGTGGATAAATAGATTCATAGGTTTCTTAGGTTTTTTGTTCACATATTAAGTTCTAATACAATTAGAGTTTGCAATGGTTTGCAAAGTATACCTTAAAAAAAAATCCAGTAATACATATGGAAGTGTGCAAGATAGCTGTCCAAGATTTAAAATATTATAGACATGCAAAGACATATAAGACGACGTGTGCCAGCCCCTATGACGGTATTAATTTCATTGAATTAGGTTTTGGAATTTGACATGCTACTCATTTTTCCTTGTGGTGCAAAATGATGGATCGCTTAGGATGCTTTTCCAAAATGTGATATATGTAAGAGAATTTACGCTTAAATTATTATTACTATTGGTATAAATATAATGAAATTAAAAATAGTTTTTGCAGTCCCATTTGGGAAGGCCATCCAAAATGTCTCATTTTCATTGTGTCATATGGATAAAAAAGATGTGGTTATCACAATCGTTGGAAAGAGAAGGCATTGTCTATATTAACCATATGTCAAATTTCATAGTCTAACTCAATCAAATACCTTCCATATACGCCATGCATGTCTATGATATGTCAGCCACTAATGTACACATGGAATTAGATTTCTTAAAACTGTAAATTACCATTTGCCAAACTTATTTTAGTCTGAAACTTAACATGTTAATTAACATGGAATTAAATTTCTTTTCTTTTGAAGAGTTCCAAACACAGCCTTAATCATGGACTACTTTTACTATGAGAATTATCTACGTTCAAAGAACCTCTAGTGTTGTGGATGTGAGTTAGTCTAAAGAGACTATGATATTGGCCGGTCCGGTTTCGCAGTTGAACTAGGCCTCGTCATTGGCTGGTCAAGTTTCTTCCAGTAATAAAATCCATTTACACTTGGGAAAAAAAATAAAAGAATAAAAAATTTAAACAAGTGATCATATTTTTATTTGTTATTATATTCCCAACACAATGTAAACAAACGCAAAAGAAAACATGTTTCATCTGGTTATGAAGTGGACTTGAATCTCCTATCTTTAAAAACAAGCTTCACCTACTTTAAAAACAATTGAGAAAAAAAAAAGTAGTTGACACTTTCGAATACACCTTTTCACATATTTTCTTACATTATTTTTTGGATTAAGGTTTCATACCAGGTTATGTGGTTCAACACCAATGCAAGATCCAATGAAGGGCAAACACAAGTATTTATGAGGGAGACTAGATGGACTATTTCACAAGCCAGATGAGAGGGTGTGGGGAACACAGCTGAATACAAAACTTTTTTCCTTCTTACAAAAAAAATTTATAACAAAAAAGAAAAACAAATCCATTTACCAATTTAAATATAATTTATCCTAAAAAAAAATTACTATTTCATGGATTGGACCAAACTCCTCTCTAGGGCTTGAGTGGCACCATGAAAAGATTTTCTTCTGTTTCAAGGATCAAGCCCATCTCATAATTCATATTATTGATTTCTTTTTTAGCATTAACCAAGCAATCCTATCAATTATGAAAGTGGTAATCCCATTGCTATTTTATCTCTCAATGTAATTGATCACACTTTTTTTTAATTCTGGCTTGGAAGTGGGAGAAGTCTAAAGGCATGGTTCAGACAAAATCATTCTCCCAAGTTACTAATTAATCACTTTCAATGTGGGTGACAGGAGTTAGCTAACAAACATAACTTAGTGGGTATGTTACTTTAAGAGCAAATATAACATGAAGTATCTCTCAAGTCATAAGACTTCAGAAACTCTCAACCATCATCACTTGCCAATAAACAGCAATAAAATAAACATATAAATAAATTATGTATAGTTTAAGTATACATTATTCTAATTAAGTTACATCACAAATTGACCTACAACACCCTAAGCATGAATCAGATTAGACCCACATGTTTGATAATTATTTTTCTATTTGGTTGTTTAATGATAATATCATTAGACCTTATGCTCATTTATCGTTACTGCAACTTAACTTGATCCTCATGTCACTGTTATGTTCAACAGAAATACCCTCTAATAATACTTTAAGGCGAGATCTCTATAATTTTTTCGGGTTTCGGATGGCTAGAGATTTTTGTGGTATTTTAACTTTGGTCATAAAATCACGAGTTTGAGGATAATTTTGAAAATTCATTTATAAGGATCGGATAGAAAAAAATAATGATTGATAAAAAACTAGTATGCAAACTATATAACATGGAATGTGAATTAAGAAACTTAATGTCATATAATTCAAAATTTTGGTAAGAAAATTCAAGTTCCATCTCTTTCTCTTTTTCTCTTTCTTGAAATTCGAGTTTTTTTTCTCTTTTCTCTAAGTGACTAGCTATCAGTTTTGCTTCTACTCCTATTTCCCCCTACTAATGTATAGATCCCTCTCTCTAAATTAAAATTGTGGAAAAAAAAATAAAAACTCAACTATAATTTTGTTTAAAGACATTTTATGTTCAAAGGACCCAAACTAAAATAATATATATAAATGTAATGCACAAATATTGCTGTCAACTAATTTATCTCCACTGCTCCAACTACTAATGGATGAAAGGGTTGTGTACACAACAACATCTAAAATTCAATGGCCTACTAACAACCAACTTTGAGAAGTGAGAAAGGAGAATGAACTAGTCAATATATATGTTCATGATTATTGTATAAAATTTAATAACCCTAACCCCAAAAGGAGCTGAAGGTGGATCGAAATATGTCATAAATAGGGAGCAAATTAAATCCCAATGAAAACAAGGAAGAAGATAGAATGGAGATGAAAGGATGGTTTTCAGTTTCGGTTTACTACATTTTTTTGGTAAATTAATATTTTACACTAAGTTTTTTATTAAATTAATACAAATTTGTACAATGATTCAAAAGGGTAAAATGTTTTAATGATATGTAATTAAAAAATGAAAAATAAAATTTAGGATGTTGCTTTACCATTATAATTACAATATTTTTATTATTGATATTCTCAACGCATTCATGGAGGATTCCACCTTGTCATATGATTGAATTATTTTCCTCATTGAATCATCTTTAAATATTCTCATTAATCATGTCGACCAAAAAAAAAAAAAAAAAAAAGTGGAAATGCAAATATAATTTTATAAATAATAACTATATATTAAAAAAAAAAAGGTTATCAGGTTGCAAGGAGCCTACGTCTAGACATAAATTAAAGAAAAATGATCGGTCTAATTCGGTAAAATAAAAATCCCCACCCTTACTGAATGCCTCTGCACACACTCTCATTGGCCCCTACATTGTTCTGAGGGGTCACATAGCTTGACAATGATCCCCTCTCCAATTTATTTTATAAAACCAATTGATTGTTATATTTCTTGCATTGCAACCACATCGTCACCCACCTCCATAATCCCCACTTGCTTTACTATTACTTATTTACGGTCATGCATTTTCTTTAGATAGTTATTTCAGTTTGTTTTATCATCTTCCTCTCACATACAATACTCACACACTTGAAATGATTGTTAATCATCAAACTCTGGATTATCCAATATCTCTCTCTCTCTCCTTAAAGTCATGTGGTCCTATATTTCATCACATACAAGGGAATGCAGCTGTTCTTCACTTAGATGTATAAGGAGTCAAAGGTAGTTGTAAAGCCATGCTAATTTGTCGATGATAACATAGTAAATCTAAAGCAGTTCTCAATTTCTTATGATGCAATACTGATGTATCACTTGTTATGTATAAAGTTTGATATTATCTAATGTCATGGATTGCTATTCATTACGTCATAATTTTTGACAGTTTTTTATGCGATTTTATTAAGGGCAATTTTGTACTTTTAGGGTTTAGGTTTTCTTTTATATAAGATGCGAACTCGTATGGAGATCATTGAGCTTTGTAACTTCTTCGTTGGAACAATGGAATCGAAGACTGATTGCTTTATCATAAACGTAATCCATACATATTGTGTGAGTGAATCATAAAAAATTATTGTGTTGTGTTTTCTTTCATTTTCCCTTTTGTTATGTTTCTCTGTTGTGTTGTTTATTCTTAACATCATCAATCGTGGATTTAAACCATTTGTAGGAAATACAATTTACCATAATTTCTGTAAAATGTATTCAATATTAGCTAGTAAGAGCATGCTGTTTTGATGTTCTATCTTAAAAAAAAAAGGAAGAATAATTTATAGGTTTTGAGGTTTATCAATAGTGAACTGTCAACTACTCATGGTTTTAGAAATTGAGTTATTAAAACTATACAACCCTTTTACATCCATAAGGTTAAGGCCAGCTTGCAACCCCTTTTTAACTTTTATATCATTATAGATCCTTAGTTTGTTTGTCTGCTTTTTGATACTTCAACTGAACTCTCTTTTTTTTTTTTTTTAATTATTTAATTGCAGATGAACTCTCCCTTTCTTTTATATTATTGTATTGTTTGCAAAATTTTAATTTTATCCTCTTTTTTCAGTTGAAGGGTTAGAGGGGATTCCTTTCTTAATCATCTTAATTTCCATTTTATTATTATTTTCATTTTTTCCTTTTTAGGTATAATGACTAATTAAGTATACCAAAATAACCAAATTCAGTTCTTAAAATGAAAAAAAAAAAAAAGAAAAGAAAAATATTCCAAGCTTAGATTAAATGAGATATAAGATTAGAAAATGGGTCAAACTGTCATCCACATTGACATTGTCAAAAAGGTTTTCGTTTAACTCCCTTAAAATATAAGTAAAACTACAAACATCAAAATACATAGACAAATGTCTGATATGACACAAGACTAGAGACAAGAGTTTCTCCAAATATCAACAAAACCCAACCTCTCCACCATTTGGCCTCTAATCACATTTAAGATTAAATATTAAATATTTAAGATTAAATATTTAATAATAATAGAGAAGATCTAGGAACCCACAATGGTGTGTGGTATACCCTTGGATTGGAATCTTTGTTTCTTCTGAAAATCTGTTCTTAAGCAATAAGCATATAGATTTACGCATTAATTTTATAAGAATTCTGAAATCCGGAAAACACTTGGGAGTTGGGAGTTGGGAGTTGGGGCGAAATTTGCGCTTCCAAATCCCAATAGGCCAATCTTCGCTCAAAGGATCTCGATTAGCTCCGTTTCCGGCGTACATTCCCCGCCGGATGGAGTAACTGCCGTAATCTTTAGCTAATGATAGCTTTTCTCAGTCTTATATCCTTATCAGAGACGCATTTTTTTAAATAAAATCTCACTTACAGTGAGCTTGATGCTTCCTTTTATTATTAGCTTTAAAAAGACGCAAGAACAAAACCCAGTGAAGGGTTTCTTTTCTACTAACAAATATTGAGTTCTTTCAAATTGCTTCCTGGGTTTTTCAGTTGGGTTTCTTAGTTCCCTTTCTTGTTGATTTCTGGAGGTCTTTGGCTGATGATGAATGGGAGAAGAAAGGAACAAGAGTAGGATTCGGGAGTAATTTCGTCCATGAAAGAGGAGATGTGAGGATTGAGGAGTTGCTTCATTCCGTCTGATGATGCTGGCTGCCATTTCTACCACTGCTTCTACTGCTAACCCCAAAACGTCCTCACGGCTAGAAGAGAGAAATCAGAACCCAACAAGGTCCCCTCTGTTACCTTCCGAGAGAGACAATGGTGTTGGTTCACGGAGACCCAAATCGAGAGAAGTTACTTCCAGGTACCTTTCCCCTTCGACTTCTTCCTCAACTTCAACAAATTCCTCCTCTTCCTCCAGGCGATGCCCATCTCCTCTTGTTTCGAGGCCGACTTCCTCGAGCTCTGCAAACACCCCGTTACCGTCGACGGCTCATTCGATGATCAAGCGGTCGCAGTCGGCGGAGCGGAGAAGGCCCGCGACGACTCGACCTACTACGCCGCTGCCCGAGCCGAGAATGGGCTATGGCACTGAAGTTTCGGCTGCTTCCAAGATTCTCATCACTTCGACGCGGAGCTTGTCGGTTTCTTTTCAAGGGGAGTCCTTCTCGCTTCCTGTTAGTAAGACGAAGGCTGTACCGCTGCCGAATTCGAGCAATGCGAGGAAGGCTACGCCGGAGCGGAGGAAGACGGCCACGCCACTGAGAGGCAAGGTCGATGGTGGCGGATGTGGAGATCAGACGGAGAATTCCAAGCCTGTCGATCGGCACCGTTGGCCCGCAAGAACCCGGCAAGTGAATCCGTTAACTAGAAGTCTGGATTGTACTGATGAAAAAAAGAAACTGATTGGATCTGGGACGGTGGTAAGGGCGCCACAGCAGTCGATGTTTGGGGAGGGTCGGAGAGCGTCGTTTGATGGAAGATTTCATCAGGATTCAGGCAATGCGGAATTGCTGAAGTCAGTTCAGCGTGCAGTGGATGCCGATTCTTCTAATGGGTTTGCAGTCCCTTCCGATCTTACTGCGTCGGATACGGAGAGTGTCTCGTCGGGCAGCACTTCGGGTGTACAGGAATACAGTGCTATTTCTAGAGGGAGAAGCGGGCCTCGTGGCATCAGTGTACCCGCAAGGTTTTGACAGGAGACCAACAGCCGGTTGCGGCGTCTGCATGACCCAGGTTCGCCATTGGCCACGAGCACTGGTTCAAGAGCAGCAGTTGTTGCCACACCGAAGTTAATTTCATCCAAGAAGTCGTTAACTGAGAGTCCCATATCGTCTCCACTAAGAGTCTCAACTGGGAGTGGCAGGGCACCTTCATCGCCTCTCCGAAGTCCCGCTCGACCTGCATCCCCAAGTAAGTTTATGACATCTTCGACTTCTTCTCCCTCCAGGGTCATGCCTAGTCCATCCCGGACAAGGAATGGGGCCGCCACGGCAAGCTCCTTGGGTAATTCAGGAAACATGCCTTCCATTCTCAGTTTTGCTGCTGACGTCCGGAGAGGGAAGATGGGGGAAAACCGACTTGTTGATGCACACCTGTTGAGGCTTCTCTATAACCGGCACTTGCAGTGGCGTTTTGTAAATGCGAGAGCAGATGCTTCTTTGTTGTTGCAAAGACTGACAGCAGAGGTATGGCTTTTGTGAATAATTTCATTTCTCCTCTACTTAGCTCTTAGCTGTGTGCAAATGCATATTATGGTTCTCTTAATTTTTTGAAGGACAAATGTAAATATGGTTGATATTTATTTGAATTGATGCATATGGATGATAGTTCTTAAGATGTGACTTTATATTTTTTTTCTTCAACTTCTTTTGTTATTCTTCCCCCAGAAGTTCATGCGCATTGATGCAGCCCAATTGTGCTTTCTAGATTGAGTAGCTTGATTTAATCAATATTGATTGTGCTACATTTTTCAAGTGGTCTTGGGATAAATGATGTTTAACTGGGGACATGAGGTATCATGGGACCATCTTAGTACACTTTCCGGAGTGAAAGTCATTACTCATTACTACTCTTGTTGCTCCATGAATAAAAAACAGGAGCCTAGGAGTGGTCTGAACTTTATAGAGTTGCATTCAATAGTTTGCTAGGAGAGACTGTGGATGTCAAAGCTGTAGGGCTTACTGAAATCATACTGCCTTTCTTATTTTCCATCAGACAATTGGGAAGTGGTTAATTAGATCACATTGGGTGTCCATAAGTTTGCTATAAATTTAATTGTGCATATCAATATCACAAAAGCAAGTGTATGGCCTGTTTTAATTTGTAAAAGATTGATACTTGTTAAGTTTCCATCTCAAAAGTTCGAACTAGTAAGGGGAGGGACTCTTACATATATAAGGCACCAAAGGTTCTAGGCTCTAAGTAATGTGGAACTATTCCCAACAATACTAAATTATTAATTGATGTATATGGTAGCTTTGTGCTGTCAAGAGATTCACATGTTATGTTCTACAATTCAGGCTTGGGATTTATTAGTTTTCTATCCTGGGATATGGTGGTTGTGGCATAATGGTCCATGAATGCTATTAGTTTAGCATGAAATGAGGTGCTAGTAGCTTTACCTAAGTTGATGGGTGTGCCATCCTAGCTGACAATGATGACCTAAAATGATCTGAATGTATCATTAAGCTCCATTTGGATGAATTTTAATTTCAATTTCAATTTCATGTTGATTTCTTGAAAGAAACTCCGCAAGTGTTATGCTGTCGGTCCCAAGCCTGGATAAAGGAGGAGGATTGGTACGTCAGGTTGGCAGCCGGTACCACCAAAAACGCAGCCAAACCCTTATCATGAATTTACAAACAAAAGATAATCAGCGTAATACTAAGGCATTCTCTGTAAACGACGCGTTACACTTGGTCCATGGTGTAGCGAAACATGAGCAAGGGCCGCCGCATTGCCTGAATGAGGTGAAAAATTGGTTAGGGCCGCCGCATCGGCGCCCGGATGCGGTGATAAATTGGCAAAGATGTTTACTTGCTTAGGAGACTCATGGAAAGATGTAGAGAAGGCAAGAAGGACATCCATAGGGTTTTTATCGATCTACAAAAGGCATATGATGGAGTCCCTAGGGAGTTAATTTCGAAAGTACTAGAGAAGAGATGCATTTTAAGCAAATATGTGGACATAGTTAAAGATATATATTATAATGTCGTGATTAGTGTGAAAACCGCGGGGAGTCAAGGTCGTGAATTCCCAATTACAATGGGGTTACATTAAGGATCAGCTTTGAACCCTTATTTGTTTGCCCTCATTATGGATGATCTAACCAGAGACATTCAAGATGAAGTTCCTTGGTGTATGCTTTTTGCTGATGATATTGTTTTAGTGGATGGGACAAAAGCAAAGATTACTGCAAAGTTGGAGCTATGGAGATCATCATTGAAATCAAAAGGTTTTAAGATAAGTAGAATGAAGACAGAATATATGGTGTGTAACTTTAGTCACACAAGGATGTATAATGAGGTGGTGAACATTCTTGAGAGGGAGATACAACAAAGTGATCATTTTAGGTATTTAGGTTCAATCATAAACAAAGAAGGTGATATAGACGATGATGTTTCACAAATGATTAAAATAGGATGGATGAAGTGGAGAAGTGCGTCTAGAGTGTTGTGTGATCGGCGTATTCCTTTAAAACTTAAAGGAAAATTCTATAGGACAGTTATTCGACCGGCTATGATGTATGGTGCAAAATGTTGGGCAGTTAAGAAGCATCATATTGATAAACTTAGTGTAGCTGAAATGAGGATGTTAAGATGGATGTGTGGCAAAACTAGGAAGGATAAGGTAAGGAATGATTGTATTAGAGCTGATTTGGGAGTAGCGTCGATACATAATAAGCTACGAGAAAGTCGTTTGAGATGGTATGACCATGTTCAACGGAGGCCGTTAGATGCTCCCGTTCGGAGGAATGGTTGATTCAGATTAAAGGGGTTAAAAGAGCTAGGGGCAGACCTAAGATAACTCTAGGGGAGGTGGTGAAGAAAGACATGTATAGCTTAGGCCTTGTTTCAAGTATGACATCGAACAGAGCTGATTGGCGGACAAGAATCCATGTTGCCGACCCCATTTAATTGGGATAAGGCTTTGTTGTTATTGTTGTTGTTTGTTGATTTCTTGAAAGAAGTCAACAATAGTTTTTTGGTCAAGAAACTGAAGTTTTTTTGGTTGCATCAATTGAAAATATTTCAAGAAATAGAAATTCATTTGCTAGTTCAATTTCAAGAATAGATTCTCTTATGGTCTTCTCCCTTTGCGGAGCCAACAAAAAACTAGGATGGGGCATGTTATCACCGAAAATTCCGCATGGTCCTAACAGGGCGGATGTTGTAAAGGACCAGAAACAACATCAATGAGCTCCTAAAAGTCAGGAATATACTTATAAATCTCCTTAGCAACTGTGGATTTCATAAAGATCAAAATGAGGTATACAATATGAAGAGGTATTGGTGTTAGAAATGCCAATTGAAATGATCAATGAAAGCACATGATAGCTTGCTGAACCAAGGAAACATCTGCATGATCTGCTTTCGATCAAGTATGGCTGTACATTAGTTCCAGAAAACAACTAATTTTAACATGAGAACAAGCTGTATGTATCTTTCAAAACTGTGAGCCTCTCCAACACCCAAATTTTGGCAATGTTTTTCAATAACATTCCTCCAATCCTTTGATACCTATTAAGCAAATGAAAATGCAAGCATAATTTAAAAATGTGCATTACCAAGCATAATTTCTTTCAAAAGAGAGATGGGCAAACATGAGAGGAGCTTGCAGCAGCAGAGTATGAAGGAGTAGAAGATTGAAACCGATGAAGCTCAATGCCATTCAAAGACTTGAAAGGTTTAGTGAAGTTCTCAGCTACACTGTCTGTGACTCGGTCAGTGAATAAGCAACCGAAGACTTACCGGTCGAAGCGATTGATGCCAGAAAGACTTCAGTTACGCGAGGCAGAAAAGGCCAGTGTAATGAAGTGCAGAACAGCCAATCTTTCTGGTGTTCATAGTGACATGGTCTGACCTCGCAAACTTAGCCATTCTGGCCGCCATGTCCAAAAGAATCGGAGGTTTATGAAATTGGTTCTTTCGATAAACGGATTAAGAATTCTGAACCTGTAGAGGAAACTTGGAAGCAACAACCAACAAATGTACAATTTTGGCGGTTGTACATTTGTTGGTTGTTGCGATGGACCTAAGGGTTCCGAGAAATTTACGTTTCTAACAGGGGGTTTTGCTTTGAGATCTGTTACGAAGTTGGCCCATAGGCCCATAGACCCATAGACCCATGGGACCCACTAGATACCGCTGCGCTAGCTAGCGCCTGCGACATCTAGTGCTGGCTCCCCTTTCTCTTCCTTCTTTAATTAGTTACAGATTTATTTCCTTTTATTTTATTGTTATAATGTTCTCTTATTGTCTCTTCTTAGAATAGAGACTTTCCTTGTAAATCATTTTATCTTTTTTCTCTATAAATACAAGGTAGAGAGGAGAGCTATTTAACGATTTGGGCTACAGCACATTGCTGTGTCGAAATCTCTCTCTCTCTCTCTTTCTCTCCTCCTCAATCTTCTTCTCTTTTAATTTCTGGTTTTATACTTGTTTGTTGTTTCTTTGAGAAATTGTTACATGGTATCAGAGCACTAGATCCTTGGCCATCACTGATCAAAGAACTCTTGATTTAATTGGCCTTTGATATTTTTGCTCTCTCTATATAATTACAATTTTCTGTTTTACTACTACTAATTGGTGTGGACTTATGTTCTTGATCACCCCGTTGGTAAGGTTATTATCCTTTCCTTGACATCCATAACCCCCTTTGAGCTTCTCTTTTCCTTTGGCCTCTCAGTGGCGGAACCGAGCTTTGGACCTTGTCATTTACCCTACTACCACCATCTACCTTCACTCACGCTGAGCAATTGGCCAATCGGTTGGTTGAATCGATAAGATTTTTTTTTTTTGGTTGTGGATTTTGTTCTATATCATGATGACTGATCCTAAGCCCACTGAGGCTCAGATCATCTCCATAAAGTTGAAAGGAGTTTCTAATTATCCGTTATGGGCTCAGGCTATCAAAGCCTTTATTCTTTCTAAAGACAAAGCCACACTGTTAAATGATAAGCCTCCTATATGTGATTGAAAGATAGTGACTCTATCAAACTGTACTATACCTGGTTAAGAGATGACTCCCAGGTTCAAACATGGTTGTGGAACAGTATTGATATCTCCATCCTACCCACTGTAATGTTCCACAATACAGCCAAGGCCATTTGGGCTGATCTACAAGAGACATATGGGCAAGATAAGAAAGTCTCTTACTTCTATGACCTATATGAGCGGATATTCACTTACTCTATTGGTGAAAAATTCCTGAGTGACTACTATGGAGGCTTCAAAGGGCTTATTGAAGAAATTCAGGTTGTGCAACCTCTTACCAATGATTTGAGCAAAATCAAAGCTCAACAGTCTGAGTTCTACGTTGCTAAATTTTTGGCTGGCATTTCAGTTTATATTGATGGAGGTCTCCTTGTGTCTTCAAGGAATGATATTAATATTGAAGGAAGATGGTCGCCCAGCAGTAATGAAGAAGGAGAACTAGAAGGATGTAAGAAAATGGAACAAAATAACAATTGGTTGAGTCTCACAACTGTGGAGACTCGTTGTGAGACTCAACCAGAAAAAATAGGAGTTTTACTCTCTTAATTTTCTGGAAAAGTTCTAAAGCTGCCGCCAGCCCTTTGTCCTCTTATTTATAGCTTGCAAATTACAAATCAAAATAGGAAACAAAGACCAACTTCCTTTATAGAGTAGGAAGTCTCTAAAAACAAAGTTTAGGAAAATTTCCAAAACTAGAAAATAGGAAAGTTTCTAACTACTTTTAGCAAACTAAATTCATGGAAATTCTTAGCCTCCAAGTAACTAAACTTCTAAACTAATTAGCCTATATTTTAAGAAACTAAACATTGAAAATAGAGTCACTAACAATTAGGAAACTAATAATAAAAATCCTAACTAGTGCTGTCGGCTATGCTTGCTGGCGGTACTTGGCTTGGCTTGAATTAATCAATTGGGCCGTCTCTCTTTTGGCCCCTTCTTCTGGAGTACAGCTGGGCTGCATCAACAGGGGTCAGGGGTCAGGGGTTGGAGAGATGGGTTGGTCGGTGGTTGCAACAAAGGGGGTGGGATGGGGTGGAGGTTGCAGAGTGGGTGGGGCGGAGGTTGTAGAGGAGGGGTTGGGGCGTGGCTTGCAGAGATGGTGAGGTAGAGGTTGAGGAGTGGGGTGGGGGGAGGAGTTGTGATTGGAAAATACTAAAATTTGTTGAAATAAGTTGAGGGTGAAATTGATGATATAAGTCTCCATTTATTTTAAGATTTCACTTGAAATCGATTTCAATTTCAATTGAAATTGGGTGTCAAAATCATACCAAACTCTAGGGAATTGAAATAGAAATCCAACCTAAGGTAGCCTTAAGTGGGTGTGAAAGTGAATGGATGAGAGTTTTTTTATTTAAATTTGGAAAATTTTGAGGATGTTTGAGGAATATGTTGGAATAGCATCTGTAGCTTCAGCCTTCAGGAGTTTGAATGAGTCTTAAGGACAGTCTCTAGTTACCTTTTCCTGATACATGCTTATGACACATGGATCCTTCGTTTTACCCAGAGCAGCCATGTCGGACATAATACAACATGAGATGCGTGTAGTATATGTGTTGGACCCTCCATATCTGGGCAGATATTATATTACGTACTTAGAATTGGCTATGTGCTATTATTGGACATGCGTCCCACATAAATCTGGTATGCTATAAGTTCATACTTTAAAGTCTTACATTTTAAGTTTTTATTATGCTATCAAATTGGGAGCTTATCGTTTTTATGCAAGTTCCTAATTGCGTACTGCTGTTACATTCTTTTGGTTGAATATTAATAGTGAATTCTAAATTATGAAGTTTCCTGTTTACTTGGAAGTTTTATATATTGGTTATGTTTGGTATATTTTACATGCTGTACATAGTCACAATTCTAGTTCTGCCAAGTTCCCATATTCTAGGATTTAATTCTCTGATGGATCCAACTAGTAGACATATACCTAAACCAATTGCACTCAGACCCATGTAATCTGGCTACACTCTTCTTAGAAATATAGAGCAAGTGAAATAAGAGATCATTGGATTCCCTGCTTTATTAACATTGTAATTTCTTTCCTTCCTTTCACATAATTTCTTCATCATATTAATCTTCAACTAGGGCTGCAACAGGGCCGGGTTGGGCCGGGTTTTTCAAAACCCTAACCCCAACCCTGACTATTTAAACTTAACCCTAACCTAGCCCAACCCTGCCAGGGTCAGAAAATGTACAACCCTAACCCTAATCCTGGCAGGGTTGGGCCTAACCCTATCTTGCCCTGATTGACCCTGACAGGACCGGGTTGGGCTGGGTTAACCCTGATTAACCCTGATTCAGGAGGAAATAAAAAGAGAAAAAAAAATCTCCGTAGGTAAAAAGAGAAAAAAAGAGAGGATAAACGATATCAATCATACAATTCATTTAAAACCCATTTGATCTTAGCTCAAATCGAAATCTCTTGTCGATCATTAAACATGCTTTTGATTGTCCATTACAACACTCATGGGAATCATAAATCTCTATGATGAAAATATGAACAAAATGGGTAGCCAAAATAGAGAGGAACTCTAGAAGATCAACAAATAAAATAGAAACAACATACTCAATCTGTTAAAAGAACAACATAAAGATTGAAAACACATAACTCAAAACAAAGTAAAATCTCGTTACAATTTTCTAATAGATCAGCAAATGAAGCCGAAACAATAACAATCAAACTATAAAAAACATTTAACTCAAAACTAGAAAAACTCCTTAGGAGATTTTGATTCTCACCTAATCTTTTTCGATAGTCGACTCTCAGTCTCTCAAACAATGTCTCAACGCCTCTTAGAGTCGGCAATGCTTCCCGGAGTACATTCATATATGTACAGGGTTGGGCCGAGCCGGGCTCAACCCAGGGGGTCAACCCTAACCCAACCCAACCCTGCCAGGGTTGATAAAAAATTAAGCCCTAACCTAGCCCTGTCAGGGTTCGGGCCGGGTTTAACCCTGCCAGGATTCAGGGCGGGCCTGGGCGGGTTAGGGTCATCAGGGTAAAACTTGCACCCCTATCTTCAACAAAGAAAGCCACCAACTTTTTACTTGACTCATTTTTTGTGTTCCATCAGTTATTTGGGGTTGGTGATAGATTTTCTTGACGAAGATCTGATGTCGTTATTTTTCCCATGTTAGAGGGCACTTAAAGTTGGATTCGTTCTAACAACAACAACAACAATAAAGCCTTATCCCAACTAAAGGGGGTCGGCTAACTAGAAAATGAATTAAAGTTGGCTTCTTTCTAACTAGATAATAAATTAAAGGTGTGGCTGACAATGTAGGGAGTTTGTGGTGAAAGTGCATGGAGCAGTGGGGCTTTTCGTCGGTGAGTGGTAGGAATGCAGTATTGGGCTCAAATTGTTCTGCAGGTTTTTGGTGCTTATAACTTTCCATGGCTTCCTTAATACCACTATCAAGAGTCAAGACCTACTCTTGGGGGTCCTACCTAGAGTCCAACTAGATTAAAACAGAAATCTAATCAAATAAACCCAACTGCACAACCCTGTGCTTTTTTTTTATTACAAAGATTAATTAAGTGGAAATGGATGTATTTCATTTTAAAAATATCTTCTGGGCCTGTGAAAATTGGAATTTTGTGCTTGTGGAAAGTATGAGTAACCAGAGTTGAAAAATGAGGACTCTACATCCTCTTAACAATGCCGAGTTGAATTTCTGTATTCTTTGATACTTTTCTGGTACTTGTTAGAATGGTGCAAGCAAGATTCAGTAGAGCTTCTAAATGCTGAAAAAAGGATGATCGGGCGGATTGGCTGAAAAGCTCCTGACCATGTCAATATTTTGATATGAATTGTTTTCTAGAGAAAATCTTAATTCTTAGTAGATCTCTTCTTGCTCCTCAATCTTCGGAGAATGTGGTGTTGTATTTATTTTATTATTGGTTGTTTTCTGTTCCGAACATTTCCTGGAAGTGGACGACAAGTTTTGAATCTTAATGCAGGCATGACCTATATAGTTTCTTCTGTCTTTTTTTCACCACATCGGGGCTATGGGAGTTGAACCCACTTCTTCCACGACCCCCCTCAATAAAGACTGAACAAACACGAACTGGCCTTACATATGTTGGGTCAGTCACAAGGCTTTTTCTTACGTGAAATCCCTCTTTCAGTTATTAAAGCTCTTTCCATCATTTAAGCTGGCCCGCTCTTGTAGCTCGCACAATAAGCGAGTTGGGTTTAGGGCATTTTAGAAAGAAACTTTGATCAATCCACCCAATTTACAACGTGCCTGTACTGTGTCTTTCAAGTAAGGTTATTCGCTTCTTCTAGCAAACGTTGTTAAAGCGGATCAAAGACAATCTGTCTTGTTCTGGTTATTCCTGTTGCTAGGGGGACACATCCATCTGTCAATCCTGATCACCTAAAATGAGATACTTGGTTAGTTATTTTGGTGGTGGACCTATGTACATGTCCTGTATCCCAGACTGAAGGTGTTTCCATAAGCAAAAGCTCTCCTTTCAAATATATTATTATTGGGGACTCTAAAAATGGAAAAAGGAAAACTTAGTTCTTTGACCTCAAGAGTGTGGATCTAAATCATGTTTTTGAGGAAATCATTTTCTTAGATATTTCCCTTTCATTCTTCGAGTTTTTATGTCTAAGATCCTTTGCGTTTAAAATAAATGTTTCTCTGAAGCATGTATGTTTGGATCAGTGATGGTAAAAGCAGAAGGTGACAGAAACATAAGAAGTCATAAAAAAAGAGAGAAAATTCCAGGAGTAACACTCAGGCATCCTGACACCAAATCTTGGCCATCACGATGGTCCAAATGGTGTAAATGGCCATTTTGCTGAACTTTTTAACTTTTTTTTTTGTTCTGTGCACATCAATGCATTTCGGACATCTTGAATGCCATTCTGAACGCTGTCCCAACTCCCAAAGCCCCTTAACAACAAGGGATGAGTTTAATACGATAATTTTTCAGAAACCAATGGGAATTGTTTTATTTTATTTTAAAAACTACATCAGTTGAACTGCATTTTATAGGAGTTGTTTTTACAGAATGCAAATTAGACTATTTGTTTTAATATCTTACATTTAACACATTGAGTTCCTTCCTCTCTATTGTATCTCTACATCAATGAAGCCTAGTTGACGGGTTGCTCAGCGAGGACTGCCAGTGACCGCATCATGGTCTTAACTGTCCAAGATTCCCAAGCTATAGTGGTTGCTCGATCTTTGCAAAGTGCTTGCCTATAATCCTTTTTTCTTTCCGAGAAAAAAAATCTTTTAGTGTGATTATTTGGAAGTGTTTAAAGTGTTATATGTTCCTTTCTCTGTCTGCTATTACATTCTTCTGATAAATTTTGCATTGTTTGATCACACAATTTCATTGCTTCCAACTTTTTTTTACATACTGGCATTGGTTGCTGTTTATGCATTAAGAAAATTTAACCAACTGCTTATCTGATCAAGAGTAGTTGTTTTTTATTTTTTAAAATTTGTATTAATGGAACTGGTTTTGTTCATCCAATTTGTATTTTTCTTGTTTGTATCAGAAAAATTTATTTAATGCGTGGGTAACGACCTCAGAACAGCGTGATTCTGTCACGGTTAAAAAGATCAATTTGCAATTGCTAAGGCAGAATTTGAAGCTAACTTCCATCCTTAAAGGACAGGTAAGACCCGTTGCTTCATTTTTGTTATATTTTTCATTAAGATGAAGGTTTTTTTCAAAAGAAACTCTTAACCTTTTGGTCTTAGAAGCACATTATATTGCTACTTAAGTACTATATTCTATTCCCCTTTGTCTGCTTTCAGCCTGTCTTTTATTTATGATCAGTTTAATCAGCAACAATTAAATGATCCTGAAAAGAATTGGTTACAGTATTACGTTGCAATGCTATGTATACATGATTGATGATTAACAAACATAGGTTGTGCAAATGTTGAAGAAATCAGGAATAAGGAAATAGAGTGAGACTCATTCTTCATGCCTAAGGCAGCCAGGCAGAGGTCCAAGTGGTCACCAAGAGACTGTATCCATATATCTAACTAACTGGAATCATCTAGTTCCTGTCTGTGACTTGTGTCATATGGATTGTGAGTCAACTTTGGAACTAATAAAATGAAACTTAAAAGGTAAGTAAATTGGTATTTGGTAACCTTTTGTGTAGTACAGTAAGAGTTAAATTCTTCCAATGGGAGTTGGAGGTAAGGCTTTTATGTCTCTGCCATCTGGGTTGTATCTTGACTTTCTTATGATTTCTGTTGGTACAATCCTCTTTTGGTCTGAAACTAGATTAACCAAGTAGAATAAGGGTTGAGTTTGCTTTTCCTTCTCGCTCTAGCTGCCAAGGAAAATTTATGTTTCTCAGCATATTTTGTCTGGGATGCCTGTCCGATTCTCTGAATTATCTCTCTGAGATTTGCTGTGTCGGTCAAAAAGATGATGTGGTCAAAGTTGTCAGACAGGGGCATATGGACTAGAGCTTTGTTTTTGGACGAAGTCTCATAGTTAGGCCTGCATGAACTTGTTACTTGTAGCAGCTGCGATACTCAGCAGGCCACCTGAAGTTGCTCTTTCAAAACATCAATGACTTTGAATCTCCACCTGTGGATGCAATCGCAAAATTTAGATGTGTTCGAGATGGTTCTATATTGGTTTTCTTCTAGCTAGGAAGAATGGTTTTCTTCTAGGATCTCGGAGTTAGGGGTTGAAGGCTGCGAGGACCTTTGAAGGAGTCTGAAGCTGCAGAAGGGGATATCTCAAATCGATGGAAGAGCGCACCTTCAAATTCGGAGATGAGTGATACTGTTTTCTGGGATTTCATTTTAATTTTGGTGTTTGTTTGTGTGTAGCAAGGGACTACAACCATGAAGCCAACTGTGTTTGATTTTAGTCGTTAGATTGGAGGAGCACCAGGTGTCACTCATTGAGCGGCCACTAGCATTCCTCCAATTAAAGTATTAATTAGAGAGGATTCGGATCCTGGAAACTGACCACAGAAGGCAGCAGTACTCACGGTAAAGAACAGATCTCCTTTGCAGCTGATTTGATCTTAGGGGCACCAGTAGTTATAGCAATAAGGGACATGTGAAAATCTGGATACTGAAGGCAGCCTTAGTCAAAACAGATCTGGATTAGATAGATCTGAACAGAAACACAATATTGCGAAGAGCAGGGCAGCAGCAGTATATCCCAGTAGATTAGATCAGAATCTGATGAAGTAGCAATAAGTAGCAGCAGATCAGAGGCATAGAAGGTAGTAGAACTTCTGATCATATAATCAGCAAAGCAGATCAGATCTGGACAGACCAGTAGATCTCGATAGCGGTAGCAGGTAGGGTAAATAACAGCAGTAGTAGGTATAATATGAAAAGGCAGAAGAGCAGAGGCAGCAATGGTAGCTGCACACTATGAAGGACTTTAGACGACTCTCAAAATGGCAACCCAGGTGATTGCTCTGATACCATATAACAAAATAGAAAATAAGAAAAGAAATAGAGAGAGGAGAGAGAGAGAGAGAGAGAGAGAGAGTAGAATCGAATTAGTTATCTTGCTCTTCTCTTTGTAGCTTGTATTTATAGAGAACATAGTTGTCAAGGCGCCAAGGCGAACCAAGGCGATGGAGGCCTGACTGGGCGACTAGGCGCCAGCGACCAAGGCGCCCGCCTAGGCGACCAAGGCGTTCAATTTTCCAAGGCGACCCAAGGCAGTCTGGGCGCCTAGGCGCTAGGCGATGCCTTGACAACTATGATAGAAAATAGAAAACAACTATTAGATAGGATCTAGGACTAGACAAGTCAGAATCCTAGTCACAAACTAAAGATAAAATAAACTTAAAATAGGAAAAATGAAACTAACAAGCTTAATTGGTAAATGAACTAATAAGCAAATTAATAAATTAACTAGAAGTGCATCAGTCCACATGATTAGGATTAACTAAGTCAAAGCAATTAGGTAGGTAGCATTTATATTACATCATGACATTACGCTAACACTGCACTTATTAAGAATTGCTTCTAGTGAAATTGTGGTTCTAATGTTTTCAAACGTGAATGCTTATGTTCTAGATTCCCAAATTACTCTTAAGTATTGTGTTGTTTCCTTTTGTTCTTATGCTTCCATTAAAAATAATAGTGCAAATTACGAGTACCTCCCCTGTAGTTGCCCCGAAACCCAAGTACACCCCAAACCCTTCATACAATTACAACTGTACCCATTTTTTGGATGGTGTTAAACTTAAGACTAAATGGACAAATATATCCTTTTCTCCTTTTAAGGCAAACTATCACTTTCATATGGAAAATACCTATTCTAACCTTCTTTTTTTTACTTAAAACGTTTCATTTACATTTCACTTCCAACATGTTTCTTGAAACCATTAGTTTTTGTTGTTGTCTTTCCATTTTTTCCATTGCGAGCTCCGACTGAGAAGCTTCCATTCAGGTAAACTCTTACTCCGGCATGAGAACTCCGGCGAAAGCTCTTTTTTTTTTTTTTTTTTTTTTGTTCCCATCAAGAGAAACCTTTAAATGAATTTTTATTTTGCACATGAGTTTTACTCATTAAAATTAAAAATTCCATGAGCTCAAACCTGCTCCACAACAGTCAGACTTCTATTTTACCTTCGTCTAAGCCAACCTATTTCATTTATAACAAATTCACAACAATCGTAAACCATAATATCTAATCCTTCCAAAAAAAAATTTGGGTAGAAAGATTCATTAGATTCATTGAAAAAAATAGCGTGAACAAACCAATTTCAGCAACACATAAATCATGAAGGCCAGAGGGCAGAATCCAAAAGCCCAATCAAGTGAAAATTGCAAAATCTCAGAATCCTGAAGATTATCGGAAGCCTTAAAAATTTCGAGAACACAAAGGTTTTCTTAAAAATTTCTAGAACACAGAGGTTTTCTTAAAATTTTTAGGGAATAACTTACCTTAGGGTTGCAGGTTCGGTTTGGATCCATGTTGTGCTCAAATGCATGGCAAATAATGCTGTGAATCACCCATCGCCGGCGAACAAGTAACTTCCGCCGTTCCGTTCTACCTTCGATTTGCAGGTTAGGTTAGGCCGCAGATCAGTTCTTCCTTCTTCATTTTCCAGATCTTTCTTCCTTCTTCTAAATGCTGATCGTGAACGAAATGAGAAAACAGAACTTTTACTTTTCTTTTTCAACAGTAGTAATGAGGGTAAAATAGTCCGTTCAGTATAAAATTTGGGCATTTTGAGTATTAATAATTAAACCTTTTCTTTGCATTGTTAGTTAACGGAAATTGACTAATTGAGTGGGTGTTTTTGTAGTTTTGTAATTGTTTGAAAGGTTTGGGGTGTACCTGGATTTTGGGCAAACTACAAGGGAGGTACCCGTAATTTCTCAAAATAATATTTCTGTTCATCAATATCTATCATATATAAAAAATATTCTGTTAATGAAGAATCCCTAGTCCATTAGTCCTAATATCTCAAAGCCAGTAGTCTGCTAATTTTGCTTATAGCTACAAGATCCTGGTTTTTCTTTCCTTTTCAAACCCTCAACATCAAGCAAAGGGAAAGACCTTCCTTTTATCGCCAAACGTCTCTTACAACCATTTATCCATTTAGTATATTGTGTAATACTATATGTTTTTAGTGAAACTGTAACGAATGTTTGTGGACATCTTTATAGAAGTTCTTAACACTTCGTGTAACCATCAGTAGAGTACCTTATAGATAGTTAGGACAATTTGCCCCGAAGATTTTGCCCATACATAATGAAGTACCTCCTACACCACCTTGGATTCTCGTTAAAACAGGAATGATCAGCCATCTATCTTCCTCACAAAGGGTCTATAGTTATAGTTGTAGGATAAGCTCAAAGGGAAACTTTTCTAAATGCTTTAAAAATGTCACCTCTCCCACTTTCCCATCATATTATTTTACTTATGATCTGTGTTGAGATTTTATTGTCTACAAATGGGGTTTGTCACTTTGCCAGTTTGCCCACTGCAATTTAAACTGCTTTTCTTTTATTTTTGAATAATTCACATCTGAAGATTGTTGGACTTGAGTGCAGATGACATATATGGAAGAGTGGGCTCTTGTGGACAGGGACCATTTTAGTTGTTTATCAGGAGCTATTGAAGCATTGAAGGCCAGCATTCTCCGCCTTCCAGTTGGTGGTGGTGCAAAGGTATGGGCCTTGACATTCATAACTGAGCCCTGCATCCCAAATGTTCAGCACTGTTGGGAAAATAGGACTTGATTAAGCTTTTGTCTGTTCAACAGGTAGATATTCAAAATGTGAAGGATGCTGTTGGTTCAGCAGTTGATGTGATGCAGGCTATGGCATCTTCTATATGCTCTTTGCTATCAAAGGTGCACACCTCTATTCCTCAGAATTCCCTTCCTTGTTGGGTCGTGTACTCCTTGAATTTTATTGCTCTTCGCAAACATAGTGTGAGGATGAAGCAAATATTCCGATGTCAACTTGCTAGCACAAGGTTGTGGAACCAAATGATGTTTAGATTATCTCTGTATATATGTTGACCTAGAACAGAAATGATAATATTCTTCAGAATGTCTTCCTACATGCTGTTATTTTCAAAACTTCAGTGTTAGAGAATTATATGCCCAAAATAAAATCCTATCGACTGTCTGCCTATGCTTACATATAACATGGGATGTGGTAGATTGTGTAAATATAATTATGAAGCAAATGGAAATGTAGGAGTAATATAGAATAGAATTGGTGAAAATAGTTATAGGAACATATAAGAAGTGATTATTTAGAATTAGATGCTATCTGTAAGTGTTTATGCGCGGGTTTACGACTTTACGTATGGGGCATATCTGCAAGCAAATAATCAACATTTGGGTTTGTTCATGTGTGTAGGGTCTCTTTATCCATCCCATTGGTCAAATATCAACAGGAAATGAGCATGCTATATGGGTTAAAACTGTGTCCAAAGTTGTAGAATTACCGGCATGCCCTCACCTCCATTATTACATATTAGAGGTTTATGGCATCATGTCATTTTTTATAACTTTAAACCATGAGTTGGCGTACATTATATATTCATATTGGGCCTGAAAAATTTACCAGTGAGATCAGTACATGAGAATCCTCTATGACATGGACTCACCCATGTCCACCATTTGTGCCACATTGCAATTGATGAACTTTATTACCTTGGTGATTGTTAATGTTTCCCTTCAAGTATAACATAGATATTGTATTTATTACTTAGTCTGTGGACTTGATACTCCATATGTGTGGAATGTGGAACATTTGGGCAGACAGTGATATAATCTCTCAATGACACTTGTCCTTATATAATGATGATTATCTTCAGTCAGAACTAGTTCTTGGTATATTACTGTTATTGGAAGCAGGAACACAAGAAGTTTCATTTGGGTGCCCTTTTGAATAAAAAAAATGGTTAGCTTCCAATTGGACCCCCACATTTGGATCATTCTCCAACTAACCAAATTGATATTATGGTTAGCCTAATCACGAGTTCAATCCATTCATCAGTCGTTGGGTGTGGGAGGTTGTTTACAAGCTTTAAATAAAAATAAAATAAAATAACAATTAAATTGAACTTCTAACGGGGGAAAACAAATAAGACTTCTAAAAATGATAGAAGACTTAAGTACTCCCACTTTCTAAAATTTTGGAATCATTGTAACTAACATCCACATGATGAAAAGAAGTGTCCCAAACTAACCAAACTCTTAAAGAAAGAAAAACAAACTAGGAACCTAAATCTTATCTAAACCTTATCAACTCTAAATAAATAAAGACTCTAACTAACCTTATCACTAAAGCATGGGTCTAATAAAATAATATTTTTCGTACATCCCTTCAGAGTTTAGACACCGGCAACCATCACAATGAGTAAATCCACAAATAAAAGCCCAATCCAACATTATACTAAATTCTGGCCGAGATTTAAATTGGGACTGCATTACAAGAAGTATGTGTTCTTCTCTCCACATGGATTTTTTCAGTTCTAGTTACCAATTGATTTATGGAATGTTCTGACGTGTGCGTTTATTTTTACCTTTTTTTATTCCATCCTCTCGTTTGTTTTCTGTTTGTATGTCAAGTAACAAACGTAGCCAATGGCTTTAGATTGATTGTTATTTTTTCCAGAGTTTTTTTTTGTGGGGTCAAGCTTCTTGCATTAATTATTTATCTTCGTGTTGTATAAACTTTTGTTTATGCTGTCGATCTCTTACCATTGTCTAATAGCTTATATATATATTTTTGATTCTAGTAGAGTTCTCTATTTCAATAGTCGCAGTGGGTTGCTTGTATTTTAGTTTTACTGGCTTTTGTTCTTTTCTAAATATGAAAGACAATCACTGCTACCCAGTTGACTTGTAAGTATGACCTGTTGGAATGGTTTAAAAAAATATTCATCAAGGGCTTTGTAAATCCAGTTGACAATGATATTTATCTATGTTTTATATATAGGTGACTTTCAAGTTTCGAGGGCTTTTCTTGTTATCTTTGCTTGCACCTAAGAATCATCTGTTACCTGTTTATCAGCTTAGTGCTTCAATTTTGTCTTGCTTGTCGATTCCTTAAACATGTTATTTGCAGGTGGAGGAAGTGAATACCTTGGCTGCTGAACTTGCGAATTTGACTGCACAAGAGCGGGTTTTACTTGATCAATGCAGAGATCTCTTGTCTACATTAGCAGTTCTGCAGGTAAAGCTTGCTGGCTATGTTCCTTCTTTTTTCCTTTCCTTTTGTCCCATAAAAAAAATCTGTGCAAGTGCCAACTGTAAATTGAACTTTGGTAAACAGGTGAAGGATTGCAGTCTGAGAACACATATATTACAACTAAAAGGTGTACCGAGTAACCTGACAACACAAGTGTAGACTGATCTCAATTGACTACTTACCCTAATGCTAACATCAAATCAAACCCTTCTATTTTCCCATCTGGAGACAGTGCCTGGGGCAATAAGAAAGAGTGGTTAGTTTCTGGGTTGAAGAAAACCAGGTGTTCACTTGACTTCTTAGGAACACATGGTGTCGGCTGTATCATTTATTTTTGTATGCACCACATCACAGGAAGTGGCCTTTCCCTCGCACATTTATATTTAGCTGTATACAAAATACTTTCTGTTCCCTACAGGCGAAAGGAAAGCTGATGTATATAAAGTATGATATTTCCAATTTATTCTTCCTATTTTAGTTGTTCCTGCTCTAACTCATGGTTTTATTCAAAATTGATATTGCTTTGTTTTTATTTCAACTTTTGCTACTTATCATGTTATCTAAATATGTTAAATGGGCCATTTAAAATTGATATCTTAGGAGGGTCCCATTTTTTTAAGATTAATATTCTATGCCGTAGGTCCCACATGTATGTTGCTCAACCACAATTTTTTTTTTGCTTCAGGTCCTTGTGTGACCCTTGTCAGTAGTGTTCTTTCCTTGTATTAATTGGGGTTTGGGCTGTGAAACTAATATTTTCCATTTTGGGAATGAAAAGTGTGCGGCGTAGAATGATCTTATGGTTGAATGCTGCTGAAAGTATATGGAACTTGGGTGGGTGGGACATTGGTTTCCTGGACGGCTTCTTGGACAATATTGGCCATGTGGGAGATTAGAATAGAATGGGTTCTAATATTTTACTTTTTAGGGCCCATATAGCCAAATAAAGCGTAGGAATTTCGTACAACAATTAACTTTTGGGATAAAAAAAAAAAAAAGATTCGAAAACAGTTGGAACGCTAAAATTACAGGAATTGCAAATAGGTTTATTTTTCCGAGGGATGTTATCTGGTTGAATTTTGTTCTAAAATTTGATGTATGGTAAATCCGGAGTCTTTAGAGCATGCTGTTTCTGTTTAATGGTTCACATTGTCACATCAATTTTTTATTTTAGTTTTTATGGTCTTTCCTAAGTCCTACTCTCAGGCATCCGTTAAGTCTCTATAACTACTTGGGGTCTAGGGGAGAGGGAGAGGTTGCATTTTGCACATAACAATGAATGAGAAAGAAAGTGTATATGTTGCACACGACGACGAAGATAGGAGAGTCAAACCCTTGACTTTCTGGAAGCATCTAATGCCAACTGCGTTAGAAGTTGTCTTCCACATGGCACAATTACGCAGACCACAAAAGCAAGGCTTTGCTATATTGGCTGCTCAAATAGGCTTGTGGCATTTGGGATTATTGGCCCTTACTGAGGATTAAAATGAATGTGGGGTTATGTGACCAGTGATGTATCCATATGGACTCCATTTATTTTGACATGATTGTTTTTTATTTTGTTTTTTAAAGATAAAATGTAATGATCCCAAAGGAGTAGGGAAAAAATCAATTTTCTTTTACCTCTTAAAAATAAATATTAAATTTTTTTTTGATGTAAAATGTTATATTCATGTTTTTACCACAAAAAAAAAAAATGTTATATTCATGTCATAATAGGACAGGCTTGTGGGAAACTAGAACGTTCGTTAATTTTTTTTTTTTACTGTATAGTTACATGATTTAATTCCTGAGAGAGACAGTATAGGTCTGGCTTTTGTGTGCGTAGATGTGTCGTGCATCTGTAGATCTTTTCATAATATTATAGCCATGGAGTTGAGGCTTAGATCTTTTAATAATATAGCCCGGCCTTAGAAAAACGTATTATTTGAACAAAGGAAGCTAAGCTGAACTAGATTCTCAAACTTCTGAGTGTCTCTCAATCCCTTGGAGGGTTTGTCAAAGCTTAATCGCATATCTTTGATTATCATTCAAGAACCGTGGGATCAAGGTAGCGAATTCTCAATTACAATTGAGTTACATCAATGATTAATTTTAAACTCTAATCTATTTGTCTTTGTTTTGGTTGATTTAACTAGAGACATTTAAGATGAAATTCTTTGGTGTATGTATGTTTTTTGCTATGATATTGTTTTGGTTAAGTTGAAGTTATAGAGTTCAACATTAGAATCAAAAGATTTTAATGTAAGTTGAACGAAGATGGTGTATATGGGCTGTGTGTAAACTTTAGTCACACAATGACAGATAATGAGGAGATGAAAATTGATGAGAATGAGATACAAAAAGTGATTATTTTAAGTATCTAAGTTTAATCATAAATAAACAAGGTGATATAGAGGATGGAGTTTCACAGATGATTAAAATAGGATGGATGAAGTGGAGAGATGCATCTAGAGTGCTGTGTGATTAACGTATTCTTTTAAAATTCGAAGGAAAATTTTATAAGGCAGTTGTTTGACCGGCTATGATGTATGGTGTGGAATGTTGGGAAATTAAAAAACATCTTATAGAAAAACTTAGTAACGTCATTGAGATATAGGTGTGGTAAAACTAGTAAGAATACAGTAAGAAATGATTGTGTTAGAGTTAATTTGAGAGTAAATGATACATGATAAGTTATGACAAAATTGTTTGAGATGGTATGATCATGTTCAACGGAGGTTGTTAGATAGTCTAGTACAGAGGAATGATTTGATTCAAATTGAATAATCTAAGAAAATTAGAGGTGGACCAAAAATGAGTCTAGATGAGATGATGAAGGAAGACATACATAGTTTATGTTTTGTTTCAAGTATAACTTTGAACAGAACATATTAGAGGGAGAAAGCTTTGTTGTTTAGAGGGTGAAAGCTTTCTTGTTTATTGTATAAGAAACCATTGCATTTAGTATAGGAGTTTGCCAACTTCAAATAATGATTCTCTGGTGGGGGGCAGGTTGGTCGCTCCCCAATAGAGCACAAGGATGTGACACAATCCTTTGGCATGGGAACCCTGGTAAAAAGGAGGGGGATGGAAATTATTTATTTAAGACGGTGGTTTGGAATGTTAGGATCATGACGCTCACATAATCTGTGAGGTTAGACATTTTCCTTTTAGTTTACCAATGCCATGGGTCTGTACAGAGAGATGTGAAAGCAGCAGTGTATTGGGAAGCATGATGATCTTTGGAAATTGAAGTTCTTCCTAGAGACCCAATCCTATAATAATTATGTTAACTCTCATGATGAACATGAAATAGACCCAACCAACCTCTCATTGTTCAAGGCTTTTAAATCTAATTTAAGCCATGGACCACCTATAAATTACAGAAAATTCATCCCTGCCGCCTAACTTATCCTCTCCTTACTGTGTAGTGGATAAAAACCAGGACACTTGTCTACTGAAATGACCTTTCAAGTCCAAGTTCAAACTTCTAAAGAAAAACCTCTCTGAGTAATTTTGTCAAACATCTCATGGATGACCACAAAAAAAGAGACAAAAATTGCTTACTTCAACTTATTGCGGCGCATGCGGTAGTGGTATTGGGAGCTTGGATGTCCGGATTTTTGTTATGTGGGTCGTCCATGAGAAGCCACCCTGGTGCTCTGCTTCGTTTGTTGTTGGTTGATCTCCATCTATGTATGTGTGTGTGTGTGTGAGAGAGAAAAGAAAGACAGCTTTTCGAGGACTTCCGCTTGACTTTGTGGACTTGGCTAATCAATAATTTGAACTAGTGGAGTTGTTCGAGTTCAGGAATGAAGAGGATTAATGGTAAATTAATAATATATTATATAGTAATAGGATAAGGTTGAACATGCCAAGTGGCATCTTATACCGCCATTAACACCTCCTTAAATTCCTCACACTTCCAGTCCGGCGGAACTTAGAAGCTCCCAGGTCTCTGATTTCCCTATTATTATTAGCAGACACAGAAGATAAGAAGGTCAACGATATCGGCTGACCCGATTTCTGAGGAATCCTGGGTTTTGGAACTCAATGGCAATTGGTCCAATGAGCCTCCAAAACGATTTGTGTCACGTGGAGTCCCATGTCCGACATCGTCAACTTGTCGGAATCTTTCTCCAATTCCCAGTAACAATTTACTGATTTACCACCCACTCCTGTTTTATGTTTAGTAGGTCCTTTGTATTTTTGCTATTTCAATGTCAATCCAAATATATATATATATATATATATATATATTTATTTATGAAATTAAATAAGAATCAAACGGATATGCATGGCTATGCTGAGTCATCTTTGGCAAAGAAATTTAATTTAGTATTCATCATGGAACAACGACAGAAAATTACCAACCTTGCCTCCTTCTACAAAGAATTCATAATTTATTATTTTATTTATTTTTATCAAAAAATCATAAATAATATGTGGGAGGAGGTATTTACATTGCTAGCTCAGAGTTATGTTGCTCTTTTTTTCGATTGATAAATCCGTAGAGCTTGTAGATTCAATGATGTAATACCCGTTCCGAACTGTTTGAATTTATGAATTTGCCAATCTGGACTCTCGATTCATGGATCCGTGACTTGAGAGTGGAAGCAATGCCTTAAGATCATATTATCATTGTTATAGTTGGAGTGAGACATGTCTACATACAAGTATGGGGCATGCTAAATATCCATTGCAAAGGCTTTTGAAAGATTCATCCAAAACCCAAAACCCAAAATTAAGGAATTTGTTATGTATTCTCCAAAACTGTTTTAATGGTAGGGTTCAATTTTTGTAGACATGTAGACTCAAATGTCTCTTGTTCAAATGTAAAATTTTCAGTTAAAATATAAATTTTGAGGGTTGCAAATTTAAAACTTTAGAATAATATATACAATAGTGCCATAGTGCGTGGTTAGAATATTATAGACATGTGATTGAATTTATGCTATGAAATTAGAGGCATTATTACAACAGTTAGAATAAATTACCAAATCATTATTCTATATAATACAATGGAGATAGGAGGTTCCAGTAGTTTTCTAATTGATCCATTAATTTTCATTTTTTATTTATTCATTGGTATTCTTCAGATATTCATTTGTTTTCTTATATGTTATTTTATACTTCATGGCGGATGTATATTCAATCGAATGGAATTTTTAATGACTTAAAAGGTAATATATGGGACCCATCTCTTATAATTGTGGGGTCTTTAGGTGACCTTGAAGCTCATCACCTGGGTTGCATGATAACGACCCCTTTCCTAATGGAGGTCTTGAGTTCAACTCTTGTGACGAATCTTCTAGCTTGGTCATCTCATGGGGTTTATATAGTTAATTAAGTGTCTCATATGTACATAATTATTTATTTATGAATATAATAATAGGCCTCAGAGGAAGGCCGAGGAAGACAGGAGCAGTGGATGAGGAGCTGAATGTCTTTAAAGCCCCCTCAAGAGGCAAATATCTCTTTGATTGTTCTTAGAATAATAAGAGAAGTGGAAAACAGCCCATGGAGGTTGTAGATAGATACCCACTCATAACAAAGAAAAGGTGTTCTCTCTCTCTCTCTCGCTTTTAACATTCAGAATCTCAAGAGCCAACATTGAAGGGAGTTGAAGAAAAAGAAAGGGTCGTCAGCATCTTTAGTTTCAACATGACCCAACTTACTTTCTCTCTCATTCTTTCTCTCTCTCTCTCTCTCTATATATATATATATATATATATATATATATATATATATATATATACACTTATATGCATTACAAATAAATATAAAAAGATTTCTTTGATAGTCGAAACATGGCCTTTGGAAAAATCTAAGCCCCACGTCCGAGTTGACACTCAGTCTCGAGCCGACAGTTGGTGTTAGCTCGGACGTAGGGCTCTGATTTTCCCAAGAGCCACGTATCGACCATCCGACAAGAGCGTCTCCCTCCTCCCTGAAGTCAGGGAGGAGACGACTCGGATCCTCTCTCTTATAGCAACCGAAATTAAAAAAGGTTTTTCTACTTGAAAATGATTTGGTGTCAATCATTGTTGATTTTCACAATCGATGTCTGTTAGATTGGCATAAAACCTCTCATCTCTCTCGTTTTAAATACTAAAACTATCCTCCTATTTTGTGATTTCTGCGATGATTTAATGAGTGAATGTCAAAATTAATCGGTGTCAAAAAATACGTAACATCGACCGATGTCAAGTAGAAAAACCGATAAAAAAACGAGCAAGAGAGAATAAAAAGACAAGGAAGAAGGCGTGTACGTAATTCCTATAAGTGAAGAAAGGATGATAACCTAAGGTCAAAGCAAGTAGAGATTATTAATTTAGCAGTTGTGTGGAAGCCAAGATTCAGACAAATTGCCAAGCTGTTATTCATCTGTTATTCATCTTCAGAAAGCCTTTAAAAATATCAAAACTGTCTACAATAATGTAATGAAGCCTTGTTATTTCTCCATTTCTTCCCCCTAACAAACAGGAACCTTTGTATCTAAGATTGGTCCCTCATGCTTCCCCTTCCATTCGTTCACATAATATCAACATGTTACGTGCTTTAATCTTTTTCTTGGTTCCCACATCTTTTCATATCCGTCTCTATTCTTATACATGGGATTGAACCCCTTTTCTTCTCTGCTTAATGCAATATTATTTATTTATTTATTTATTAAAACATACAAAAAAAACCTCCAAAATGTCAGTATGGGAATGTCTTCTCATGCCCTCTCATAAGTTTGGTATTTTCTCCCTTCACTGTAACAATCTCTCTCCTCCCCCAAGGTTCAAGTGCATTGGATGATCCCGATCCAATCTTGAGTTGGATTGGCCTGAGAAAAAGGGAGAAAAAAAAAAAACCCGAAATTGCTTGTCAAGTGTGGGTTTATCTGATCCTGCTCTTCCTTGATCATGTTGGTACGTATTCTATTGATAATATCATTTTTTGCATCCTTATTATAATGGCATTGGAGATTCCCCATTCTCCTCTCCCCAAAATTTTTGAATTATTTAGGGTTAGAGCATTATTATTGTTTGATAAAGCATAGGATAAAAGAAGAAGCAGATGGGAGACGTATCTTAAAATCATGATAAATAAGGTGGAGAGGTATAATTGCATATTTCCTCCACCAAGAAGCTTGGAATTTGCCGCGGCTAGTGGCTACCTAAATTCAGTGTAACTGGCCCCTCTCTCTCTCTCTCTCTCTCTCTCTCTTTCTCTTTTTTTCTCTATTATTATATTAATATATAAAGAAAAAGAAACGAGCGGAGGTGGAATCCGCGTCACACTTCCCACTGTTTATCATCAAAGAAAAATAAATCTTAAATCTTAATTATTCTTTTTATCTTTCTCTTTTTTTACATAAATAAATAAATATTAAATAGGGAACATATCCAGATATCCATATCTTTATACCCATTTCTTTACGTCAAGTACACCCACGTGCTCGTATTGTTCTGAGTTGGGTCGGATTGCGACATGGACACGTAGTGGGCTGTGAGAGGTAGGCAGAAACAGCATTTAATTGGAGGCCATCATCCACCGTCGTATGGGCCAATCCAAAGGAAGGCACGTTGTGGTTTTGATAAGGATGAAGGGAGGGAGGGAGGGTCCACCAGTTTTAATCTCATCCATCTGATCATCCAAGGTTATCTATTGATTTGTAAGTACCACATGGAGGAACAAAATACAATTTGTTTAAAGGAAAGTGGGAGAAGGTTCCATAAGATCCACGTCATCAAAGAGAGAAAGCGTGTCAGAAAGTATAGAAATGCGACGAAGCGCAGCGGTGCGAGAGAAAAAGAAAGAAAGAAAGAAAGAAAACCCACTTATGAGTGTGATTTGTGTTCTACCTTTCTTTCTTTATTGCTGTTCCAGTCATCCATCATCCAAAATGAAATGGAATGCGGTGATGGTTTCATGGCTGACGATTTGTTGTGGATCCCACACTCCACCACCCAAGCAAAAAACGAGAAATTGTATCAACTCTCAAGAGAAAGGAAGAGAAGAATCCTGAGATGGGACTTCCATCAGGTGTTTTGATTAATGGAACGACCAAAACCTCTCATGGCCACACAGATTTCAAAGTTTAAAGCTCCAATAACATAAAAAAAATAAAAAAAAAGAGTTGCAGACGACTGTTCATTTCTCCCGGGGAAGAATAAACAAAAACGCGGCTGGAATCGACGCCGGCTGCTCCTACCGAACCCACAAAACTCTGGTCTCCCTGGATTCCTTCTCCGTCTCTTTTCTGACCCTAAAAGTCCGTCTCCATTGCTGAATGCTTTTCTTCCACTTCTGTTTACTTTTTATTTATTTAAGATGTTATGAATTGAATGAATACTAGCAGACAAAAACTGCTATCGAAGTGCAGAGGGAGAGAGGCCCACAGCGACCGACCATTCCTCCCCTCCTTCCGACCACCACCACTCACAAGTACATTAAATTACTACTGTTTCCCACGATAAACATGGTTTTTTCATTTCTTCTGCTTCCCATGGATATTTTACATGTTATACCTGCTTCCTCATCCACTTGCAGCTTTCAGTCCTCTCACACCAAACCATCTCTCTTTCTATCAAAACACAACCACACTGGATTGCATTATCAGAAGCATTCGATCATTAATCACATGTAACAACAACAATCATAAGAAGAAAGGGAGCATAAATTCCAGAGGAGAAGAAGCAAAGAAGCAAAGATAACATATATACTATTAATTTTTATTGCCCTTACATGTCATGATTTAGCTGAAACATAAAAAAAAAAAAAAAAGGAAAATTTCAGAGATCACCGGCAGATTCATCTTCCCCTCCCTACCCATCTCATTCTAAGTAGTATAAAAAAAGAGAAATCATGTGCCGGGGATTGCCCCAAAACCTCGCCGGTTTCTCAAAAAACCAGGGCCTCCATCTCAAAAAGGGGCAAAAAAAAAAAAATATTAATAATAAGAAGGATTATCGCGAGCGAGCAGAAGAGCTCAAGTGAACAACTAATTCACATAGAGATCTATGCATACGCCTTAAACTACCGAATTCTGCAAGTCTCCCTGTCTCCAAAAATAGGTTTCAAAAGAACAAATTCAGAAGTTTTCGTTCACGGACGTCTCCCGTCTGATGATCCTCGCTGTCGAAACTCGTGGTCACAGACTCCTCAGAATTCATGGACGGAGTCGCCGGCCGCCGTTGCTCCTGGCGATGACGATCATGATACATGCCGCCTTGGCGGCCTGCCACTCTCTTGCTATGGAACCCAGCCGTCAACGTTAGGTCGAGATCGCCGGATTGCAGCAGCGACACGCCATCGAGGCTCTTCCTCTTGGTGGAAATTGTGGTGGTGGACACCCGAGATAGCGGAAACGGAAGCCGCAGCTGCGGATACTGCTGCTGATTGTCCGTGTACGTACAAGGCAGCTCAACTTCCGAGGCATCGTCCGATTCAGGAATCGTCGTGGCGGTCAGAACATCTGTCGTCATGGGGCGCAAGATGCCGCCTCGTAGCACAGTCTCCACCGCCGCCTGACAGACCTGCCAGTTTCCAGTCCAGAGCAGACCCACTGCTCCGTTCACGGGATTCACAGTGCGCCCGCATGCCTCAAACAACAGAGATTGGAAGAGAGCTGAAGCAGTTCCACAAACACGAGAACAAATCAGATATACATACATCGAGAAAGAAAGAAAAGAGGTGGTAGATGAGAGAAAGCTAAGGTTACCAGGTCTCTGATTCTCAGGAACAGAGGAGATGAAGGACATGAGGCCGGCGCGGCCAAAAAACTTGGCGACAAAAACGGTAGCGTGACCCTGAGCCTCAGGACTATCAATCCACTGGAGACAAGGACGGAGAATGCAAGCCTCACTGCATCCCTTTCGAAGAACCCGGCAGCCATTGCAACTCATTTCCTTTCTTGTTTCAGTTTCTGTTTAGGTATCAGTCGCACAATCTTCAGGGTTCGCAATTCATGTAGCGAGATCTATCAGGAATGATTTTTAAATTGCTAATTTGGGATAGATAGATACAGAATTTCCTATCCCCTACCTCCCAAGCAAATCACGATAAGCAGAGACTGGAAAGAGAGGAGAGAGAAAGAAAGAGAAATGAAGGATGGGAGTCGGGAGAGGGCGGGAGAGGGTAGAAATATATGCTGGTAGGGAGTGGTGAGGGGTTAAGAAGCGAAGGTGAACTGACCTGACCAGACCTGACCTGACCTGACCTGACCATGGGTAGGGGTTTGTTATGCTTTTTGTTTAGAGAGAGAGAGAGAGAGAGAGAGAGAGAGAGAGGGGGGGTGTGGGCCGTGGGTCGTGGTAAAGAAATCTTCTCCCGCCTGAGGAGGGGAGAGTGGGGGGGGATAAAGGTGGGTGAGTGGGTTTGGGTTAGGTTCCAAACTCCTGGGCGCGAGCGGCTCCGTGTTTCCGCGACTGCCTGTCCTTTGGTCCTTGAGCCGTTGGATTCCTTGCGTGGATATTATCGCTCGCCACTTCTTTTCTCTCCTACTTTTGACCTTTTTCTAAAGCAATATTCCTTTTCTCTTTTGATTTGCTTTTTTCAAATATATTCAATTTCCCAATTTTGTGACTTTTTCTATTATTTTATATTTCTAAAAGAGATACGAGTAGGATCATACGATGCCGTGTACGGCTTCGCGTCTACAACTGTTTGTTCAATTTAGGTACAGAGGGAGGAAGCCAGCCAACCGTCTAACTAATCCTACTCCTTAGATAAGATGCCATACCAAATTCCCAAACCAGATGCTGATCAAATCATATACAACACAACATACTCCCCTCCCCTCAGGTTCACTGTTGGTGACGTGGACTACCACGTGGTATTGGTTGGTATCGCTCTCCTGCTCCAGACTGTTGGCAATTTAAAATTTTAAACCTAGCGGTAAACCTACTTGATCAGTTTCGTATCCTCTGTGCCGCTCTTCTAGTAGATCTTTGTATATCTCGATGCTCTTTGGATGCTCATTACTAGAGTAGCTTGATTGATTATAGAGAATCTTTTTCCCACCATTGATAAATATGAATCTCCATGTTTTAGATATTCTTCGAAATAAAATTTTGGATAAAAATTTCTCATGCTGTCATGGTAACATGCACAGTCGTATTTTTAAAGGAAATATCTTTTTTATTTTCTCTTTCCTCTCTTGATCACGTGAATTATACCATTTCTAAGGCCGCCATGGTCTATAATAACAGGGGAGATTCCTCCGACACTTAAAACATAGGAAACCATCTTTAAAAATTTTTAGACATTCTAAATTCCAATGGAATTGCATTATTTTTTTACACATTCTCTCTCCTCCATGACTTGTGGATGCCTCTCTATACAAATGGTTCGTGTTTTCTCCGTGCGACCATTGGTTTGGCATGTAAATACAAATATTACACCCAATGGCGTATAGATTTTTTTTCCTTTTACAAATATAGTTGGTTTTGGTTTCTTAACTTAAAAAAAAAAATATATATATATATATATATATATATATATATATATATATATATATATATATATATATAAGTGATATTTATTATTTATTATTTAGTATTTAGTTTGAACCTAAAAAATACAGAATATATTCCACATCGTCCTTGGTTTGACTACATCACACTTGGCACACCTATCACCCAAGACTCATTAAGGCATAATCATCTGCATGCACACAATCTTCATGATATAGTCCATCTGGGTTATGGCCTAATTAAAAAGAGTGCACAGAGGTGTTTTACGGTTTTATTTATTTATTATTTATTATTTATTTTCAAGTAAAATCCATGCAAAATGCCAACAGCCGAACAATAAGCCTTTTTAAGATTTTCAAGGGTTGTCATAAACTTAAATATATTTTTAATATTTATCTCTTGGCAATTATTGGTACATATGTATCTAGTGAACCAATTTGCTTTTGAAAAAAAAAAAAAAGAGTTATAAATAATCTATTAATGTATCATTTGCATGTAACCCAAAATCACAAACCCTATCAAATCCCATAAGTATGATCTCATGCAGCACAACCAATGACACGATTGAAAAATGTTGACTTAAGGCTTAATATTGGCAAAGAGGACTGATCCCAGGGCCAATCACAATCCGGATCCGTTACCTAATCCCGTGATTTTAGGATTCGCATCCTCTCCTCCCAGTGGTTCTGGGAGGACAGTGGCAATCTACCCTGGATGATCGCCACGTGACTCTCGGTGAATCAGAGACCCACGTCTAAGTCGACACCCAGCCGACAAGGGGTGTCGGCTCAGACGTGGGTCTCAGATTCACTCCAGAACCACGTGGCGGCCATCCGAGATAGGTTGTCGCGTCCTCCCAGAACCACTGGGAGGAGACGATGTGAATCCGTGTTTCTAAGCCCTTGTGAGTTACGACTTGTATCCTAAAAAATATTATTGAAGTTTTTACTTGCAATGTCAATCAATCTCCATGATACCTGAAGTGGTGTAATGAAAATTATCACTTTCCTTTTACGTTTAATTGTGATTTTTATTTTCTCTTCCTACTTCATTATTAATAGAAAAAAAATTCAACTATCTTTCAAAATAGTTTCAAAACATTACCTATCACTTACACCTTTCAAAAAACATCAACTACGCCCAAGTAACTGACGGAGGAGACAAAAATCAGCGTTAGACATTTTTACCCTTCTTGATTGGCATTTTCTTTTTTTTTCTCCCCTTCGATTTGGTTGCAGAGCGACTTGGTACCCTAAACCAATGGGATAAACATTGTGAGATGAATCAGTAGCCGTTTCTTCCTATTTTTCTCCTCTGATCTTAGTCTCCCTACAACTCATCCCTACCCTGCACTGGTTTTGTTTCAATAGATCAGATCGCAGAAAGTGAAATCAGGACTTTAGGAACCCTGAAAAGCAAGTTCCATGAAAGAAGCTAGTTTAACAGAGCCTATAGAGCCAAATCTAATCAAACTCATCATCAATGTTTGCTTCTTCGTTTTCGTCTTATCTGTTCTTGTATTTATTGTAATTGCTATCACCTACCAACCTCCTGACCCCTGGCTTGAATCCTCCCAACTGAGTGAAGAAGAAGAAGAATAGAGGAGTGAGGGAAAAGAAAAACCACGGCAGGTTTCCCCAACTACCGACACCTTTGGTTTTGAAAAAAAGATATTTGTACAAACAACGACTGGCGAGAAATGTCGAGAGAATAGAAAAAAAACGACGTCTGACATGTTGTGAGAATATAACCGTTGTGACCCTTATCTATGATTCCAGGGAGAGGAACTTTCACCCGCAATATTGACACAAAACCGTTGTTCCTCTTTCCCAATCTACCATGGGAAGACCACTCACTACCAACAATAGTTTTGTCAGCTTTAGAGAGCCACCTTTTTTCATTTTTATGAAAGGTTCAGACTTCAGATCAAAGCTTCTGAATCTTCGTTCTCCCTTTTTTATTCTTCCTGAAATTCTTATCTAAATTGATTTAGGGTGTTTCTCTGCTGATGGAGTTTGAAGGAAGAAGGTTTGATCGAGTTGTAAAAAACGAAATCATTGTTCGTGGTCGCAAGAGGAATTATGGTTGAGATTCCATTAAACTCAATCAGCTCAATCGGATAAATCGATTTAGAGAAGACATGATCGGGAACTATAGTCTTTTACCTTTATACTAAGGGCAGTATTGTCTATCAATAAATCGATTTTAACTGACATCATCATCTAACGGAAGTTTTTTAATAGAATGGATCTATTTGATTAATGATGGTAATAGTTTGAGTGGTAGTTGATGTTTTTTGAAATGTATAGATGGTAGGTGATGTTTATAAACTATTTTGGATGATGGCTGATTTTTTTTTTTTTTTTGTTAATATGATAAAGAACCCATACTCATTTAATTAATCAAATTCCAACTTAAAATAAGCAAACTATTAGTCAAAAGCTCGCCTAACGATGTTAAAATATTAAAATAATTTTAGTACTATAAATAATTACATAAAGGAGGCCATGTGCATGTTTGCAATTTTGGACTGTATTTGTCCTCTTTTACTAATGGGAGGTTTTAGAAGCCCTATCAAATGGACTTGTTAAAAAGACATGGTTCTAGTAATCGGTATCCGTCCGTGAGATCGGTCTTGGCCAATCTAGATCAGAATAGATCGATCGGCCAAGATCCATTTTTTAAATATAAAAAAAGATAATTCTTAAATCATAAATAGTCGACTTGTAGCTGTCGATTCCATTGGATCACACGTGTCATGAAAGAATAAAAAAAGGCAATGTGAGTAAAAGCCACAATCAATCAACGGCCTATACGTGATGCACGTATCTCCCCACTCGGGAGTAACTCTGTCCCAATCATATTCGTTGGGGAAAATACGACCTTTCCCTCATCTCCAGGCATAATCGACAAAAGTATTTTTGGTGGAGGTGGATCCCAAGTCAATCCCTTATAAATGGGTTTACTTACCAAATGCTACATCAGGTTTTGATATAAATGGATTCACTATTCATTATTTTCTTTTTACGGTTTGATCTCATTCCGCTGTTAACTACTCAGATCTGACTTAAACATGCATTGGACTGTACCTCCAAACCTTGAGTCCAATCACCCTCGTTCTCATCTTTGTCATCATCTGCAACTGAAGTCCCATACGGAGGCCCCACCTCAAGAAAAATAGTTAGATTCCATCATCAACAAAAGGGGGATTGGATCGGATCGTCAAATCCAGCCCAAGGTCTGATGCTAGGACCATTTCAACATACTTGGCTAGAATCGGCACCGATCTTGGCCAATAATGATACGAATTGTTTGATCCGATACTAATTCCTTAAACCATAGCTATCGAAATATTTCTCGGTGCAAGATACTAGGAATTGAATGGAAAAACCAACTGGTATATTTCCAAAGTAATTAATCAAGGTTTCTATTCAAGATGTAAGAACTCCGAATTGAATACAGGATCGATCTTTAGAATCAGATGGTCTCGCCTTGACTCAGTCTAACTTGGTTAAACTTGGCATACATAGATAGAATTAGTGTAAAATTGATCAATTCTACCGATTCGGATCCGAGTTTAAAATAAGATTTCGGTTTATTTTTCATTTAAGAATTAAAAATTAGTGAAGATCGATACAAGGTGTAATCCTTGCTGATTAATTTTAATTTGTCACATTCAACTGAGGTTTCGTTTCTGATGAGGATGGGGGTGAGATGCTTTTGTACATATCAAGTACAGTTTCCAATGAATCAATTCTTGGAATCCAAGTCTTTTTCTTATCCTTTTATCTTCTCTAATGTTGAGCCTCATATCTCCCACCCCACCATTCCCCCATCAAAAACAGAAAAGAAAAAACTTTATTTGTTTTAATATTTTCGTCTTATAATCTGATAAAGACATTGTATTATTCTTCTTAATTAGAATTGAATTGCTTTTCAATAATGTCTGTTGGTGTGACATTATATTGACAAGTGGCAGCTCAATTTGCAAGCCAAAATGGGTCCAAGGATTCCCCCCTCACATATATATATATATACTCTTGAATTTTAATCCAAAAAAAAAACCCTTGAAATGAGTTAAGTCTAAACATATTTCTAATTAAATTGGTTCAATCTAGCACTCATACATTAGATCGAGATCCATTAAAAATATAAGAATAATTTATTTGGATCGATGGATAATTTTATTTTATGTGAAAACGTGCAGTAATGGCAGATAGTGATGAGAAAATTTGTAGAAATAGTTTAAACCTTTATTGTCGAGAAAGGAAATCAAGTAGTACATTCATACATACATTTTTTTGAGAATGCAGACTAACATACAACAAGTCTATTTACGTCTCTATCAATCCTAGACTCCTAGTGTAAGGTGGTGGGGTGTCTTGTTTTGTTTTCTTGATAATCCACTTTTGTTGTATTCAGAGTGCCATCTTTGGTGACTTGGTTGTGTTAGGGTTTTCGGCCTTGTTTTTGTCTGTTTTTCCTCTTGTTTCCATCTTTTGATGGATTAGTTTATTTATATTATATTTTCTAAATTTAATAAATTATCTACTTATCCGAAACAAAACAAAACAAAACAAAAAACTTATTTACAAAATCATCCTTCGTAGTGTACATGTAATTAGAAAGGAAAAACCTTACACAGAATTGACGGAACTCTGGGAAACTTTTGAGAAGTAATATAGAGCCCATGGGCTTTATTTCCAAGTTCCAAGTTGAAAGGAAGGGACAGAGCCTTAGGAAGGACATATTATGGGGATGTCAACCTAGGCCAGTAGGGTGTCAATTGGTCCGGTTTCGATTTTCACCTATCTCTACAAGTACAGCCCAACAAGCTTTGGATCCAATTCGGTCTATTTTGCATTGGCCCAATAAGGTCCCATACCCTATAAATGGTAATGGGGTCCGTTGGAGTTGGAGGGGTACCCAGTCTCCATTTATGAGCCATGATTGAGAGAGTGACTGACTCAAACCCATATCATTATTGATTGCCAGAGGGTCCAGCGCTAAGTTAGGATAAGAACAAAAGGAAGCAAGATTATCTGAAGGACGATAGGATCTTCACCTTAAATATTTTACCAATGTTGCCCTTCACTTTCCCGTGGCAGGCAGGATGTCCTTTCATAGCCCATCTCCTCTAGGCCCACCACGAGCTTAGGCCACCCTATAATGGAAGGAAACGCGACTCAACAAAAAGCATACTGCTCGCATGTTTTCCCCTGCAGGTTTGGGTCAGTGAGTAGATTTCTTCATTCTTACTAACAAAAAAAAAAAAAAAAAGTTAAATCATCACAAAGTGCGGACAAGATCCCTTTAGATCTCTGCTGCTATTGGTGGGTCCTCGTATACGCAAGTGGATCATGAATGAATTGGATTTGAACGTACAGGTAAGGATGTCACCCGAATCGAATATCAAAATCACTATCGTACCGTTATATTGAAATCAATATATCATTTTTCAGCTGGTAATGATTTGGATTTTCATACAGAATAATTATCCATTATGGTCCAATGCCCTATTCCCTTCGTCACTCTCGAAAAAACTAATTATACCGTCTCGTATGTCTAGTAACTAATGCTTCGCACCTTGTTAATGAGTCTTTCGCCGACCAGTTGAGAATGGAGGCAAGCCCTGCTCGTGAGACATGGTCCCTATTTACTGTAGTGCATCTTTAGGTTAAGGTAGTGAGTGATCGCACTTGGAGTATAAATGAAAGGAGTGGAACGAAGTGTCGCTTCGGGAAACATGGGTATTGAAAATCTTAAAAACCCGTGGGTTCCCAATTTTGAAGGAATTCCTGCCAAGATGATGGATCCTGTCGTAGGTGCCTCTACATGAGCTTCGGGTGACCAAATATGAACTGGTACCATAGGCACTTTGATGGCGAAAGAGGCGAAAGAAGCAATCCATAGAAAGATTTGGCGCTTATAGAAAAAAATCGTCTTCAGTCTGTCCAGTCGTCCACTCATGATTGGACGAACTGAAATCACAAGACACTTCCCCAATGTATTGGTAGGCATGTCTTTTGGTTCCAGTCCGTCCGTTCACTGCTGGATGAACTGGACGGACTAGAGATGATCTCAATCCCTTTTGGTACTAGTATACCGACAGTATAGACCGTTTTTATATTGATTTTCAAACAGATTTCATAAAGATATTTATACCGGTTTTGAAAACCGGTTTTTCTAACAATATTTATACTGTTTTCATAATGATTTTGAAAACCAGTTTTATACCGGTATGTGTACTGTTCAATTGAGGCAGAGCCCGATGGATCACCTATTGAAAATATACCTTGCTTTTAAATTTTTTTTCTTTTTTTCAGATATACCATATATATGCATTGAGAATCATCTTTCATGACAATGGAGGGTATAAGGTTATTGAATCCATTGATGTAATAAGTTAACTGATGAAAGGGTGTCAATTCAATACCGAAACGGATAACATATTTGATACATAAATTGTATTCTGTATTAGTATCACAACTTGTTCCGAATTCAAAACCGAATGTTGTATCGCACCCAGTACAATAATGGTTCAAGTTCTTATACCGTATTATTATTCGGTACAAAAAAAATGTGGGGTTTTTTTATCTTATAATATACCAGAACTGTACCGAATACATTACCGATTGCCATCCTACAATGGCTTTCCTTCCTTCTTCCTTGATGGGTAGCAGAAATGTTTTGGAGCCCTCAACCAACTCTGAAAATTTAGATTTTCCATGTATTATATTGCCGGCTTTTTCTTCAGGCACAAGGAGGATTCTGGAGAAGTCCAGAAGAAATAAGAACATTTGGCAGAAGGATGATTGCAGACCTTCTAGAAGTGTTCTCTTCTTATTTCTTCTTGGAAGATTGGGCTTGGGAATGTCTTATTTCTTCTTCCACCAATCTTTGCTTCGAATCTTCCTTCACTGTTAATCCACGAATACATCGAACTTTGCTTGTTGCAATGTTGCTTTTGGATTAGAATCGGATTTTCACCGGTTAAAAATGATTTCGAAATATTTTTTATATATCTATTGGATTTCATATATGAATGGGATAAGGTAATTATTAAATTATAGGGAAAAAGACAATTATTTTTTCTGTAACTTACTTTGATGATAGTTGAACATCTAAGTTTTAGAAAAAGACAAATACCTCCCTTAAAAATACTATTGTCAGTATCCTATGCCTGGCCAGCCCAAACTAGTTCGGACCAAACCAATTCAACCTATGTGCTTAAACTTTATGTTTGTTATAAATTTATAAGTATTTTTTTCTATATATATATATAAAAGCAAGAGAGAGGAACCCGAAAAGAGAGAGAGAAAGAGAGAGAGAGAGACGTAGAGAAAGAGAGGGGGAAGAGGGAGACAAGAGACCATGGAGAGGAAATGGAGGTGCTGCCACCTCTACCTCCTCTCCCATGCCCATTAACTACCCAGCCACCTTACCTCCCTAAAATCCACTGATCCATCTCCCATCGACATCTCCATCTCTTAACCGACTACCTACATTCTCTCCCCCAAATACCTGCTCCATTTGATAACACATCCCACCACCACCTACCAATCTACTGTCCGCCGAACTTCCCTACACCGAACCGATAAAAAACTCATCCACTTCAGTCCTTGAGCCACTCAATCCACCAACTCCAAACTAGATTGAACACCTACACATGCCTACCGAATACCTGGCCGATGGAGAGAATGGCAGAGAGAAAAAGGAGGAGTTGGGGGATTTCTAGCTTGCGGCAAGGAGAAAAGGGAAGAGAGAGCCGAGAAGATAGGGGCTCTGATTTCGAATCAGGAGTGAAGCTTGGTAGTTGCTTTTCAGATTTGAGTGGAGAGAGAACACGAGAGAAGGCCGGCGACTAGGATCGATTGGTAGAGGTAATGTGGTTTCAAGGTTTTCTTCTGTCAATTTTCTCAGAGGGAATTGCAGGTTCTTAGAGGGAGCTGTGGGTTCATGAAACGTCTGCTGGATTTCAGTGGGGGTTAGAGAGAGGGAAGAGAGATCAGTAAGAGAGATTCGAGCTGCTTGAATCAGGGAGGCTCTGCTGGTCTGTCAAGAGGAGATGACAGAGAGGTTGGGAAAAGGATTGCTTCTCCAAGGATTCGAGAGTCACAACAGGTTTTTTTCGTAGAGGTGAGTTCCAAGGATTTCTTAGACTCAGTTTGGGGGGTGAGATTGAAAAAAGGGGAAGAGAGAGGCGAAGAGGCTGAGATTTTTGTAGGTTTCTACTCGGGCTGAGATGCAAAAGAGTGAGTGAGAGAGGGATTTATGGGTAGAGAAGGAGAAATCAGAGAAGATTGGAAAGGAATTGAGCGCAGGACCTGAGAGGGATTCTCTCTATAATTTTTTTGGGTTGTCGATAGAAAAGAAGCAAAGAGCCAAGAATGGGAAGCAAAGCAGAAGAAGCAAGAAAGGGAAAGTAAGGGAGTGTTGGCCATTTTCTTCTCCCATCTCAGGGATTTCTCTTATCTCTTCTGTTATTTCTTCTGTTTTTTTTTTTTTTAGTACATAGATGGCTTGCTGTTGAGAATTAGTTGAGCCCTCAAATTCGAATGTGATTAACATTGCCCCTATGCATGATCCATATTTGGTCCTAACATGTTGAGTTAAGTTCGGATTATTTTGCTTATTCTTCCCTATAGTTTTGGTCAAGAATAATGTAATTCATTTTTTTCCTTTCCCGTCACTTGGTATTGTTGGCCTAATGATTGAGAGGCCATGTTTTCTTTCTCTGTATCTCAGTAATTTGTTTTGTGTCGATTGAGAAGCATTGATAGTCATCTTGTTGTCCTTTTTTTTTTATTACTACCTGCAACTCATTGTGTCCTCTAGTCTGGGTAGTAGGCTTTTCTTTCTCATTTTTTTGTTGTTGTTTTTTTTTGGTGTCAAGTGGTAGATATTGTTCATAGTGATTCTCCTTGACTGGGATTAATTTGAATAGAGCTGGTTCAGGTTTGGCTTGGAATAGGTTCTGGGTCATATGGGTGGACTTGGTTAGTCTAGGTTCAAAGCTATAGGTTGGTTTGGTTTGGTCTAGCCAAGTTTGGTTCAGGATTAGGTCAGGGTTTAGATCCATTTGGTTTGGTTTGGGTTAGTCTAGGTTCATGGTTCATAGGGCCTGATTTGATTAGGTTTAGTTAGGTCTGGTTCTGGTCTAGTCTGGCATGGATTTAGGCTTAGGTTAATTAGTTCAAGTTCATGTGGGTTCTTGTTTAGTTATAGTTTGGTTCGGCTTAACCCAGATTCTAGTTTAGAGTGTGGTTTAGTTTAGGTTCTGATCTATTCGGGCTTATGTGTAGATCTTGTAGGCTTAGTCTAGTTAGGTTTAGGGTGGTCTAAGTCTGGGTTTGGTGTATCCTAGTCTAACTCATTTTGGTTTAACACAAGCATGCTATGGACATTCATTTTTAAATGCAAGATAATCAGACTTAGTGCTTAATGTTTTCATTCTTTGTCACATACATTTGTCACATGATTAAACTTTGTTATCTCCAATGCTCCATTATAATAGATATATGTTAGGAAGCTATCTTCCCGCAATGTGATTGGCTAGGGGACTCCAAATAGTCCGACTCATTGTAGGCTCATTTAGAATGGACTTACCCAACCCTAGGATTGGATCCAAGAGTATGGAAAATCATTGTATCAAGAATGTATTAATGAAAAAATACGATTGGGTAGATGTATGCATAGGATTGGTGGCCCGACGAACTGTCCACCTGGGTATCTCGAATGTGAGATGTGAGTGAAGTTTAGTAAACCCCATGTGTGGGGAGTCAAGGTTTTTGTCTCTCTTGAGTGTTGCCACGCGTGTCCATGGTTCGTCAATCCATGGGAACTACGCTTGATCTGATTCTTGAGGGACAGAGATCTCGAGAGATACGGAGGCTGCGGGGGAGTTTGGTCACTTCATGCTAGGTCAAATTGAAGTAAGTTCCATATTGTATGGGATTACCTCATGAGCCTCTACACCCTGAGATGGGTTCCATAGTTGTGGGAACATTTCTCCGCTTGATGTGTTCTAATATTTTGGGAGTATCATTTTCACACACACACTCAAATTGAGGTAAGTTCCATGTATTATGGGATTACCTCAGCGAGAGAATTTTTCTATGGAAGGGAATACCTCTACACCGAGATGTGTTCCACCATTGTGGGAGCATCTCATCCTTCAGATGTGTTTCACCATTGTGGGAGCATCTCATCCTTTGGATGTATTCTAATATTTTGGGAGCATCATTTTCACACACACACACACACACACACACACTCAAATTGAGGTAAGTTCCATGTATTATGGGATTACCTCGACGAGGGGATTAGGGAGTACCTCAATACTGAGATGGATCCCACTGTTGTGGGGACATCTCTCGCTTGGGATGCGTTCTAATATTTTGAGAACTTCCCTCTTCTTGCACACACTTGGTACGTGTACAACCGTCCGAACTCCGTTTGGCTTGATTCCCATCGTGCAGGGATACATAGGCAGTCTGGGATTTTCCTAGACCTCGGTCATACCTTTATTATTGGTTTTATTGTTCTATGATTTTTTTTGTTCATTTCATTCATTTCTATTTGTATATTCGTTCATTTTCCATTTAATCTTTTGTATGTCATTCCTTGCGTAATTAGTTAATCTTTTCTCTTCATTTGTATATTTCATTTTCGTATACACATTGTTACTTGTAGAAATGCCCATCCCTTAGTGTAATGCAATTAGTATAGGGTGAATTAGAAGCTTCTTAGGATTCCCTCTTCTACCTTATAGTGTATCTAGATAGCTTAAAGTGTTCATAAACTATAGGAAAAGGTTAGGATTTAGGGAGACCGGTTCAACCGGGCGAGTTGGGTGCCTAACACCTTCCCAAGTCGTAATTTGACACTTATCCGTCTTTGGTGAGACGAGATAGTCATTCCATTTGCGCGAGTCATTAGTGTCCCTCCATTGAGGGACATCATTTATAGGTACTAGACCTTATCTAGGTGGTGACTCCAGTCTTCTTATCCTCCACTGGTATATGAGTGGATGAGATCTCAAGGTGAGAACTTTCCAGATCCCAGTTTGAGTGTAATAAGGGTAGGCAACTTTAACTACATGTAAATTCAAATTTAAAATTGAGGATAACTAAATTTTCAAATGATTTCCCTGGTCCTCACAAGTATTAAAATACAAATAGACCCATGTCGTTAGTAATATTCCATTAGATGCTAATGGTGCGAGTTTAATATTTCTTTAATGACCAAATTAACCATTTACAAGAGTGACTGACCAAAAAAAAAAGGAGTGAAAGAGACGATGGCGGTTGGTTTTCTCTTCACCAAAAAGGCAAAAAAATAAAATAAAATGAAATGGAGGTCTTCAACGACAAGAAGATGGGCAACGACAAGGAAACCGATCTTTGGGTTTGTCATTCCCTGCACACACCACCGTTTCCTCAACTGTCATTTCTCAGTGATGAACTTCACCCTTCAAAACAAGAAAAATAATCAAGAAAAGCTTTCAACTCAAAAAAGAACCAACTAGCTCTTTTCTCAATTCACTCACTAGACCATATACATCAACCCAAAACAACAAAAGAAAAAAAACCTAGACTGAAAAGCAGCGACAAAGGAAAGGGGGAATCAAAATGGAGTCTAGTTAAGTGGAAAAGAAAGACTGATGGTATAACCATGGACATTGACGAATGTCTCCATAGAGAGATAAATGGTAGAAACAAGGACAACCACTACCATTATGACTACTACCACCACCACGGCCCTCAACAGACTAGGATCCAAATTTCTTATTTTTTACATGTACAACTATCGTGCAAACATAAGCTGAATTGGTAATGTTCCTATTTTTTTGTATCTGGCCAGAGAAAATGAATCTTGGCCTATCACGCCTTAGGAAAAATCAAATATGGTCCTAAAAGAGCCAAAGCTTCTGCATCTGTTTTCCTATTTTTTTGATTCTATGAACATGGCAAACCTTCGATTCTCTATTATAGAAACTCTGATCGATTTCAAATCAAATCTATTTAGAGGAAAGAAAATTTTGCCATTCTAAGGTATCGGAATACGTAAGATTTTGGGATAGAGTAGGTTGTGTGATTTGGCCGGCAGCTCAGAGTTCCAAGGGCTGAGAATAAATTGATAAAGTAGGAAATCGTCACCGTCACCAATCGATTAAACTCATAATCCTTTGCAAATCCCGCCGGTAGTTTCTATTTACTTCTTTCAATTCTAATGGAGGTGAATCTATGGAGTGACAAACACGAGCATTACGCACCATAGATGCAATAAAGAACCGTCTTCGACCTTTATCCTTCTCGAACATCTTTCCTTTGAAATTTCTACCCAAAATTTCTCTCCGGTTGTTGAGTTGCTTTCAAAACTCAATAATAAATCTGGAAAATCCTGATAAATAAACCTTTTCTCTATTGCGTTACTGGTGGATTGATATTTGCTAGTTGAAGCTCTTTCAATGGCGTACCTTGATTACGCCTTTTCGATCTCAAATGAGGATATAATCCTGAATTTTTTTACTTGGTTCTTCATCTTTGGAGTCCCCGCCACCGTTGACCATCGGGCTGCTGCCGCTGCAACTTCTACGACATCGGTGGCCACCGTTGCCTAGATGAAGGAAAAGGAAGGAGGGGAAGACCTAAATCATCGACGCGTTTGGCAGAACTGCAATCGAAGTGGTGAGAACCAGGGAGTCTCTGTTAGTTTTTGTTAACGTCTCCCATTTTCCTCGATCAAAGTTGAGGGTAGAATAGTCCACAAAAATTATCACTTTAACACCGTTAAAAATTGGGGACGTTTGTCTTTTCCTAAAATTTGGGTGTTCAACTATCATTAAGGTAAGTTATAGGGGAGGTAACTGTCTTTTTTCCTAAAATATAGTATTCTCATTTTATGTAGTTTTACCATTTTATCCTTAGTTAGACTGTCTTCATGTTACTCTGTATAAATAGACATTGTGTACTGATAATGAAACATAATAGAATGAACTTTTAGTTTCGATCTAGATTCTTCCTCTTGTGAGGACAATGAGAGAAGAAGATCCTCCTCCTCGGGATAAAAAAAATGTAGAAATGAAGATCAATGTTTTGTTGGAGTCGCCACCTAGATTAAGGTCTAGGACCTCTAAAAATATAGTCTCACCCTAAAGTAAGACTTCTATTGATTCATGACCCAATGTATCAGTTCTTTAGTTTGCAAGAGATCGGGTAAGTGTTCAAGGTATGGTTATGGGAAGGTGTTAGGCACCCAAACCGCCCGATCAAGATCGACCTCCTAAACTTTTCTTAGACTCTAATTCTGACTGTGCTTGGTCAACTGGATGACTAGGATTCAATGGGGTGTCCTAAACCAAGTTGCTATGTTCTGTTAACCTATGATTCAGCCAATCATGTTCCGAAGCAAATAAATAAGCAAATGTACAGTACTATATAGTAAACCGAACCAAATGATGGTTCGGTTTTGAACTGAATCTGAGACGTCCGTCTCAAAATGCCTATGTATTCCAATCCTGAAAATCTAGTCCAAAACGTAGTTCAGAATTGATTTTGTGATTAAAGATTATTGAAGTGACTTATGCATGTGCTTCAATTAGATTCTTTGTTCAAGTTGAAGTTTATGCTTGGATGATTGATGGGTGGCTTTGTACCGTATTTGGGAGTCCCAAATTGCCTACGTATTCTAGGGTTTGCCTTAGAAATCAGGCATGACGTAGTTAAATGAGTTCAATTGTTCTTTAGGCTTCTAAGGTTCCCTTCCCGTTTTTGTTCTTTCCATTTGTGTTCTTCTTCTATCTGTTTATTCTTTATTTGTTCTGTTCTGTCCTGTTCTGTTCTTTTAGGTTTCTAGGATTGCCTATCCCTACTGTTCTGTTCTTTCTATTTTTGTTCTTTCTTTATCTCTTCTGCTCTTTATTTGTTCTGTTCTGTTCTTTTCTTGTTCTGTTTTGTTCTTTTAGGTTTCTAGGGTTGCCTATCCCTTTCTGTTCTTTCCATTTGTGTTCTTCATCTATTTGTTCTGCTCTTTATATGTTCTGTTCTACTCTTTACTTGTTCTGTTCTTTATTGTTCTGTTATGTTCATTTAGGTTTCTAGGGTGGCCTATCCCTACTGTTCTCTTCTTTTCGTTTTTGTTCTTTCTATATCTGTTCTGTTATTTGTTTGTTCTGTTCTGTTCTTTACTTTTTCTATTCTTTATTGTTCAGTTCTGTTCTTTTAGGTTTCTAGGATTGCCTATCCCTATTGTTCTGTTCTTTCCTTTTTTGTTCTTTCTTTATCTGTTCTGCTCTTTATTTGTTCTGTTATGTTCTTTACTTATTATGTTCTGTTCTTTTAGGTTTCTAGGGTTTTCTATTCCTATTTGTTCTGTTCTTTCCAATTTTAGGGTTCTCTACCTATTCATTCTGTTCTTTCTAATTTTTAGGGTTTCCTATCCTATTTACTCTGTTCTTTCCAATTTTTAGGGTTTTCTACCTTATTTACTCTGTTATTTCCACTTTAGGGTTTATCTTGCCCTATTTACTGTGTTCTTTCTATTTTTAGAGATTTTACCCTAATTATTCTTTTCTTTAAGATTTAGACAAGTATATCTCCATACATAGCAGTGAAAGCATCTAGATGGCAAGTAAGCATCCAATATAACAGATGAGCATCCAAAAATAGCAACGAGCATGTAAAAAAGACAGATATGGCAATTAATAATCCAAACATTGCAATGTGATCATTCCAATTAGAAAAAAATCAGCTACCCCCCTAAAAAGTTTCAAAATATCACCTACTACCCACACCTTTCAAAAAAACATCAACTACCACCCAAACGTTAACTACCGTTAGTCAAATAGATCCACTCCGTTAAATAAATCCTGTTAGTTTCTGATGTCATCTAAAATGGATAATAATACCCTTAAGAAAATATTAAAAGATGGTTTTACCCTCCTTCACTTAATTTACCATACTGTTTATCTTCTTCAATCTCCCGTTCACTCAAACAGCTTCTCTGCAAGTTTCAAATTGAAGGGGAAAAAAAGAAGAAGAAAATCACAATTTACGAACAATTAATGATTTCATTCCCATCCAGTTCTTTGATCTCTAATTGAGTGAGGACAAAGGTAATATCCACCCACCCATTTTTCATGGACAGAAAAAATGATTTGAAGTTGCCACCTAGATTAAGGTCTATGACCTATAAAATGTAGTCTCATCATATGAAAAGATATATATTGACTCATTTGACCCAATTTATTGGTTTTGGTCTATCAAAGAATGGGTAAGCTTTCAAGGTACATTTTTGGAAGGTGTTAGGCATCCAAAACTGTCCGATCCAAAAATCAACCTCCTATGTGATTCTATTTTTCTTAGACTCTATGGTTCTAACTATTCATGGTCAATGGATGATGACTAGGGCTCATGGAGGATCCTATGCTAAGTTGCTAAATTCTTTTAATCTAGGTTCAACCAAACATGTTCTCAAAGTAAATAAACAAGTAAAATAATATACAGTGAACCGAACCAAAGATGGTTCGGTGATGGACTGAATCTGAGACGTCCTAGACATCTCAAATTATTTACGTATTTCAATCCTGTAAATTAAATCCATAATATAGTTTGAAACTAAATGTGATTAAGATTTATGGATGTGGTTTATGCTTAAGCTTTCTTAGATTTAATTGTTCAAGTTGAAGTTTATGCTTGTTGATGATTGAGATTGAATCTAGAGATAACCTAAGGTGGATTAAAGTGAATATGGATATGGATATGGATACGGATACGGATATGGATACGAATATGACCTAAGGATACTAAGATGTGGTACTGTACATGGAGAGGTCGTCTAAGTTGCCTACGTATTTCAGAGGTCCTGAAAATTAGGTACAACGTAGTTCGTGTTTTTGGGTTGATACTCTCGAGGAGCAAGCTATCTCTTTCTACTCTCAGGTAGCAATGTGTCTCTTTCTCTCTAATCTCGGGGAACAAACTGTCTCTTTCTACTCTCGGAGAGCAATCTGTCTCTCTACTCTTGGAGAGCAATCTGTCTTTCTCTCTACTCTCGGGGAGCAATCCATCTCTCTACTCTCGGGGAGCAATCTATTTCTCTCTACTTTCGGGGAGCAATCTGTCTTTCTTTACTTCCGGGGAGCAATTTATTTCTCTCTACTCTGGGGGAGCAATCCATTTCTCTACTCTTGGAGAACAATCTATTTCTCTTTACTCTCGGGGATCAATCTATCTCTCTCTACTCTCGGGGAGCAAGTAGGGTGCTGCCCTAAGAATCAGGATCCGCGTATTTCAGAAGTGAATTCATTCATTGATGTGTATATTCTTTCAAGATCAGGCTTGGAACCGTATTTAGAAATCTCACCAAACTACCTATGTATCTTTGGATGCTGCCCTAAGAATTAAGATCCATGTAGTTTGAAAGCGGATTCATTCATTCATATTCTTCTTTCAATATTAGAATGTGGAACCTAAATACTCTATGTTCGATTCACATCATACCTATTTAGTTATCTGTATCCTAGAGGAAAATGAGCTAAGGGGTAGGGATAGTCCTAAGCTACTCTTAACCTAAAATCCTAATTTGACATTTGTTGGCTAGGCTTCATATCTCTTGATTAAAATTTATCATTTTCATTTTTATCTTTTCGTGAATGGATGTCTACATGCACTTTCCCACACCTAATATGTCTTCTAGGTGTACAAAAATGACAGTTCTACTAGGGTGCTGTAGAAATTAAGTTATTGCCAACAATAAATATCATTCAAGTATGACAAGAAAAAACATATTTCATCTCATATATAGTAATAAAGCATGGCATCAATATAGCAGCAAATATGAGAAAGCATTGATCAAGCATCGATCATCAACAATGTGACCAAGATCTTATTTGATCGACTACTCAGATTTGATATAATCGATCATCATCAATGTGATCAAGATCATGTTTGATCGATGGTTCAGATTCACTTAAAACATTCATGAGGTCAATCCAACCGTTCAAATTCAATTAAATCACTCAAAAAGATAATCCAACGGTTCAAATCACCTAAGATGGTAATCCAATCGTTTAGATCACTCAAATTCACTCACAATTAAGATCCAACGACTTATATCATTCCAAATGATAATCTATCCATTCAAATTCCTCTAAATCATTCATAATCAATATCCAATGGTTCATATTCATTTGTATCTTATATCACTCATGATAGCAATCCAATTTCAGATTTAAATAAGATGTTCATGATCAAGATCTAATTGTCTATATTTCATATCACTCATGATCTGTGGCTAGATTTAGTTCATTATAAGATTCAAATCAAAATTAAACATCTAATGACTCACAATTATTATTCTCTCATGATCCAAATAAAAATCATCTTCCAATGGCTCAAAATTAATCATATTAGAAATTTCAAATCAATGGCTAGATTTTAATCACATCAAATTCCAAGATCAATGGCTAATATTTAATCATATAAAAATTCAATATCACATGGCCATATTTTTAATCACATTGAATTCAATCATCAATTGTCTAAATTTCATTTACATTAAAAATCCTAAATCAAAGCCCCACGTTTTATTCTTTATTAAATTCTAGTTCAATGACCATAATCAATGCCATAAAAATTCTCAATCATATGGTTCAATTTTAATCATATCATTCCAAGCGTATGATCGGATCAATTAATTTCAATTTTCACAATAGGATTAATTTCATTTAATTTTCACAATCGGATCAATTTCATCATATCTCCACAATCGGATCAATTTCAATCGATTTTCACACAATGAGAACGATTTCATTCAAATTCTACAATCGGATCAATTTCATCAAAATTCATATGATCAGATCAATTTCAATTTCATCAAAATTCATATGATCGGATCAATTTCGTATAATTTCCACATGATTAGATCAAATCCATACAAATTCCATAATCCAAATTTCAATTTTATCACATAGAATTTCCAAACAAAATTTCAATTCAAAAAAAATAAAAAATCCAAACCATGGGATCGTGTTTCATTCACAAAAATGTTCAAACTCATGATTGGACCATTCACATAAAGGTCCAAACACATGGTTGGAGGGAAATTGAGTAAAGGGTTGGGCTACAAGTGAGGGATTAGTGATCCATTTAAAATGGTTGCAGGTGGGATTTGTTTTGGAGGTAGAAGGACAAGTGGAGAGGTTATGGGTTGTCCTAGGCTGTAGGTGTTGATCAGGGAGGAGGGTTTGCATGGCTAGACAGGAGGGTTGATGTGGTTTTCATGGCTGGACTAATGGAGGTTTGATCTGCTGGGTTGCGGTTTGCAATAGGGTATTAAGGCAGCAGGTAAGTAGTTAGGTAGGTTGTCGATCCTTACCTCTTTCTCCCCCTATTCTGTTTCTTTTCCTTCTTCCTTTGCTATTGCCTTGCTGCTTTCTTTCTCCATCCTTCCCGCTGCTTCTCTCTTCTTCTTCTTCTTCTTCTTCTTCTCTCCTTTTCAATTCTTTTTTTTTTCTCTCCTTATTCATTTTCTCTTCCTCAGAATCATCTCCTTTTCCCTCTCTCTGAATTTTTTTTCTTTTTTATTTTTTCCATCTTTCGGTTTCTCAATCCGAGATCCCATTCTCCTCAATCTCGATTTTCTTAGAAACTTTCCTCTCCATGTGAAGTCCCATTGACCCCATTGTTTCCATCTCAGATTTTTTTCCTTTTTTTTTTCCTTCTTTCCTTATTATTTTCCCACGGCTCTCAATCGACTCTCTCTCTCTCTCTTCTTTCCTCTTTTTTTGAGTTTTTGATGCAGTCCAACTACGAAGATCAACCCGCATCAAAGCCCAAGCTTACAAAGCCCATTTGGCCCAAGACCAAGGTATGAACCAAGCTACAAAAGAACCAATGAACCTGACCCTTGCTCCTTAAAACCAGCTCCTTTTTTATGACATTTCATGTCTTTAGTGGATAATGAGGTGGCCTTTTCTATTCAATATTTCTAGAGTCTTCTCTACATTGAAGCTTGCATCAAGACATTGAACCTAACATCAATACCTTGGACCTTTACTCAAGACATTGGAGCTTGCATCAAGACATTGAACCTAACATCAATACCTTGGACCTTGAATCAAGACTTTGGAACTTGCATCAATGCTCATTGAAGTAACCCCTTGCATTGGAAGAGTTTATTTTTTTTGTTTTCTATTGTGGATTTAAAGATATAATTGTCTTTTTATTTTCTCTATTATGCCTATAAAATGCCACCAAAGTAGTTTGTATTGTAGAGACAATTAAAGTGATTCCTATGAATGAAATTTGCCTAAGTGCAATTCTTGAACCTAGAAGAGTTCTCCCTTGAAACCTTGAAGAAGTTTCATTCCATCCTAGAAGAGTTGGAATTTTATTCTTCACCTACATCCTTGAAGAGTTGTAGGCCACCTTTGGAGTTGATTTACATCCTAGAAGAGAAGTAAGTCACCCCACCTTCACTTCCATCAATTATATCATTTTCTTTCTTTACTTTTAAAAAAAATTCAAAATTCATTTTTGCACTTCACCTCCCTTTTGATTCCTTTGATTTTGTATAAGTCCACTCTCCCGATCCAATAGTTCCATAGGCCCAAAATTGGCTTACATCAGTTTTTTTTTCTATTTTTTTTCCTTTTCTCAAGTGTCTCTCTCTCCTTATTCGGTCTTCCATAGGGCTGCAATAGAGTCGGGTTTTTCAAAACCCTAACCCCAACCCTGACTATTTAAACTTAACCCTAACCCAATCCAACCCTGCCAGGGTCAGAAAATGTACAACTCTAATCCTGACCCTAGCAGGGTTAGGCCTAACCCTAACCTACCCTGATTGACCTTGACAGGGCTGGGTTGGGCTGGGTTAACCCTGATTAACCCTTATTCAGGAGGAGGTAAAAAGAGAAAAAAAGATCCCCGTAGGTAAAAAGAGAAAAAAAAAAAGAGGATAAACGATATCAATCATACAATTCATTTAAAACCCTTTGATCTTAGCTCAAATCGAAATCTTCTGTCGATCATTAAACATACTTTTGATTGTCCATTACAACACTTATGAGAATCATAAATCTTTACCGATGAAAATATAAGCAAAATATGAACAAGATTGGTAGCCAAAACAGAGGGGAACTCTAAAAGATCAACAAATAAAATAGAAACAACAAAAATCAAACAACATACTCAATCTGTCAAAAGAACAACAGAAAGATTAAAAACACATAACTCAAAACAAAGTAAAATCTTCTTATAGTTTTCTAGTAGATCAGCAAATGAAGTTGAAACAATAACAATCAAACTATAAAAAATATTTAACTCAAAACAAGCAAAATTCCTCTGGAGATTTCGATTCTCACCTAATCTTTTTCGACAGTCGACTCTCAGTCTCTCAGACAATGTCTCAACGCCTCTTAGAGTCGGCAACACTTCCCAGAGTAGATTCATATATATACAGGGTTGGGTAGGGCCGGGCTCAACCCAGGGGGTCAACTCTAACCCAACCCAACCCTGCCAGGGTTGATAAAAAATTAAGCCCTAACCCAGCCCTGTCAGGGTTCGGGCCGGGTTCAACCCTGCCAAGGTTCAGGGTGGGCCTGGGCGGGTTAGGGTCGTCAGGGTAAAACTTGCACCCCCAGTCTTCCCTTTCCTTTTATTTTTTTTTTATTTTTTAGTTTCCTTTTTTAACTCTCTCTCTCTCCCTATTCGGTCTTCCCTTTTTTTTATTTATTTATTTAGAACCCTCTTCCCTTCTCGAATTCTAGCTCCTTTAATGTATACATGTATATATATATATATATATATATATATAATAAAATATAGATACAATCATATACATAATATATATGGTATATATAATATATACATAAATTAAATGCACATGGACTGAACCATTTAGAAATTGGGTTGTTCTGGGCCGGGCTAAGTTGGACTAAGTTGGATTGGACTGAGTTAAACTGATATGGGTTGGACCAATATTAGTTTTTCTCTCTCTATCATTTCATAGGCCATTTCCACTGCCATTCAATATGAAATCTTTTGAAGGCCTTTGTCCTAAATTTTATATGTTCATTTTGTAGAGCACTAAAAATGAGAAATACTGGAGCTTGAATCACCTCATTTGGACATAAAATGGCCAACTTATGAATTTTTAAAGTTTAAACAGACCAATTTATGATAATTCGAGTAGTAATTCTGCATGGGATGCCTCGGAGGCCTCTGCCTAAAATCCTTCACGTCCACTTTGTAGAGCACCAAAAATGAGGAATAATTGAGACTTGAATCACCTGACTTGGACGTCGGATAATAAAATTATGAGAAATTGAAGTTTAAGCGGGCATATCGGCTTGCGACTCCGTATGGGATCCTCGGAGACCTCTGCTCCAGATTTTTCACGTTTACTTTGTAGAGTACCAAAAATGAGGCATAATGACACTGAAATCACTTTATTTGGACGTAGGATGAGCAAGATATGAGAAGATAAAATTTAAATAATTAAACTTATAATAATTTGCATGCAGACCCTTTGATGATTATTATTAATTTACAGAAAATACCCTTATTCTTATTCTCAAACTAAAATCGTCATATCTTCTTCGTTTGATATTGGAACTGAGCAATTCTAATATCATTTCGAAGGTATTTTCAAGACCTATGCATCTATGCATGTTGCAGCCCATGATCTTACTGTAAGGCCCATCGAAAACCGTCTCCAAGTCGCAGTCAAAATCCAAACCTTGCATTAGGATTTACCAACTTTCCATATGTGTTCATTTATCCTTATACACACTAGGGATCATTTCAGTTCTTCTCAAAACATTATAGAGAGCATGCCGAGACTGATTGACTATCATTTTTTAAAGAGTTTCACTCGTCTCCCCTATACTTTTTTCCAAACTTTCTCTCACTTCTCCCACTTTGTTGTCTACATTCCAGTAAAACTTTGTTCAGCTAGGGATGGCAAAAATGGAGTGCTTACAAATTGTCTACTCTTTGTAGTCAGAACAGTTCATCTCACGACTTTACTGTGGGATCCACTGAAAACCGCTTCTAAGTCATAGCTAAAATCCAAGCTTTCAATCACCTTTCTTTCTTTGTTGTCCACACACTAGTAGGACTTTGTTTAGTTGAGATGGCAAAAATGGGATATTTACACCTCTTTGTACCAATTTGATAGTAATTAGTAATTGGATTCAAATTCAGATAAATGTGTATTCGATTGGAATTCGAATTATTTACATCTCTGGATGGAATCATCATGAATGAAATTGCTAAGGTTCTATCATCCTAGTAGCCAATTAAATTCATCATCAATAGTTTGTATTCAATGTATAGAAGAAAAAAAAAGTCATAATGAGGTTGCAGTTTGATTGCAAGAGAAATAAAGGACAGAAAATGTAATTAAAAGAAAACTGCACGTCTCTTTTAATCTCTCCAAGGATTCTCTCCTTACATATATGTATGTTAGAATCCCATAGTTAAAAGGGTAATTTTAGAAATTTGTATCCTTTGTTTCTTTTGTAAATTGTTAGTGACGAAGATTATTAGGGTTACAGAAATTCTTTGTAAACCAAAGTAGGCGAGAGGCAAGAGAATGCGAGCATGTAACCCTTTCTCCATTATTAGTGAAATCTGCTCTCATCTTGCCATTATAGGCCATACCACTGTGACTATAGAAAAATAAATTCTCAACTAATTTTATAGATATAAGATTTATTAAGAACTATGATTCATGTATTCAGTATCAATTCCTTTTCCAGCCCGATTTCTTGTATCGGACCCAGGATATCCGATAAGTTTTTTTTTTTTCAACACATGTCAATCATCCAGGGGAATTTGTTACCACTTGTCCATCATCAATGGCTAAACCTTTTTATACAAAAAACCGATACGTACTGGTTTCTAGTCAATCCAAAAAAGTGAAATATGGACTGATACTAATCCAGTTTAGATATCAGTTACTTTCAAGTCTTCAACCATATTGGCCGGGCTTGGTTTTACCAAATTTTGGCTCATCTAAATCTTGGAACCCATGGGCCGTACTTTGCAGCCTCTTTAGCTTGTCGGCCCAAATTGATAGATGAGATTGATATTACCCTAGATGGGTGGCATTGAGCCGAATAGAAGGGTGAATCTTTGGGAGTACTTAATTTGCTACACTGTGGGCTTTCAAAGCCTGAAATATCCAGGTTTTCTGCCGTAGGAAGGGCTGATGTGGTAAGACCACACAATCATCGGAGGGTGTCTTGGTTATTTAGTTTGGTGGGCAGAGCCATAGTTCAAGTAATTGGTATCGGATCAGTCAATTCGTATCAGTTTTGGACCCGACTGATCCCTGATCCATGTCTGTTTTAATATATTATATTTAGTATCCGCCACTTGTCAGCTTATCATTAGATCCGTAGACATCGGAACCGATCGGTTTTGGACATGGCCAATTTAATGTCTAATACCTGGATTTAGAACTCGGAGCTGCCCACAGTAGTAGTTGTTAAAAGGTTTGACTGCTAATGCTCCACTTGCGGCGGATGAGCCCAATAAGGCCCAAGGCAAACTTGGGCCTTTTTAAACCTGGGCTTCAGTGGTGGGATTGGGTTTCTTGGGAACAGCTGGACTTTGGGCCTCAATCATGTAAGGCTGGCAAGCTCAGCTCTTCTTCCTAGACCATTTTGCATATTCTGCGGTGAGTTTTTAAATGTTTCTGATGGGAGTTCTTATGTCTTCTTGGGTACCAATTTTCAGCACCTAGAGCACAAGGTGGTGGGAACAATGAGTTCCACCAACATGGTGGGCCATATAGTGGCAATGGGACCCAAAACTTGAACATGGCTGGTTCCACAAGAGAAGAAGGTAAGCAATGTTAGGAAGTTCAGAAAAGAAAAAAAAAAAAAAACATTTTTATGTATTTATCTTTTTCAATATTTCATTTCCCCTCCCAACCCCCACCCCTTTCTCTTGGGTTCCAAACATAGTCTTACTAAAATTTAGGTGAGGTGGGACATGAGTCTTGGAGTGTTTTTTACTCTCTTGAGTAGGGTTTGACAACAATAGAGATAGAGAGAGGCCAGCAATTATATGATTTTGGTAGAAACAATATTTGTTTAACCTTGTTTTCTCTTGTGTGGGAAACATTGTTTTGGTATCCCAAGCTTTTTGATGCTCTTGCGCAGACAATTCCTATACATACGGTCCCAACATTGGAGTTGTACATCAGTACATGTGCTTGTGTAGTTGGAGGGGACCATATTATACAAATGTATTTCTATATGTATTATATGTATATGAACGATGCCATTACCTTAAAAAAAATGTATATGAACGACGTATTCATCTACCCCTTTACTTATTTCAATCAAACGCGTAGATGCTCGGGCATTCTTTCACTGTGGTTGGATATAAACTGTCCCCTCAGTAAACACAGATTTTTCTGTCACCCACATTGTGGAGAGAATCCAACAACTGTGGGAAGGCTAGTATGGGAATTTGGTTTGTAAGGGAGGATATATAATAATGAGTCAAAATGACTAATCTCTCAACCTTTTCTCATACTAAAAATGAAAAAATAAGATAAATGTGGATGCATTTAAGTATGATCGATGCATGGGGCGCCATCCAGCATGATCTACGTGATATGAAAAATTAATTAAACGATGAGCATGATGATGCTGGTGGCATCCACATCTCATAAGGTTTGAACCCTCCTTTTTTTTTTTTTGGTAAAAAGATATGCAGTAGTGGGTCGGTGGAACCTTGGAGGAGGGGTACGTAGGACACTAATACCTACTACCTATCTACTCCTACCTATTTACCTGGGCTGTGTTGAGTGAAATGACTGACATAGGCTTCAAAGTTTGATGGAACTTTTTAATGATTAAGTCACTTTGGAGATTCGGGTGGAGATATCAAATATCAGATATGGAATCTGGTTAAGGTACTGTGTATCCGCTGCCATGGAGCCTGTGAAGTCGAATAAACCTGGGACGAAGAGACTTATTTGAGAGAGAGAGAGAGAGAGAGAATCACAATCTGTGGGAAGAAAGTCAACTCTGTCCATCTCTTCTATTTCTCAAGGTTTTAGATTGGTTAGTGGGAGTGAGAGGTTAGATATAATTCAATTCAATTCAATACAAAAAGCATGAAAAATAGCCGACCAGACAGGGTTTACAAATCTCGATGAGCCCAATTTGTTTGGTTAATTGAATTGGAATCCGAATCCGAATCTGAATCCCTGTGTTCTTAACACCAAAAGGGAAACCTGTAATATTGCTTCTTCAGTATAGTTTTAATCTGCCCTTATTCCTTTTTGGTGAAGCTCCACGGTCTAGCTACACAGTCTTAATTTTCGACTACAGAGATGGCAAATCAAATCCCTCGCCATTTCAGGCTGAAGCCAAGCCACAACACTGGGCACTGATCACACCACCGCCCATTGCCTTTATACAATTTTGTCTTTTGACCCTCCAGGCTCTAGGCTCTAGGTTCCAGGCTCCAAGTTGCAGGCTCCAACATTAAAGAAAGGATTCCTGGATGTAGATGAGTCAGATAAAAAGAAGGAAATGGAGTGGGGCCCTTCAGGGTTCTCCAGAAAGGGACCTTTTTATAAGTTGCATAAAATCAGATGATCTTTTGAGGATTGGCCGACCATATTTGGCACAGATTCTCCCAACGCAAAGAAGACCGAAAAAAAAAATACAAAACCTCTCCTCATCACATTCACGTCAATGATCAATCAATCCCTCCCAAAATCCAAATCGAAATACGAGAGTAGACCCACCACAATCCCCAAAAGATATACCCAAAATCTCAACTTCGTCAGATCTCTCCGCTGTACTGTTTCCCTTCTGAATCCGTCTCTCCTACAGGATCTTTGCTTCAAAGCTGTACTCCAACAAAGGACCTCTAGATTATGGATCAGGAAACTAAGGACTCAGGGTCGCCTTGTTATTTTTCTACAGATAAATTTTCACTTCACAAGCACAGGTCCCATCAACTTCAACTGGGAGGTTCCATAAACCGTACAACTTTACATGAAATAACATATAAAGCCATACTTTTTACTTTTTCTACGTGAATCTTTCTTCTTAGTAAGTATTGACCCTGGTCAATTCTTCCACCTTTGAATTGACAAAGCTTTTTCTTGGGTAATTAGATAGAATTGAAAAAGTTAGCCCACCTCCAGTCTTTTCTTTTGTTTCATTGGGGTGGTTGGGTCCTGGTTGCACTTTGCACTTGCAATCTTGCACAGTAATGTTGACTGTCAACCAGACTCATGCAGCCTCACCAGTTTGTTGGTTACCTACTCTTACAAATCTTATCTCTATTTAAGATGGGTTACCAGATGCATGGACCCACGGTGATTGGTATGTGGATAAGCACATTATTGGTAAGGTCAATCGAGGAACTACTATTTACTTTGCCAGGTTTATTTGGTGGAGCCCTCAATCTATATTTTTCTCATGAGGTTGAATTGATGCCAGTTATGTACTTTTAAGGGTTTAGGGTTTTTCTGGTAGAATTTATGTGTAGTGTTTTAATTCTGCATTGATCCTTGGTGGGTTTTATTAATAGATAACTTGGTTATTGGACCCATTTTAAATTATGGGGTTTTTTTACCCAAGTCATTGCAGAAATAAATTAGATTAGAGTCCTTATAACCATATATTCTATAATACCAATTTCTTATAAGAAAGAATCATAGAGAGAGTTCGTGGAGGTTGTAGAAGACTCTAATGGCAGAGACATTTCGTGAGGAAGATTCAAGTTATCTTTATTTGTGGTTGTAGAAGACCCTAAGCCAGAATTTTCTCCATCAATAAGCAACAGAAAAGTACCATTTCCAGTTATCTTTTTTTGTTCCCTTTCCATTGTATTTCTAACATTCTTTGAATTGTAATGCATATCTAATGTGTGCTTTATATAGATGTGTGATCTCGTAAAGAAATCAATGAAGGATTTGATATTTCTTCACAGAAAAAAGTGGAAACTCTTTTTGATTGCTCATGGATCTCACCCATCTTAGATGAAGTATATAAAATCATTGCATTCTTTGTATATTGGATTTTTCTTTTGCTATCGTTATTGATCAGATGGGAACACTCTCACATAATTAAACATTCACACCAACCCCGTACAAGTCATGGAACATGGTTAGATAGTCTCATATATAGTTATATACCTCTCTCCCTTCTTAGGCTCCCTAGTGTGTGTTTAACTTTATGGTATTTTAATTGATTTAAACAATCTAGAAAGCCTCCTATCATGCATTCCTCGAGCCACACCAAATCCCATCCCTTGTGAGGATCCAACACTCATTTGGATCTTATTTTTCTCATGAAAGAAAATGAATAATTGGGCAGTGGGGGCCTACGAAATCAAAATGGCAAATGGCTTTTGAAGAGGATCTCGAGAGAGACAACTGGAGAAGAGAGAAGGAGTCAACTGGTCTTCAAATTTTGTGATACCAGTAATAATTTATTGATGGATGACAGTAGCTAGTAACTCTATTAACAAGGATTGTGAATTGTTAATCCTCAGTCACCTCAGACACAGACAGAGTACCGAGATAATTGTGAACGTGTTGGCTACTTGCCTCATTCTTATTGATTCTTTATGTCCATCTTTTGTTCGCCACATTGTCTGAAAGAGAGAGAAAGATGATTTCATGACAAAGGTTGGTGAGGTGACGGTGGCTTTAGCAAGAATGCTTGGCAATGGGCCAACATGGTTCGTTGTGTTTTGCACCAATCCTTTGTTATCTAATCACAACAACAATAATATAACATTTTCATTGGAGGATTAAAAGGGCCTCGTACGGGGTGACAGCTAAGTCTGTCTTCCATGGTCTCTAATGGAGACTGGAGAGATAATAGTTAGATAGAGATAGGAGAGAACAAACTACAAAAGAGATCCTGTATGGTTATTGCCTCGAGGCTATTGTCTTGCCTTTTGTCTCTAACTGTTACTCTCTGCCCCAATCTTTCTATGTTCCTTTCCTTCCCTCTCCATAGATACACAATCTCCAGACATCTGTATATGTCGAGGACCCATGTTCTTTTTTTATCCCCCCCTCTTTTTTTTTTTCTCTCTCTCTCTCTATTTCTTATTAATACTATTATTTTATATTTTTTACTTAATTAACATTGTTAATCTAACTAAAAAGTCTTAGCATTCACTCATTCAACATCAACAACATGGTGGGGGTAGAGGAGGGGGGTGGTGGTGGTCCTCTCCTCTCCTCTCCTCTCCTCCCAAAGGACCCAACTTCCTTACTTTTGCATGTTAATCAAAATTTCCCCACTCTCCTTTATGTTCATTGGCCCATTTCAAATAACTCCCTTCAAATAATGAGATCTTACACCTTAATTAATTCTCCACATGGAACAGGAGCCAAAATCAGCGCACTGATCATGTGATCAATTATATTCATCTTGTTTTCCGTCATTCCTTTCGTCATCATCCTTGTCATTAATTTTTTTTGTGTTAAATATCCCAATGAGAGGAGTTTTGTTTAGAGATGATTAACATAAAAAATACAAAATTTAGTGATATCATAATCATAGTTCTCCTATGATGATGGTATCATAGTACAACTTTATTAATTCGTCAACGGATTAATGAATAACTTAGCTTAACGAAATCACTAAATTACATCGTTCTTTGTTCTTTCTTTCATTGGATCTAAAATTCCTTCTTCCCCTAACATCCTTTTTTCAGTTTTATATATAACCTAAACAAGGTTTAATCCTTGCCAAGAGAAAAATAATAATTTATATATAATTTTCTTTTAGGTGTTGATTAGGAAAGGTTTAGTTATCACCGTTAGTTCCTACTTTGAAAATAATTGGATAAATAATCCCAAGCATATGGTTTCAAGGTAGTTGCCCCCACAATTATATTTGATACTACATGCTTGCATATGGCAAACCAATGTCTCGAACCAAACACCACCTTCTTTTTCTTCTCTTGTTTTTTCTTTTTAAATATTGTCAATGGTAATTATTGCTGCTTAAGTATCTGTCACCTAATTAACAGCTTAAGAGCACAGTGACCGATAGCACCAGAAACGGTGAGGCAACTCAGGGATCGTTCCCAACTTTATGTAGATTATACACCAGTTAAAAAGGTATCTTTTCCCAAACCTTTCCCACCAAATTAACTTTGATAAATTAGTTGCATCATCTCTTCATAGTGGTTTATTATAATCGACACCTCTTAAGGGGGTAAATAATTTAGGGACGGGGAATGGCATGCTTGGGAGGATATGTGGATACACACTAGCGGAAGGAATGGGAGAATGGGGGGAACGGTGATCGGTTCGTTAGTAAAGGATTCATAAATTTTAACGGAAAGAGGGGATGTGAGAGGTGCCCTTTTCCCAATAATTTTTAACCCTCATAATATAACACATATTTTTTAGTAAAATCATGTCATTTTAATGTGTATTAAAAAAACATGTGAAACAATAACAGCCCAAAAGAATGACAACAGTGGTAAGTTATAATCAATTTATTTTTGAAAAATATTTTATACCCATGATTTAATTACTTTTCGTAATAAAATAAGAGGCAATCAAAAGAAATCATTCAGACAGGAACACAGATCCCTTCATAAATTAGGAGTTCTTTTTACTAAGAAATTAGTAAGAGTTCAAATTCTCTAAAACATGCACTCCATGAATAACCGTTTCATATCAAATTGAATGGGATTGGTATTGGTATTTTTTTTATGGGCTATGATTCTCTATCTGGTTGTGTCTCTTGTGCCCTATCACATAAGGAGATGAAATTATCAGGGTTGGAATGATAATTTCATCCTCCTATGAAAGCGCACAGCGAAGGACAGTTGGACAAAGAACTTTCTCTCATGTTTTATAACTCTAAATGTGGCACACACATGGATTATCCTTGCATTGCACATTCTAGAGGATCCAGATGAAGATAATAGTGCCCTAAACTTGTCCTATGTGGAAAATTTTTTTTCTTCTGATTTTCCAATAAATCTTTAAAATTCCATTTATCTTTGAGAATCTAACCTCCCCTAGCTTCATAAATACTTAAATTACCCATCAACGATATATCAAAGGCTCTTGCTCGAATGTGTGACTAGGGCATACCTATCGCCACAACATGTCACTTTAAAATTCAAGTTGGGTTGAGGCCAGCAAGAAGACTACAACTAAGGAGACGAAGAATGGAATTGAAAGAATAGTCTCCAAAAATAGAATTTCAATCTTTTTCAATTTACTTTTAAATCTTCCTCTTAGGCTCTCTTTTGGTATAGTTTATGTTTATGCTTATGAATTATTTATAATAAATCATTTATGAGAATAAATTATGAGTCATAAATAATAATCGTCTAATATTATTAGACAAAAAGAAGTAATAATAGATTATCAAAATAATGATAAGCCACTTCTAACATTTTGAAGATTTTAGATTATATTAATATATTTTAAATATAAATAAATATCATAAATTATACCAAACAACTATTTATGTCATAATTTATTATATAATTAATTCTATAATACATACCAAAGAGAGCCTTAATTAGTATGTATTGAGATGACCTAATATGTATTGCATAATTTTTATTTTATCCTTTAATTCTTATATTCAATTTTAACATCCACATGAACACCCTAAATCATATGGTGCACATTCTCTAAAATTTCTCTCTGAATTAATAGATTAATTAAAGCATCAAATTATTCTAATACGCACTTAGGTTAAACTGATACATAGATGGAATATGTGCTATGAAATTGGTCAATCGGCCACATCGATTATGTCATCAAATCACCCTATCTTTTGGATTAATGATGGTCGTGTAGACATTGGAATGAAATATAAACGTTAAAGGAATAATATACATTAATAATTAGGTAATATATAATTAAGTCATTTTACTATGTACTTGGGAAGATAGATTTAAAGTTAACATGAGAAAATAGTGAAAATGTACCTTTGAGCAACTTCGGACGTTCCAAAACGATAGGGAAAAATGAGAGTTGGAGATTTGCTTTAATAAGGTTAAAAAAAATCTATAAACTTGTTAGGGTAAATATAGATTTAAGCTTAGGAGACTCGCATAAATTTCTTTCATCCACAGCAAAGAAATATAACACCCTAAAAAAAAAAAAAAAAAAAAATAAAAAAAAAAAAAAAAAAAAAAAAAAGGGAGAAAATCCATCCCACTTGAGGAGTACAATTATGGAACTTAGCTCCTCAGGAATGAATAATTTCTTTCTTTTTTGGTAGAAAATAATTTAATTATTAAGACAGAGGTGAAAAAGAAGTGGATGTAAAAGAATGTTGTATTACAATCCATAGATTAGATATAGGCCAAACTATATTAAACGTCAAGAATAAGACTCTTCTAGATAGAGATGAGCAAGATTGTTTATCTCTCTTGGAACAAAATAGAAACTACACTGACCAAAATAAGAGGATAATTGAATAATATCCTCCAAAATAGGTTTTATCATGATGGTGACACCCTGTTGCAAAGATAAGATGACCTTCTGGTTATCCAATTTAATCAACACTCGTTCAAAGTCTTCAGTGATAGCTTCTAACAGAGCTAAACAAATTGCCAGAGCTTTACTAGTCACAGAATAGTGGAAAATGGTCGGAATAGAGATTGCCAATTGAGGAAGATTGTAGTGATTCCCGCATGAAGATGTTGAAACTGTTAGGATTGGGAGATGCAAACAAGAAGAAAACACAAAAAATTAACGTGGTTCAGCACCCTATCGTGGGATGCCTACGTCCATTAGAGAAAAGAGAAATTCTTTATTCCTAAGAAACTTCTATAGTTCTTTACCTGACAGGCTTAGCTCATTTGTCAGTCTTACAGCGCCTTGAACTCTCCACTGTCAGAGGAGAATCCTCTGACAGCCCTTATAACCTTACCTAGGTTTTCCCACACAAAGATAATTTATAAGAAAACCTAGAAATCCTAATCCCACCACAATTATAAGTTTACCCTGTATATGTAATAGACTCATACCCTAATACAAATACTACCCTTATAATTATGTGGATCCCACAGAATATAAGACATCAACCGGACAGAAACTGCCTTTGTTGGAGTTTGAAATATGACTTGCATCACAGTTGATTTTAATTATACTCGGGGATGGAGGAGTCCTGCAAGTGGGTTGCAGAGACATATTAGTGGCAGATGCCGTCAGTAAAGTAGTACTGCTATTAAAAGGAGTGATATATATGCCCATATGTGGATTGGATAAATTCGGCACACTCCTTTTCAATAGCCATGAAGATCTCTATAGGAGTTCAGTTTCTCCTGGTGAAAACAAGATCATTCTGGGTAATCCATAAATACCAGTAGATTAATGAGCAAATGTCGTTAACTCTTGAGAACATTGTTGGCCTTGACAGCCAAAGGAATTTGTTGCAAACTGAAAGGGAAAAACACAAAAAGATAAAAATGATCAAGAAGATTTTATTTCAAAATAAGAAACCAGCTATTAGATAACAAGGGTCATAGGGGGACCACTTCACGCAATGGTCATAGAGAACCACTTAACTCGAGGTCACTTGGGGCGTCACTCAACCCATGTACGAGACTCAGTCCTCGTTAGAGGATCTCTACTCATCAAAAGGGTTTAAATTGGTACACCCATAATTCCATTCCAAAAGTACTAATTATTTTTTTTATTTAAATAAAAATACAAGTATATAAAAGAGAAGATAAAAGAACCGTTATAATATAATATAATCGTTGGAATATGATTGTTGAAATATTAACTGTTGGAATTATTGAAGAATGTCTTGGAAATTGAAACTCATTGAATACCTTGACTATATTAGACTTCCAATTCTGGATCCACCCATGAAGAGATAAATCACCATTTCGCACAACACAAGATGGGCTAAAACTGAACCAAGTTAACGTGATCGGAATATTACGCTGTCGAAGTTCTAATGCAGTGGTGAAAATCTTGAACGAAAGCACCGGACAATTCTAGATGTGCTTCCATACTAGATCAAGAACTTGTTGCCACAAACCGCATGAGGAAGTGGATGGTTGCATGCCGTCCTTATAGAGTTTAGTTGGATGATCAAGTTCAACCATATGGAAATCATGAAGTTTTTAATTTGATTCATCAGAAGGGATCAGTTGGATTCATCGATTCATATCGGATTTGGACATGACCGATACGATTTTCTATACAGATTTAGAACCCAATCCGAGGCAGATGTGGCAATTTCAAGAGTTTTCATTTAATGGTCAAATTCAATATCCGGTTTTTGTGATTGGACAACGTGTCATGTAACAGTTGGTTGGGAATGGATATTAAGCTGTGTGCTGTCTGAAGTGTAAAAAGGTTTTTTGTGGATAGAGAGTGGAATTGAATGAGACAACATTTATAACGTGAGAGTGAGAGAATGTGTGAAGAAGGAAGAATAACGTCCCTTAAAAAGAAGAAAAAAAAAGATTAAATTGGGATAGACAAACCAGAAACAAGAAAACAAGGAATTTGTCTTAGGTGTTTAGGATCAGACAAAAAGTGTGACCTCATGTTTCCGTGGGTCCACAACCGTTGCCACTTATCTTTTACATGTTAACGACATACGACGGGGACTCGCTCTACTGATCACCTCCCTCTCTCCCTACGTGTGCGGTGGCCCCACCTTCTCCACCCTACACACTTACAACACTCACATCAAATAAATAATTAAACGCCAAAAAAAATATATATAGAAAAAAAAATTGTAGATATTTCACATTGTTAATTAATTATCTTACATACATATATATATATACATAACATAACATAACATAACATAACATACATTTTTTACATCACATCACAAAACATTGGTCGCTCATCAACCCATTTTAATTCACTACCTCTTTAGATTCTCCTTACCATTTTTGGCTATTTCCTTATGAAAACAAGCTCGATTTCTCAAGTGAGAACCCAAATGAATCTGATAATCATATTATGAAAAGATGACTGTCATCCCTCAAATCATTTCAAGCAACTGGCGTTTCTGTCTCATGATTCTACGGATCATCGATAAATATGGTTTTAAGACCCTCATATTTCATGATATCAGACTCGTTAGTTTTTTAACCTTCTCTAAATTGCTCATGGCTTACACCTTCATACTTGATCTACATTAATGTCGTCAATGGCACCATTATTCTGATAGCAGTGGCCCAAGTTGGTGGTTCTATTATCGTTAAGAGTTGAGATATGATCTGATTTCATCGTTGCATTCACAGTCAGTGAAAAACAAAGAGGGAAGAACGGAAGAGTGACAAAGTTACTGTTTTTGTTTTTGTGTAATTATTAATTTCCTTGTACAATCGAAAGTATTCGTATATTTAGAAAATGCAGAATTAAACATGATAATTAAATATATTTTTTTAAAAATGATTTTCTTTTTTTTCAAATCCCAAGTTAATGACTTTAATCATCTAAAGAAACTTTGACAGTGACTTAGAGAATTACTAAAATACCACTGAAATGATTGACTGATAAAAAATAATCAAACAACATTGAAATCACACCAACTATATAAAAATATCCAATTGATTTAAGGGTTTTGCTCTGTGTAACCGTGGTTACTTACCGTGAAACTACCATCATTCAAAAGTTTCCGTCAGCACACGTAGAGAGAAATTTTGTTTATATTGTACGGGGGAGAAACGCTATCACACTATAAATAAAAATTTTTCATATTACACAATATGTATATATCATAGAAGTGAAAAAAATAAAGATTTTTATAATATTTTTTTATTAACGATGGGTATCTAAACTTTTGGCCTGATTAATCCCGTTGGCCCACAATGATCCCATAACTGCATGAACCAGATTATTGTGGGATTGAATGAGAATCATTCCACTTGCACCCACAAGCAGGAAATAAAAAGCACTTAACACTCCCATTGTGAGTGGTCTTAAGACAATAAAAAAAGTCAAACTTAGTACATTCCGCTTTGTGAAATGTAGATTTTTTGCCAAATCAGCTACCCCTTTGGGGTTTTTGATTTTTATAATATTACAATTACTGAATGTCTAAAAAGAACTATTCGTCATACAAATGAAACTCTGCTGACTAGCTGTCACGATATGTGGCTATTATGATATCCAACTGATTCAATCGTCCACGTGACTATTATGATATCCGATTGATTAAAAAAAACACATTTGTTGGTGATAGAAAAGTTTGAATCTATGATGAGAGAGGGAGAGAGAGAAAATATTAATGTTTGGATGTGACAATTATTGAAAGCTAATAGTGAACTATTTGTCTGAAACAAATAACAAAATTACCATAATTTGGCTAACATGTTACAAAGGAGAGATATTGTATAATTGTTGAATTTTCTATTATTTTTTTCCGTTATTCTATGTAAATAATCCAATGCGAGTTCAAAATTAATAACATCTTCATCATCTAGAGTAACCATGAATCGAAGAATACCATACATTGATGGATGGTCAAGACCCATATTGACGATCATGAGATCTTTTCTTGTTGCTGATATGATCATATCTTTTATATTCAATTGGTATCAAATAAAATTTTTAATTGGTGGTGGAGAATTTTTGGAAATTTTCATTTACTGAATGCTAAAAGGAGCCATTTGGCAGTGCCAAAAAAACCAAAAATATCACCTGACTATCATGATATTTGACAGTTGTAATATCTAACCAATTCAAGCATTCCACCTGACTGTTATGATATCCGATTGATTGAAAAAGTTCAGTCAAAATCATGATAGAGAATGAGAAAAAGATTGATTTTGGATGTTACAATTATTGAATAACAATAACAAACTATTTGTAAGAAAAGAAAAAAAAAAAAAAAAAAAAAAAGACAAACTATTATTTGGTAATCAATTGATACTAATTTGATATACTTATCCAGATAAAAGAATAAAATAAAATAAAGTTAGCCACCTGACTTTCACGATATCTGATTGTTATAATATCCGACCAATTCAATTCCTCCACCTAATTGTTATATTATCCCATTTGACTGTTACGATATTCAATTGAATAAAAAGTATAATTTTTCAATGGCAGACAAAAGAGAAACTATCATTTTATTATTAAAATGTTCAATTGAATACCAAATAAAAAAATTTCATTGGAAAAGGAGAATTTTTGGATTGTAAGTTTTGACATTTATTAGAGAAAAACAAATCCTATCCTCTACATTTTTCTAAAAAAAGATTGTTGTATTTTTCAAAAGAAAGAATATCCTTTTCTCAAATGAAAATTTTTAGATCGTTAGTTAACGCCCAATGGATAAGAAAAATTACTATGATCTACGTTTTCTTAAAAAGAAGATTGTTGGATTTTTCAAAAGAAAGAATATCCTTTTCAACAATGAAAATATTCAGATCGTTCGTTGGCATCCATTGGGTAAAGAAAGTTTTGAATCATCTATAATTTCTTAACGAAGATTGTTTAATTTTTCAAAAGAAAGAATATTCTTTTGGTGAATCTCAAATTTAAAAAGTATATTTCTATTTAGCTAGATGTTTTCACTTAAGTCCTACTAAATGATAATTGGATTATAATAGACCTTATATTACTTGGATTTTACATGGTACATGTACATTTTTTTTATCAATATTATACATGTCTATTTCACGTAATTTAGTCATATTCCAACCAAATAAGGTTGATTAATCATAGAATTGAATATGCAAAATGAAGATGTTATTTTTGTTGATCTACCAACCCTTACTTTGTTCATAGATATTTTAATTTTTATTAAACATAATAGATTTAAATGAAAGCGTGGTAACAGAATTGCAGAATAATTTGATTGAATAAAACAATTTAAAATGTTAAAAAAATAAAAAGATTCATTTAAAAGGTAATGTGCGAATTACAAATTTTTTTTATGTATATTCGGTAGCACGCGTTGGAATAATTTGATTCAATAAAACAATTTAAAATGGATAAAAGAAAGACTAATTTAAAAAATAATATTACAAATTTTGTTATGTATATTTACTCGCACGCGCGTGAGAGAGAGAGAGAGAGACAGAAAATACCTCATTAGATTTTATTGCTAAGAAATATATAAAAGAAATTAATAAGGAAAAGACCCATTTTAGAGTGACGTGTCCACTATCGCGTAAGAATCCAATCATTGTTGAAACGGTTCTCATCATCTTCTCTTTATTTTTAGTAAAATCCACTCACAATTATAAAAAAAGTATTGAAAAAAAAAAGAAAAAAGGAAAATGAAAGGATTTTATTTAAAACTTTAAATAAAGGAAAGTGGTCCCACTTGTACAAGCGTTGTGAAAAGTCTGACATGAGTTTGCCAACTAATAATTTCCACAGATGGTCTGCGCATACGTGGCAACAGTATGGTTCTCCCCTCCACGTGTCGTTTTCTCTCATTTCCTTAAAATTGACGGTGTAGATACCGCCGCGTTGCAACTAATACGGGGCGGCCGGCATTAATCCAAAGGAGACGAGAGATGATTCACAACTTAAAAGGCTAAAAAAAATAATAAAAATGCATGGGCATGTAGAGAGCATGCATGGTTACCGAATGCATGTAGATAGATGGAAATGCAAATCAAATGGTATAGAGAAGATGGATGGTGGTGGTGTCATGATTACAGTCTATGGGGGTCATGACGGGGCGTCGCCATCGGCACCCCAATCCGTGAACCCGAAAAAAGATTAATTACGAGACTGCGCAGCCACAGCCGCCATTTCTCCTTCTTCCTTTCCTTTCCGTGATGATTATAATCCTCTTCCCCCCTATAATTCCTATTATCTAATTAATAATATTATTCCTAGAGAGAGAGAGAGAGAGAAAATCCTAAAAAAAATCCCATAAAAAACATTGAGACAAAATTGCCCTTAAAAGCTATTAACAAATAAGTCGAAAAGTTGATTGTAGAGAGAGAGAGAGAGAGAGAGAGAGAGACTACCAAATGATTTGCGGTTTCTTTCATTTTTATATGTAATTTATAGACACAATAAATTGGGTTTATTAAAAGCATCCCACCACCAGTACTCTCTACCTTGAATCCCCAATGATAACCTATTTTCTCTCACTTTAAACAAAACCATAAAATCCCTAGAGAAAGCGAAGCTGATTTTTCTGTTTTTCTTTCATCGGAAGAAATTCAAAAAGAAATCCGAGAGAGAGAGAGAGAGAGAGAGAGAGAGAGAGAGGGAAAACGAGAAGGTCGAACAGCTTTACAAGTGTAGTAGCGCTTTTGCTTGCTGGACACGTGATTAGGCGATATTTCGGCCTTGAAAAGGCTGCGAATTTAACAACGGATGATTGTTGCCCTTCTTGCATCTCCGTCTTCATCATCTCTCTAGTCTCTACCATCTTCTTCTATATAAACGCGGCGTCAGCTATGGTCGTTTCTCGTGTTCTAACTGTCTCACTCACTTTCACACTGTGCTTGAGCTTTCTTCTCCATTCTGCTTCTTCTTCGTGTTCCGTTGCGGGGTAGTAATTGGGACAAACATATAAATCTATATATATATATATATATATATATAGAGAGAGACAGAGAGAGAGAGAGGGAGAGGGGGAGATTGTTCAGATGGGAGAGGGAGGGGAGGTTGTAGTAGTGGTGAGAGAGTTCGAACCTGTGAAGGACCGTATAGGAGTGGAAGATGTTGAGAGGAACTGCGATGCAGGCTCAAATGGCAAGATTTCAATTTTCACCGATTTGCTAGGTGACCCCATTTGCAGGGTTCGCCATTTTCCTGCTTTCCTCATGTTGGTATGTTTTTACATATTGCCTTTTTTTTTTTTTTTTTTTTTTTTAACTCCTAACTCCACTTTGTACTTGAGTTGCAGTTCTTCTGAATTTCCTTTCATGGTTCAATCATCTTCTTCTTACCATTGATAATCGATTTCTATATACGTAATTGTGTTTATTGGGGTTTTAATTATTTCAATTCTTTCTTTCCTGAGCAGGTAGCCGAAATGGTTACAGATAAGGAAGAGAGAAAGATCGTAGGTTTGATAAGGGGATGCATCAACACCGTTACATGCGGTAAAAAGCTCTCTAGAAATGGAAAGAACGGCAGCAACGACTCCTTCAAACCCATCCCCGTCTACTCTAAGCTCGCCTACGTCTTAGGCCTTCGTGTTTCCCCTTCTCACAGGTACAATACAGTAACCCACTTCCTACTTCTCCTGCCCTCCACTGTTATATAATATCGTTTTCTTCTCTTTTTCTGGTACTGAAAGAGCATAAAAATTAGAGAGGTCCCCCCCATTTCTCCTTTCTCCAAAGTAGCAAATTGGGAATGGAAATTATGATAATAATAATTATTCTAAATATAACTAAATTACTGTAATAATTTTTTTGCAGGCGAATGGGAATAGGATTGAAGCTGGTGTCTCGAATGGAGGATTGGTTCAGAGAGAAAGGAGCGGAGTATTCGTACATGGCAACTGATAAGGACAACGAAGCGTCAGTAAAGCTCTTCACCGACAGATGCGGTTACGCAAAGTTCCGCACCCCTTGTATCCTGGTCCAGCCTGTCTTCGCCCACCGTGTCTCCATTACCAAGGGTATCTGCATCTTTCCAATCTCCCCTTCCGACGCCGAATCACTTTACCGCCGCCGATTCTCCACCACGGAGTTCTTCCCCAGCGACATCGATTCCATCCTTTACAACCGTCTCAACCTGGGCACCTTCGTCGCCGTCCCTTCTGACGGTTTCTCCGATTCATGGCCCGGGGTGGACGATTTTCTCTCCAAGCCGCCGGAGTCCTGGTCAGTGCTCAGCATTTGGAACAGCAAAGAAGTATTCACGATGGAAGTGAGGGGGGCCTCACGTACTATACGAGGGCTGGCCAAGACGAGTCGGATGGTGGACAGGGCTTTTCCATGGCTTGGGATACCATCGGTGCCGGAGCTTTTTAGGCCGTTTGGGTTTCATTTCTTGTATGGGTTGGGAGGGGAAGGTCCGGATGCGGTGAGACTGACGAAAGCTCTGTGTGATTTTGCTCACAACGTGGCAAAGGAGAGAGGTTGTGGTTTGGTAGTGACGGAGGTATCTAGCAGGGAGCCGTTGAGGGTAGGGATCCCACACTGGAAGAGATTATCGTGCGATGAGGATCTTTGGTTTATGAAGCGTCTTGGAGAAGATTACAGCGATGGGTCTGTTGGAGATTGGACCAAATCTCCTTGTGGTGTTTCCATCTTTGTGGATCCCAGGGAAATCTAATCTCTTCTAACCTTATTAATTAGACAACCAAAGTTCTTTTCATACAATTACTCTCGTCTTAGGAAGCTTTTTTTTTTTTTTTTTTTATAAATTTAAAATACATGTTTTTTTATTTTATTTTTATTTTTAATTTTCTGCCATCATCCCTCTGCCTTTTGGAAGAAGGTGCTTGGTGGTGGTGGTGTAGGGCAGAGAGAGAAGAATGTATCCCGTTTCTTGTTGTAAATGGATGTGGTTTTTTTTTGCATGTTTGTTTAGGATTCTACCGCTTTTTTTTTTTTTTTCTTTGGTTTTTTATGTGTTTTTTTAATGGCTTTTATCTTCTTTCGGTAGCGTTCCAAATCCCACTCCTACCAGTTGTAACGGTTTCGGACTGTAGGATTGAATGAAATGGATACTGACTAATCTCCCATTCTTCAGTTACCACAGAAAAAGAGGAATGGATGAGAACGAAATCTATTCCACTTTTGAACCTTTGTTTTCCAAGCTAATTTCATGGATTTTCTCAGATATATCTAGAGAGAGAGAGAGAGAGAGAGAGAGAGATATGTTTTTGTGTTGATTGCTAAAAAATGAGTGGTTAGTTTTTGATGTTTTTGGGGATAGATGAGAGTGATGGAGAGATTGCAATTCCCCCTTTCCTTAAAAACATGGTGATGAATCTCATTTCTTTTTGCTTGGGAAAATGACATTTGAATGGAAAATGCAGGCCTTTCACTCCCTCTCTATTCCAGGAAAGCTTCCCCCACTAATTCCCTGACCATGAATATCTTTAATTTCTAAATGTGGTTGGTACATTTTCCAAATGTCAATATCTTTTGTTTATTCCAAATAAATTATATAAAAAAAAAATCTTTGGTTTAATGACTAACAATGCTAAGGAAAAAAATTCAGTCAAAGATTAATATAGGATTAAGAAGATGACATGTTATTAATCTAAACGGTGGCCTGATTTCTTCTCGAGGTCATATAAATAAAGTGTTTGATTCCTTCTCAAGGTCTTATAAATAAAGTGTTTGATTCCTTCTCAAAGTCATATAAATAAAGTGTTTTGAGATTATGTGTCCAATGGTTAGAATTGTTGTGATTACATCAATTAGTCAAAGTTTTCCATGCATAAGGCGGGTAGCCAAAGTTTTCAACCCATAAGGTAGAACTTAATGCAATGTTAAAAGATTGTTCCATTATGACCTGATAGATGCAAGAGCTTCGGCTATCTATGCATAGCTCAAACAGGGTGCATTTAGATTAATAAATGAATACCTCTTGTTAGACTTAATTCCAAATCTATAGATTATAAAACATATAAATAAATTTGTCCTCACCCTATTACCTTTTAAAATTAATGCTATTGAGCTGGATGTGGGTGATTTTTATTTAACCTTTTAAGTCAATTTTTTTGGGGTAGTATTTTTCCAAAGTCATTTGGTTATAGGTAAAGTGATAAAGGATGTGAAATTAATTAATGACAACTTTTATAATCATTATATTCTGAAATTAACCCAACAACTTATGGCATTTATTAATTGTTTTATTTTATTTGTCAATTAATTTACCTAGATTTGAATAAAAAATATATATATTATTCAAGAATTTGACATGTGATTAATCCAAATGATGTATTTACCTTCACGGATTAAGTCTATTAGACCAAATTACAGGATTCAAAATGGTCCATTGTGAATGACATGATTCCTTCTCTAGGCCATGAAAATAATGTGTTTCGAGTTTTTGCCACATAAAATTTTCTTGGTGTCAAAAATTTTATGGATGAATTATTTATTCCGTCCTTGACTAGTATGATAAAGTTTAAACCAAAAGCATATGACAAATCAACAGACTATTTCAGTCAAAATTTGAATCGTTGGAGCAAAGAATGAATATATAGTGGAGCATATACTTCACTGTGACAATAAAATTTCAATGGATGGTCAATCCATATGGTGCAACATCTACCTACTGATTAAAATTGTGAAATAAATTGGGCATTTACAAATTGGATGGTTAAAAAAAAAAAAAACATGGTACACGGCTTGATGTTGATGTGGGTGATTTGTATTTGACCTTTTTGTTCTTCTTTCCATAAGTCACCAAAAAAAAAAAAAAAAAGGGTAAAATTTCTGTAAGTACTCTCTTGGTTACCGGTAAAATGAAATAAAAGAAAGTTAGATTAACTCTAAGATAAAAGAACTTTTATAATCCTTATATTCTGTAATTAACTCAAAAATTTATGACATATATTAATGGTTTTATCTCACTCTTCAATTAAGTTCCATAGTTTCAACAAGAAAATATGATAGGGCCAAGGAATCTATTGTAAAAATTATATTAAATTAGTTAAACAATTATGAATATAAAAGTTTCTATTTTTTAGTGTTCTAGGTACTCTGATAGCCGCGGAGTTTCTTACATTCACCAATTGAAAGGGCAATAGTAATAAGTGTGTAATTTCTATATTTTTATTTCCTTTGCATTATACTTTTTAATGTGTTTTATGTTTCCAGATAATGCCAATCCGAAAGCTATGGGGGTCAATTTTTTTGTGTTGTTACTAGGGGTGAAATAGGATCGGATTGGGTCGGGTATCTACAAACCCTACCCTACCCAAGATTTTTTCTTGCTAACCCAAATCCTACCCTACCTTGTCAGGGTAGGAGATAACCTCAACCCTTACCCTATCCTGGCAGGGTACTACCAAACCCTACTCTACCCTGATTTACCCTGATTGGGCAGGGCCGAGCCGGATTTACCATGATTGACTCTGAATCAAAGTCGAGTTTACCCTAATTTAGTTTTCCTATGAAAGTTTAAAAAAAATGAAAATAGTTCTCTTTTTCAACTGATTCTGCTTGTTTGAGATTTGAGATTCCATTGTTTTCAGGCTTTCAGCTTTCAACTTTGCCTTCGGAAAGCCTCAATAAATGCATAAAACCCTAGGTAGCTCTAGTTACTAGGAGGGCATAGAGATAGAGTTGATAATCAAAATGAATTCAAGGTTTAGGTTTAGATCTCATGCGTCATTAAGAGCAAAAAATATAAATGAAAGTTGAGTTTAAATAATTCTTAAATTGAGTATCAAATTACTCTCAAATTCATCTGTAACCTTCTTTTTTTTCCCTCAGAGAATTTAGAAGAAGAAGAAAAAAAAACCAGTCAAACTAATTTACAATGTGGCCGCTTAATAATATGGAATCAAGTTGAACCAAATGAAAGAATTCCCCAACACTATTTACCCAAAAAAAAGAATTCCCCAACACCTATTCCCTCCTCTCTAAAGGAATCTGAGAACACACACACACGGGAGACAAGTGAGAAGATATACAGCTCAAAATCAACAAAAATCCAGAAAAAAAACTCTGAACTAAAGGATTTGGATATACAGCAATCGATCCAACAAAAACCTCCAACGAACTGAATGGTCTGGAAAAAAAAAAGACTTAAAGAAGATGAAGATGATTCACAGAGAGAGAGAGAGAGAGAGAGAGAGAGAGAGAGAGAGAGAGAGAGAGAGAGAGAAGAAGAAGAAGAAGAAGAGTTTACCTAGCTAATGGTCGTCCACGAAGAGGAAGAAGAAGATCTGAAGATGTCACAAAGACACGAATTCACGATGGGGCTGATGGCTGAGAGGCTCTGAGTCTGTGCGGCTGTGGCTAGGAGAAAGAGAAATGAATAGGGTCGGGCCGGGCTATACCCAAGGCCTCAACCCTAACCCGCCCTTACCATGACAGGGTAAAAAATACCATGTACCCGGATTGGGCCCTGTCAAGGTTCGGGCCTGGTTAGGCCCTGACCGGGATCAGGGCGATTCTCGGCTGGCTCGGGCCGTCAGGGTAAAACTTTCACCCCTAGTTGTTACAGATTATTTGAAAATTCAGAAATGAGTGCTGCTATGAGGGAGTGCGGATGTCGGTGCAGCAAGGTGTGGCGTGGTTTAAAAAAGCTTGTCATGAGATGTCGGATCGAAAACTTTGTATCGTGTCGACTCATGCTGATATGAAAATGGTGCATATTTTAGGGTTGGTTACTAAGGCCCCTAAATCTCATGTAACAAAAGCAGTTGTTTGGATGACACCACGAGGGCCTTGGTGTAAAATTAATATTGATGGATGAGCTCTTGGCAATCCAGGTGAAGCAGGAGTTGGTATAGTAATTCGTACATCATCGGGCCATATAATATATGCAACTTCTATGTATTTGGGAGTTCAAACGAACTTCCATGCAGAGATGATGGCCACATTGCAAGGTATACAAGAAAGCTTGCGTCTTGGGATCCAACATTTATGGTTGGAACTAGATTTTGAAAGCATTGCCCAAAGTATACGTTCGAGGTCTCCACCATGATATTGTATGCAACGATGGGGAGTTATGGCTGAGTCACTAAATCAAATGCACTTACATGTTACTCGTTGCTTCCAAGAAGCAAATATGGTGGCTGATGCCCTTGCAAAGCAGGCTGCCTGGTTAGGACATCTATACACTAGTTGTCGTGTCCAGGTGTAGTGGCAAGAGACGCAGTGTGGGATGCCTTGGGTCGCCTTAAATATAGATTTTCTAAATGTAAATAACCTGAAGGAGGGCTCTACTGATGGCAATCCCGAAGGTGGGGTATTACCTCCTTAAGGTTTGTAGTCACTTATTTTTCTTTCTCTTTATTAATACAGTTTGTTGCAACTTTTATAATAAAAAAAAATAAAAATAATAAAAAAATATATAAAAAAAAAACTGAATAAAATAAATTTTATAAGTTTAGCATATTTCAGAGACTTTATGAATTAATTGCTAAAATATATGAAAATTCCAACATTCTTAATATTGATGTTTTGAACTTCATGTTGGTTTTTAACGTGGAAAAAGTTTCAGAATTGAAAAGTTGTCTTCACTAAAGTTGTAGAGGACATCTCTCAACCTTTTCGAAATCGTATTATGGAGAAAAATCTAAGTTCGTTTGGACCTCCAAACGTTGCCTTAAAATCTGATTGTTGCTTAGATTGATCTGTTATGAAGAAAAATCCAAGTTCGTTTAAATAATCCTCGTTTGTGTGTGATTGTTGCTTAGATTGATCTATTTTTCACCTACTTAATGTTGCCTTTGAATTAAACATTGAGAGCTTATTTAGTGTTGTTCAACGATTAGATCTCTCTGAAGAGCTTGTTTCAATAGAGATACTTAAGAGAAAACTCGAGTAACAAAACGTATTGTTATTCTAGGGTCTTTAATTCTAATTGGGAGGAAGAGATTAACGTTGCGATTAATTTTATCCGTTGCATGTGTGGGTGGATATTGAATCAAGAACTGAATCTTTTTATTTAATTATTTTTCTATTTAAATTTTTCTGTTTACTTTCAATTTGATTCAACCAACCAAAACTCCCTTCATTATTGTGTTTGCTTAGCATTAATTAGTAAATTTAGTTGGAGTAGAATATAAATTTTAATCATATCACTATCTGTGGGATCGACCTTTGCTTATCCTATTTACAGTTTATTAATCAGGTCAGCAAAGAAATATTTAATTAAAATTAGTGCATTCGACACGCTACTAAATTTTGACGTTGTTACTCGGGAGTGAATTTTGATTAGTTTTTATATCTCTCTTTATTAATGTTTCTTTTCTGGATTAGCGTGATTTTTCTATTCTAATATTTTTATTTTTTTTATTTAGTTTTTTTTTCTTTTTATTATCTTTTTGTTTGTTTGGTTTTTATTTCTTTTTTTCGTTTCTCCCTTTTAAGTTTTTTTAGTTAGTTATCTTAGCTAATTGAGTGAGTTTATGATTCCAACGCAATACGCTCAAAGAGGAGATCTGAATTTTGATCCAGAAATTGAACGTACTATACGTCGATTAAAAATAGAAGCTAGACAGATTATGACAGTAGGAGAATCAATCTCACTCATAGGATTTATGTTTAAAAATTCTTCGAGTGACTTTGAATAAGAAAAAATCATGACTGAGAATGATAGGACATTAAAGGAGTTGGCTACTCCTGATTTTAACCAACAACCTTTGTGCATTCAATAACCTACTTTGGATGTCGTTTTTGAACTGAAGTCTGATTTGATTCATTTGTTGCCTAAATTTCGTAGTTTACAGGTGATGATCCAAATAAATGTCTGAAGAAATTTCATGTAGTATGTTCAAGCATAAAATCAACAGGAATATCGATAGAACAGATTAAATTACGAGCATTTCCCTTTTCATTATCAGATGACGCAAAAGATTAGCTCTACTACCTACCACCAGGACGATCACTACAGGGAACGAAATTAAAAGATTATTTTTGAAAAAAATACTTCCCAGCCTCTAAAGCACCACCATTAAAAAAAATATGTGGCATACGACAGTACACTATAGAAACACTCCATGAATATTGAGAGTGTTTCAAGAAACTATGTGCCAGCTGTCCGCATCACCAGATAAGTGATCAACTCTTAATTCAGTATTTTTATAAAGGATTATCGTCCATGGAAATGAACATGATAAATGCAGCAAGTGGAAGAGCTCTAGTGAATAAAACCCCTGAAGCTGCAAGAAGGTTAATTGCAAACATGACTGTAAATTCTCAATAGTTTGGTATAAGAAATGATGCATCACTCAAAAAGATGAATAAAATAAATACATCTTCCCTTGAACAATAGTTATCTGACCTTACCTCTCTTGTTAGACAAATGGTTGTAGAAAATTTGTAGTCGGTAAAAGCTTGTGGGATATGTTCGATGATGGGGCACTCATCTGATATGTGTCCAACACTTCAAGAAGGACCCATCGAACAAGTCAATGTTGTAGGTAACTTCTCAGAACCCCTAAGGCAGTATGATCCATACTCTAACATATACAATTCAGATTGGAGAGATCATCCAAACATGAGCTTTGGAGGAAATGGACCAGTAGAACAGAACTTCTATCAAAATAAACAGCTATCATTCCAACCCAGGTCACCTGTCTTTTAGAATTCAAACACATCAATAGAAGACATAATTAAATCTCTTGCTCTAAATACACAACAGCTTTAAAAGGAAATACAAGATCTAGTATTCAGAGTTTGGAGTGTCAGGTGAGTCAAATGGCAACTGCTATGAGTCGTTTAGAAGCTTAGATTGAAGGAAAATTACCATTATAATTCGTGATGAATCCAAAATAAAATGTGAATGCTATAACATTTCGAAGTGGTAAGGAATTTAAGGAACTGAAAAGGGTGAGGCTTACTGTAGAAGAAAAAATTGAGAAAAAAATAGAGAAAGACGACATAGCAGCTCAACCTGAGGTAACACCCAAACCTTTCATTCTTTCTAAGACTAATCCTCTTCTTTTTCCTAGCAGATTTGTAAAATGCAAGAAAGAAAATAAGGATAAGAAAATTCTAGATTTGTTTGATAAAGTGGAGGTAAATATATCCATATTGGATACAATCGAACAGGTACCCAGGTATGTATAATTTCTTAAAGAGTTATGCACTAATAAAAAGAAACTGAATGGTAACGAAATATTAAGTATGGAAAGGAATGTCCAATGACCCAGGTATGTTCACCATTCCCTATAAAATTGGTAATACCAGAATTGAGAGAATTATGTTTGATTTAGGAGCATCTATTAATAAAATTTTAATAGGAATATTGTATTGAATTTAAAGACAGGGAAAAAAAGGGAATTTCCTTTTTTCTGACAAAGTAAATAGAGAAATATTCGAAATGTATTTTTTGTTTTGCTTCGCCCCGTGGAAAAGATATACTATGGAGTATTTACCTGAAGGAAATATAGCTAAAGAAGACAAAAAAAAAATTCAAATTAATATTTAATATATATCTATATATATATATTAACTTTAGTATCTTAAGTATCTTAAATATTAAGTTAGGTATTAAGTAAGTTAAGATTTCATATTTTATTTATGATACATTTTATTTAGTATACATAATATAAATATATCATAATATAAATATATATATATATATGATAATGTAGTAGTTTAGTATACATAGAAATTTGGAAAATTCATAGAGATATTTTGTCTCAATATCACTAAGAAGATTCAAGAATAAGATTAGTTGATGGAACGGTAGGGATAAGTCTGGGGAGCAACTGATGGCGAAAGAGGGGATCACTTGTTCCATGTCATAATCTTTTTATGCTTCATTAAATCTAGGCCTCTTGAAAGAAACTGGTGTTATTATCCAACTGGTTGATCGTACTAATGTATACCCTGAACGGGTACTTGAGGATGTTCTTGTGCAGGTAACGAGCTAGTATTTTCAACTGATTTTTACATTATGCATATGGAAGATGATGTCTCACTTAATCCTGCACTTATCTTATTGGGAAGGCAATTCCTGAATACAGTTCGAACCAAGAAAGATGTTAACTGGTACCTTGATGATGGAGTTTGATGATGAAGTAATTAGTTTTAATATTTTTGAAACCATAAAACACCTTAATGATGTTCATTCGATTTTTATTATTAATACTGTTGACTCCATAGTACAAGAGGTTTTTGAACCAAATAGCAAGACTGAACTAGAGGTTGCTATTATTAAACATCTTGAGTTGAGAAAGAAAGAAGAGATAGAGATCAGTAAAGAATTAAAGGAGATTGTGGCAGTTTTACACTCTTTAAAATCGATTATAAAAAAATATAAAGTTTCTTTTATAAAGTTGTCTGATTCTCATCAGAAATTATTATCTTCTATTTTGCAAGCCGTTACCCTGAAATTTAAGCCATTGCTGGCCCATTTAATATATGGGTACTTGGAAAAAAATGAGATATTACCAATAATCATTGTAAAGAATTTGACACTTAATTAAAAAGAGAAGTTGGTTCAAATACTAAGGTATCATAAGAAATATTGGACCTATTAAACGATCAAGCATTGTAATATGAATATGACTGATACTGGTATTTAAAGAAAGTTACAACTATAAGAACTTGAGGAGTTGAAGAATGATGCCTACGAGAGTTTCAGTATTTACAAAGCAAAAATCAAGGCCTTTTAAGACAAGATGATTTCTAAGAAGAATTTTATTGTTGGTCAGATAGTTTTTTACTTTTATTCACAATTAAAGCTATTTTCAGGTAAGTTGCATTCTCGTTGGATTGATCCTTTTGTCGTGACTAATGTTTTTCATCATGGTACAGTGAAAATAAAGAGCTTAAAAATAAATAAGATATTTAAGGTGAATGGTCATAGACTTAAATCTTATTGTGATGATTTTCAAATGGACAATGTTAAAGAAGTGAGACTAGTAGATCCTACTTATGAGGAGTGATGGACAAAGCTAGTCAGACTAACAACGTTAAACAAATGCGCTGCTTGAGTGACAACCCAAGAAAATAGATTTGTTTTTCTTCTCTCTATTAATTATTTTCTTTTACATTCTTATTTTTCATTGAGGACAATGTTAGAGTTAAGTGTAGGGGGAGAAATTAAGATCTGTCATAAAAGATTTAATTTTATTTAGAGTTTTATGTTTAACTCTTTATTTTAGCTTTATTTAGTGTCGTGTTTTTAATTTTAGATTCTTTTAGTGTTAATATGCTTTGAAAGTAGTTATCATGAAATTTTTTTAATTTTTTTAACATCGATTCTTGGTAAAGTCATACACTATTTTCATGATTTTGACACAAAAATAAAAGGAGAGAGAGAGACTTAAGGCACCATCACATGCAAAGTAATAAAAATCTATGTGAGGACGGCACCTCGTTTGTATTTTGAGGTGGGAATCGAGTTAGAAAATATATATTACCTGATCTAAAGGTATGAATCTTTTATAATTCTAGTTGGTATTTAAGCCTTTGATTAAAATTGAGACCTTATTGTTACAAAAAAAAAAAAAAAAAAAAAAGAGTTTATGTTCTTGAAACTAGATAGGGCATTTCGTTTTAGGAAACGAGGTATCTTGATTGAAATTCTTTGGATGAGATTTCATATTTCTTGAAAAAAAGATATTCTATAGCATCAATGTCTTTAAGAATATATATAAAAAACAAAGCTATATAAGTAACATGGGAATGCATAATCACCTGCACTTCTCAAGCCAACTGTAGTGGAGTAGCTTAGAGAGAAAGAGTGCAAGAAAAAAAATGAAAAAAAAAATATTGAAAACTGAATATGATCAAATAGACTCTAAATCTTGATTCTTGGTTGTCAGTGTGTTACCATAGATTTTACTTTAAGAAAAGGTATGTTTGAAGATATACCAAGATTCTCTAATTAAAGCTGCATGCTTAGTATTTGAATCATATGAGATAATAAAGTTTAAGTGTGAAGGTATCCTTGTTTTCTTGATCTCAAATTGAATGTCTTGACGAATAAAATGTGTGTATGTTCTTTTTCCCAAGTATCAAAGTTAAAGTTTAAAAATTTTATATAAAATTTGTGTGTTTATTCTCTAAAAACACTCACGAGACATAACTTGTCTACTAAGATTGATTTAAGGGTTTAAAGGCTTGTTGCATGTGCTAAGTGCAATCGTGATTCCTACGAAAGTGAGTTAGAATTTTATTTTTATATTTTTCTTTATCCGAAGACGTGCAAAAGCTAAGTGTGGGGGTATTTAATAAGTGTGTAATTTTTGTATTTTTATTCTCTTCGCACTATGTTTTTAATGTGTTTTATGCCTAATTGAACTGAATAGAATGAATTTTATAAGTTTAACATATTTTAGAGACTTTGTGAATTAACTGCTAAAAGATAAAAAAAATTCTAGCATTCTTAATATTGACGTTCTGAGTTTCATATAGATTTTTGATGTGGAAAGAGTTTTAGAATTGAAAAGTTATCTTCAGTAAAGTTGTAGAGGACATCTCAACCTTTTCAGAAAAGTATCATGAAGAAAAATCTGAGTTTGATTGGACCTCCAAACATTGCCACAAAGTCTGACATAAAAATTTGATCCGAATCCAAATTGGAGCAGCCATACAATCTGATTAAAGCATTCAACGGTGGATGATATTTTCATAAAGAATCTTCTAATCAAGTTAGAAAATCTAAACCTACAATAAAAGACTCCAAAGAAGAAAATGAGACTCTACAATTTTAGAATTGTAAATAGAAAATGACTCATACACAAAGAAAGAATCTTACACAAAGAATAAATCCTACATAAAGAATGAGTTATAAGTTACAAATGATTGTCATGTTTTATATATAGAGCACTAATGTTGAAGATAAAAAAATCTTTCTCTCTTTTGTTGAAAGTTTCTCTCTCTGAAAGAATTGTAATATCTAGTTAATTTTTTCATTCAGTTCAAGGGGATTTTGAAGTCCAAACTCATGTCAATGGTGTAATCATTTTTTAGTAATGTTGTTCTTCTTCTCTCTTTTATTGGAATTACTTATGTTATTCTTTTATCTTTATTTATGATATTTGTCTGAATAATTCAGTAATTGTTTGTTGAATCGGTTAGATTAATATTAATTGCTAGATCTAGAATCTATGATACGTAATCATCCTGGTTCTAATCACAAGTAGCAAACAATGGTAGATGATTATGTTCAAGTTTTGTAGAAATATATATTACAAAATAAGTTTGAGACTAATACAGAGTTAAAGGAAGAAAGAATATTTATTAATATTTATTTAAGTTAGAACACTTACAGGATTTTGAAGTAATATCAACAGTATGGATAGGGCTGAGTCGTGCCACCGGTCACTATCCTTAAGATTAATTCACCCCTTATGTGCAAAGAGTTCCTGTGAGATTAATCCCCAAGATAAAACAACCCCGAAATCGAAGCTTCTTCCACTTAGGTTGCACTCCAACAAGTGGTCTTCGTCAGAATCTCGACGGCTACAATGAACACTCAAACGGAAACCGAAACCGATTGATTTTGATAACTTAGAAAACCAGAATAAGGTTGGAGGAGGGAGAGAGAGAGAGAGAGAGAGATAGATGTGTACGGATACACTATTATTGTAACCTTCTACTAATAGACTCTTCTTGTATTAATAGAGAAGAGGTCCTGAATCAAAGGGTACGATGGAAAGTTGTACCCATCCAACGGGTTGTGATGAAAGGGTGCGTCAGTAGAATAGATGGTCTTTAATCTCTCCAACGATCATAAAGATCAATGGTTGAGATTAAACTAATTTGAATTCATACCTATTCAAACGTATCTATTCAAATACGTCATGTCTCTATGTATTCAAATACGTAGAGACATATCCTTTCAAAAAATAATCCAACGGATAAACCCGCACCCGCACCCGCACCCGCGTCCCGCCCGGGCCGGCACGGCACGGCTTGGCTCGGCGCGCGCGCGTGTGTGAAAAGAACCCCGGACCCCCGGACCCCCGGACCCTTCCCTCTAGAGGCATCCTTTCATTTAAGGGTTCAAGATGTTATAGGTCATACAATACATATATACCTCCTCAATCATTCTTCTCCAAGCAATGTGGGACTAAAACAAGTCCTACAAGCTATGCCAACCATAAAATACAAGTGGGAAAATTTCCCTCCAAAACCAAAATTAGAAAATAGAGTTAAAATTTTGAAACTTTTGATGTTTTTGTTTTTTAAAACTCTAAAAACCAACAAGTTTTCATCTCATTATTGTGAATAATATAACTTAAGTTAAATATTCTCCGCTTGTGTGTGATTGTTGCTGAGATTGATATATTTTTCACCTACTTAATACTGCCTTTAAATTAAACATTGAGAGCTTATTCAGTGTTGTTCAATAGTTAGATCTCTCTGAAGAGTTTATTTCAGTAGAGATACTTAAGGAGAAACTCGGATAACAGAGCGTATTGTTATCTAGGGTCTTTAATTCTAATTGGGAGGAAGAGATTAATGTTGCGATTAATTTACTCATTACATATGTGGGTGGATATTGAACCAAGAACTAAATCTTCTCATCTAATTATTTTCCTATTTAAATTTTGTCTGTTTACTTTCAATTTGATTCAACCAACCAAAACGTCCTTCGTTATTGTGTTTGCTTAGTATTAATTAGTATATTTAGTTTAAGTTGAATATAAATTTTGATCATATCACTCTCTGTGGGATCGACCTTTGCTTATCCTATTTACAGTTTATTAATCAGACCAGTAAAGAAATATTTAATTGAAATTGATGCATTCGACACTGTACCAGATAGCAAAATTTTCAATAGAATTTAGGGGTTGAGAGAGAAAGAGAATTTTAGGCTGGTGTCCCTCCCACTCCTCTGTTTAGAGAAAGATTATCAGAGAGAAAAAGAGAGATTCAAATATGGGATTTTCTCTAATAGCAGCAGAGTTTTCTAAACTCCCCTATTGGAAGGACGACAACAAATTTGTTAGTAGAATTTAAGGGATAAGAGAGAAAGAGAACATGAGACTGGTGTCGCTCCCATTCCTCCTTTTAGAGAGATAGCGAAAGATTCAAATATGGGATTTTCTTTGATAGCAACGGAGTTTTCTAAACTCACCTATTGGAAGGGCGACCACAAATTTGTTAGTAAAATTTAGGGGATAAGAGAGAAAGAAAATGCGAGGTTAGTGTTGCTCCCAGTCCTCCATTTAGAAGATTATGAGAGAGAGAGAGTGAGAGAGATTCAAATATGGGATTTTCTTTGATAGCAACGGAGTATTCTAAACTCACCTATTGGAAGGGTGACAGCAAATTTGTTAGTAGAATTTAGGGGATAAGAGAGAGAGAGAACGCGAGGCTGGTGTCGCTCCAATCCTCTCAATCCTTCATTTAGAGAAGGATTGTTTGTGTGAGTGTGTGTGTGTGTGTGTGTGTGTGTGTGTGTGATTCAAAAATGAGATTTTTCTAATAACAGTTAAGTTTTATAAACTCACTTATTGGAAGGGGGACAACAAATTTGCCAGTAGAATTTAGGGGATGAGAGGAAAAGAGAATGCGAGGCTGGTGTTGCTCCCACTCCTCCGCTCAGAGAAAGATTATGAGGGGGGGAGAGAGAGAGAGAGAGATTCAAAAATGGGATTTTCTCTGATAACAGTAGAGTTTTATAAACTCACTTATTGAAAGGGGGACAACAAATTTGTCAGTAGAATTTAGGGGATGAGTGGGAAAGAGAATGTGAGGCTGGTGTTGCTCCCACTCCTTCGTTCAGAGAAAGATTATGAGGGTGAGGGAGAGAGAGAGAGAGAGATTCAAATATGGGATTTTCTCTAAGAGCATCGGAGTTTTCTAAACTCACCTATTGGTAGGGCGACAACAAATCTGTCAGTAGAATTTAGGGGATAAGAGAGAAAGAGAATGCGAGGCTGGTGTCGCTCCCACTCCTCTGTTTAGAGAAAGAGTATGAGAGAGAGAGAGAGAGAGAGAGAGAGAGAGAGAGAGAGAAATTCAAAAATATGGGATATTTGAATTTTTCTTTGATAGTAGCGGAGTTTTCTAAACTCACCTATTGGAAGAGCAACAACAAATTTGTTAGTAGAATTTAGGGAATAAAAGAGAAAGAGTATGTGAGTCTGGTGTCGCTTTGTTTAGAGAAACTTCCACTCCTCTGTTTAGAGAAAGATTATGTGAGAGAGAGAGAGAGAGAGAGAGAGAAAAAGAGAGATTCAAATATGAGATTTTCTTATTGACACCTCAAAAGATCTAAATTAATCTCCAACGTAATATTTTTTGCCCTCTTATTATATTACATTTTTTTTTATAAGTGAAGTTAATTCTTGCCATTTCACATGTTTATTAAAAAAAAACATTAGATAATGACATTGATAATAGTAAGTTACTTTCAAAAAATTTATTAAAAGTTCTTTTAAGTTTTAACTTAAAATTTTTTTGAGAATAAGATAAAATATAATTAAAAGAAAGTGTCTATAAAGGAATCATTAGACAGCTATGTAAACTAGTTCTGAATATGAAAACAGACAATTTCAAATTTGGATAATGATTTGGATAGTAATGCGTTCTTTAATTAAGAATTTCAGATTAGGTTTTAGGGTAAAATATTTGAGTCCATGCTGAAGTAAAATTCGAATTTCGCGCCAGTGAGAATCTGACGGCTTGGACATGAACTTCTCTTTACCAAGTTTGAGCAACCTCAATGGAAAAATCCCCAACAAGCAGATTGGAAACAAAGAGATTGTGGAAAACCTAACGAGAGCAAAGCCTCCACAGACTTTTTGATTTGAGAATGAATAAAGAGGGAATCGCGATGAAAACAGCAACCATGTTGTCAATTGCCAGGATCATCAACGGTTGCCCGATGTTGATAATATTATTAGGAATTTGGGTCTGATCGATTGATTTGGATCAGAATCTGCAAAGCGGATCTCCCAATCAATAGAGGCCAATCCCTCTCTCCAAACTGATTACTAAAACCTTGTTCTGTGGGGATGTAAGCTATACCCCTTTCCCTTAAATTATAAATATAATTTATTCTTCCCCAAAGATGAAAAATCTTAAAATTTCATGGCGTACCCGATCTTCTTTGTTATATATATATATATATATATATATATAGGCATAAATCGGGGATCAGTTAGGTCCAAAATCGAGATGAATCAATCGATTCAACAAATCCGATACCGATTGCTTAAACTCTCAATCCCTCTTTTGGAGAAAGGTTGGGAGTGGTGTGATGTTTGAAACTTTGAACAGCTTATCATGGAATTACAATTGCTTAATGGTCTTACTTCAAAAATACCTTGTAATAAGGGTGTCAAACATTGTGATTCAGTTCTGGTTCGATGTGTAAGAGGTAAAACCAAAATCAAATCGTTTACTAATTAGTTTCGATTATTCAATTTTTAAACCATTTTGCTGTCCAGAGGAAGAGAGTTAGGAACAAAGGAGAGGGGAGAGGAGAGAGGGAAATTTGAGAAAAACATTAAAATAATATGGATAAATTACATCCGAGGTATTCAATGTTTGAAAAAAATAACGTTTGAGATACCTTATCTTTAAAGTGAGGTTTAGGGTTCCAAAATTAGGTTGACATTACTCTACGTCAACATGATTTTGGAACACTAAACATCACTTCTAATTAAATAATTTTAATTATATACAAATGTGAGGCTATGATTTAGAAGTAGGTCATGTGGAAAGTATTAAAATAAAATTTAATTCTATAAATAGATTTTCAATACTAAGGAATTAAAGTAAATGTTTAATCAGTTTTAACAGTTTCAAATGATCGGTTTAAGCGGTTTCATTTTTTAAATTAGAATCAAAACGTTTAATTAAATGATTTTATTTTCTAAATTATAATTAATCAAATTGTTTGACTAAATGATTTTATTTTTAAAATTAGAATCGAACCATTTAATAACCGATTTCATGGTTTCAATTTAAAAGGTTTGATCCCGTTTCATTCATTTTTAACATCCTTGCCTTATAAAGCCACTTTCTTGTGTTAAGGCCGCTATGTTTTCCAGGTGGACACCAAGAAATGGCAAAAAGAATTGTATATTTGTATAATGGAACCCGTATAATGGAACCCGATTGTTAAACTTTCATGGGTCAAATAGAATAGGATTTATAAGCTCAGGTCAATTCTTTTGCTGGTGACCAGTTTCATAACCAGGAAGAAGAATACAACATTAGTCAACTAAGGAGGAAAAAAATAAAGGGTAAAAGACAGTTTACCTTCCTTGTAATTTACCTTATTGACCGTTGACCCTCAAAGGTTTCAAAAAAGACAGTTACCTCCTCTAAATAGCTATTAAAATCCAAATAGCCCCACGCGTTAAGAATATTCTATTAGATGGTAACGGTGGGAGTCTAATATTTTTTAAAGACCAAATTACCCTTTTAGAGAGATAAACTACCTATTTTACCCTTACTATTTAATAGGATTACTACTTCCCCATTTGCTCTCTTACATTTTTTTTCGATTTTCAAACCCTTTAATCGCCTTCTTCTTCGAAACTCTCCGCCGCTGCAAATCTTTGAATATTGAAGCAATTTCTCCTAAAATCTCTCCAGATTTTCAATCTCTATTTTCACCCCTATCTTCTCTCATCTTTCTCCCATTCTAGTCACCCTTAGTTGACGGTCATTTTCTCTCATATTCTTCTTTGGTTTCTTCTCTCTTAAAATCTATTCAGATTTTCAATCCCTATTTTCACTTCTATTTTCCCTCATCTTTCTTCCATTCCAATCGTCTCCTATTCTTCTTCGGTTTCTTCTCTCCTAAAATCTCTTCAGATTTTCAATCCCTATTTTCACTCCTATTTTCCCTCATCTTTCTCCCATTCCAGTCGCTCTTAGTCCACGGTCATTTTATCTCCTATTCTTCTTTGGTTTCTTCTCCTACTTCCTCTCCTGGCAGATTCTGCTCTTCCCTCAATGTCGAAATAAAAAATCATGTCATTTCTCGTCCCTTTCCTAGCTCTCTCTCTCTTCAAACCCCAATTCTTCCCCTTCTTTTTCTGCTGGAATTGATTTCTCACAGGTTTTCTCCTCACCAAAATTCGGAGATTCCCAACCCCTTTTTTTTTCCTCTGCCATTTTCTCTCACACCTCACTCTTCTCTCTTGATTCGACAAGTAATTTAATTAACTCACCCATTATATATATCCAAAGGAATCAGGAGGTCTATCAACAGGAAAGTGCGAAGGAGAACCAGAATATGAATTTTTTATTAAGAATGAAAATTCAACATGATTAAACTCAAATCAGAATACCAACTCATGAAAATCAAAACTAGTGCTTAATCAAGGAGTTTTGTCTCACTGATCGCCTGTAATCGTTCCGCTTGCATTTGAGTCCATCATATCATCTCCGTCGGAAAGAACGTGAGGGAGAATGAGACGAAGATGAGATTAGAGTTTATTTTAGTTAGATATAAAAGGGTTATATTGGTCTTTCAATAGTAATAAGATTTAAAGTATGGATAAAAGGTTGAGGGTAAAGTTGTCCATAAAAAATTTAACTTTAACACCATTAAAAATTAAGGCTATTTGGATTTTAATAGTTATTTAGGGGAGGTAACTATCTTTTTTGAAACCTTTGAGGATCAACGGTCAATAAGGTAAGTTACAAGGGAGGTAACTGTCTTTTACCCAAAAATAAAAGAGGAAAAAACAAATTGTCAAGGCTGGGTGCAGCCTGCGCCCACACAGGAAGGGCAAAATGAGCTTTCTGTGAAAAATCTCACTTTTGTTAGATGCCGCGGTGTACACTCTCATTGGATGCTACTGCAAGGGCCACGTAGCCTGCTAGCAATCCCCACCCAATTTTTTTGCAAAACATGGGTATAGAGTTAAACAGAATATGACCCAATGAGCCCATCAAAACCCTGAAAGTTAAGAAAAGTAAATCTGGTTACTAGGTTAAAGAAGGAAAGACTATAAGAATATCTACCAATCCATAGGCATGTCATCATGTAAAAAAAAAACTCGACATACCCATGGTGTTGGGACCTGCTTCAGCCATTTCCGTTCAATCGAGTTGTGTTGTTCTTCATGTGTGAAGCAACACTCCAAGCATCACCTGATAGCGTCAAGAAATGACTATAGGATTTCTATGCAAACAGTTGTTCCTCATACCTGAGCTCATTGGACAACTCAGATTGTGTAAGTCTTGCATAGGACTCAATTGGTGAGGTGGCAGTTTTTTAAGATTCAACTCCTATAACTCTCCCAAGGGGGGGGGGGGGCAAAATGAATTGGTGAGTTGGCATGTATGCCACTTACTCACAAGGGGTGATGAATTTGAATAGCACCAACAAGAATTTCAGGTATATAAACTGTGAAATTGAAATAGCCATTAGATGTGAACGCTAGTGCAATTGGCTATATCGATAGAGTGCAGACACCCAGGATAATTCTCATGTCCTCACATCGTGTCTTAAGGCACCTCCTTCTGCCCTCTCTCTCTATAAGAAAAAAAAATATTACCACTTGGTGTCAAATAATTTGTAACTTAAATTATTATATAATACACTTGTTTTTTTAGTAAAAATAATTTTTTCATTTTATTTGTCTATTAAAAAAAACAAAAGAAAAATATGGGACAATGTACAACTCTTGGCAGAACATTTAAAAAAAAATTACGAAAATTCATTTTATGATTTTATCATTATCTTTAAAAAAATCTGAATAAAACAATAAAGCTACCAACCTTGAACCTAAAATCTCCCATTAAAATGAGTGGGACTGGAGAGAAGGATAAAGGAAAGGGGTTAGCCATGTATTTCACTAGGAGTTCTGAGATTTAAAACAACACCTATTAATCTCTCATTAATTCTAGTGTAAGTAGGTCTGCAAGTCTCTTGCCTTTTAGCTTCTATCAGATCTTATCCTCTCAAGCACTGTTTGTGTAGGGGTGGTTTAGATCCTCAGAGAGGTGTGGACAAAGAAATCGTTAAGAGTAGGGTCAAATTTGGCTGCCATGCACTTTCCATTCTTCAGCTCTCTATTATTTTGTTTTAGCAGCTAGAGTCTCATTTCAAGTCAATAGTCAAAGTCAATATAGAACATTTAAAAAAGCTAAAAATGGATTTTCTATATAATGGGTTGGAAAGCTGGTACAGATGAGTCCTCCCTTGTAGACTAGATCAATAATAAAGGTCTTTTCTTGTTTGGTGCGAACTTACAAAGAAGCCAATGTCCTGTCCAGTAACCCTTTCTGGTTACTTTCCTAGGCCTGATTGACTTTTGAAATTTGGTGCAACCCATGTTGACTCGTTCCATTCTAATTTTTTTTTTTTTTTTTAAAAATGGGTTCTGACTTCTGATTGGGACCTAGGGTGTATATGGGCCAGGGTGGTGTCGGCTTAAACCCCAACAGGACAAGGGGGGGTTGGAGGAAAGCAGAGGGAAAACAACCTGGGCCAAAGCCCACCGATATTGTTCTATGAACTCAGTTTACTTTCGCTAAATGGCCTTGTTTGTTTCATTATAATTTTTTTTTTCATGCGAATGGTAATTTACATGAATATTTTCTTCCATATAACATGTACCGATTTTTGCAATATATTCCTTTGTGTTTTACATTAAAACAAATTCCCTTTTTGGTTCCTTTTGGTTTACTCTAAGAAAAATGGAAAAGGAAAAATTTTCTTATAAAATAAGATTTTCCACTATTGGGGAAGGGGTTGGGAGATTCTTTCCATAGTTTTGTATTACTCCCTATTTGGAAAAACAAAATTGGCTAGACCTTTAACTTTCTCCTAGGCTTGGTTTGGGTTGGAGCTAATAACATAAATTATAAGATTCGTATTCCATAAACTCGATTTAAACCTCTATTTCATATTGTAACAGGTATTCCAATCATAACCGGACTAGACTGGACAAGCGGATAACAATCAGGTACGAAAACGGTCACAAATTTAGGATAATTGTCATACTGGTCTCATCATAGCGGTCTATACACCGGTCGACCGGTATGTCTGCGCGGACAGGCTAGTTAGATTCAGAAAAGGATCTTTGTGGGTCCCCCTTGCCAAATCTCGAACCTAGAGGTTTTCCTAACGTAGAAAAACTTCCTAAATTCCAACCTAACCTATTTAAGGACCCTTAAACATCTTTGATGATTATGTAGAATGGTGTTTGTGCATACTTACATGTCATCTTTACTTTCAGTTATTATATTGTTCATGCATAATTGCTATCCTAGGTTTGTGTGTTAGGCATGTGATTGTTTTCGTTGATGTGTGGAATAGAAATGGTCTGGGGTCTTGGATGATTCCTTACACTAGCACATTTTTGTATCGCTACTGTCTTAGCATGCTTGGTATGGGTAGGATATTAGAGGGAGGACATGACATTGTGGTCTCCGGCCTGGCCACCAAACTCTAGCCCTATCTCTATGCCGTAGGATGCTGTGCTGGGATAAGGCTTACTGTGATGACATATAGGATTGGTTAGTTGCGAGTCCAGTTTGCAAGTCCTCGCCAACAGGGACTTACTTGTTGGTATGAGTAGGGCATCAGGGGAAGTGTTGACGGTGTGTGATCCAGACACTTTAGCTCTATCCCTATTCCATGGTGGGTGCATGTGGAACGACAGTGGTGTTTGATCCATTTGATGGATTCACACACTCGTGTATAGAGGTGCGGTGGCAGTCAATCCTTTCTATAGCACATTGCAAGCTTAAAACCAAATCATAATGGGAATGTTATTCATGCATGTTGTTTGTTGCATTATTTGATTTTCTTACTGAGCTAAGTTGTGAGTTCACCCTTGTGTATATACCATTTTTAGATGTTGATGCAGGTTACACTATGGAGGACTACGTGGACGCTTCAGTGTATGGAGATGTTGCTGCTTTAGAAGTGCAAACAAGGGAGGACGAGCATGACGCTTCATGCGAGTGCCCTTTCTGCGTGTACCTCTAGGATATGTTAATTTAGTTAGTTGGTTTATTTCAGTTGGAGTTTTATAAACAATGTAAAGATATTTATTTACGTTTTGGTATTTGAATAATCGGATAATTTATTTTATTTATCAATAGAGTACTCAGTTCATTTATATTAAGACTTCCGCTGTATTTATTTATATTCTGATTATGGTTATGTGCAATGATTTGTATTAGTGGACACGATTTTATTGAGATCTTAGTGTGAACTATTGGTTTAGTAGCGATTCAATCACACTTCTGATTCAACTGGAATTGGGGTGTGACACAAATATTTAGCAGGTCTAGTTAAATTTGTGAAATATGGGTTGGGTTGGGTTGGACTGATAATTTAACCAACAAAAAATAATCTTACCTCTGACTGGCCCATCAAGTTTTGGATGTCAAAAAGAAAAAAAAAATAGTATAAACTAAGAGTAATGATGAAACAATGATCAATTTAAGTGTTTATCTTTCTTCTTTATTTCAAAATTTTCTTTTCTTTTCTTTTCTTTGATTCACTTCCAAATGTAGTGAAACATATTTCTCATTGTGTAAATTCTATAGATTATTATGTAAGAACATAGTGGAAGACTCAAGGGGTTCATGGCTTTTGGGCTAAAGCAGATATAGCCCAACTTAACCGGCTAAGGTTTGAGAATTAGAATTGGACTGGACGGATGACCTATGTTGAACTTGGGTTTCATTGGTCTTCCCTTGGCAACCAAAGCAGGACCTGTTTCGGTTTACATAATTGCAAGCTCAGCTCCATTAAGCTTGGGTTCCATTTGTAACCAACCCCTCCCCCCCACACACACACACACACACACACAACATGACACAACACAAAAAAAAAAAAAAAAAAAAAAAAAAAAAAGAAGAAGAAGAAGAAGAAAACCAATTGGGTTCCATTGGACTCGCCCATTGGCCCTTTTATGACTGGAAAATGGCTTGTTTTGGCCCATCAACCCAATGCTCGTGGGTTAAACCAAATGAGATTGGACTGCACTGATAACATATGTTTGTGGGCTGGCTGATCTTATTCCATACAGCTATTCTAAGTAATTTTAGTTGTTTCTAGTCCAGTTTATGGTCGATTCTTGCCCACACAGATTTGAATCGGCACCGAATTCTGATCTCTTGAACTGTGGTGGGATTCATAAGATTTTTCTCGATTATTAGAGGTCAATAATCTGCTCCTCGACATCATTCATTTCGACTCTGTTTGGTTTCAAGGGAAAGAAGGGAAACAGACATGGTTGGAAACCAAGGCCGTTATCGGAATCTAGAGAATCAAAAACCTTGGACACAAGGCAATTGCTGCAATGTGCATTGAAGCTTCTTCTCGAAAACCTGTCTTTGGGTTTCTTAGGGGAGGACAAAGAGACTGAGGAGCTACTAGTTAATATTGCATTTGGCCTTCGGAGGTGTTTGATGCGAAACTTTGACTTCAACATGACCGTCTTCATTAATGAGATCAGGAAAAAGATCCTCTATAATGGGACCACCCCTGTAGTGAGGATCACATCCATTCAAAGTGGATCAGCATATATCCCAATGCATTTTGACTACCTTGGGATAGATGCGGATCCACTTTGAGTGGGTGGGATCCTCACTACAGGGGTGGCCTCATTAGAGAGGATCCCAATCCATGAGATCATGGTCTGTTATTTTGATTCTACGTCTGTCGATGCACCTGCTTCTACACTCCTAAGGTTTCTTTTTTTTCTGTTACCTATTAATTTTATGGAAAATTACTCGGAACTTCCCTTACATTTTATTTACTACACGGACCTCCCACGACATTTATTGACTAACACAAACTTCCCTCGTAAAGTGAAACTTATAACACTCTAGTCCACTCCGTTAGAAAATAGATAGTAATTGTTGATGTAAATATGCCATATTTTTTTAAATACCAAAATACCTTTATCCTATTGAATTACCCTTTTACCCTTAGTAGTGTTGAAGACAACTCAGAGTGTTTTTAACCTAATTGATTTTTCTTATCTTGAGAAAGACCATTCCCAATGAGTTACTTAGACTTTAGTAGTGTGAATTCATTTTGATAAATAGAGGGTATTTTGATCAATAAAAGTTTAAATCAATCGTGTTAGTTTTAGAGAAGTACGTGTAAATCAATAAGTGACGGGGGAGATCCATGTAGTTAAAGAAATGTAAAGGAGAGAATCGAGGCCAGTAGAAAAATGAAGGAAAATAAAAATGCCCATGAAACCATGGTCTATCAGCTTGATTCTATGTCTGCCGTTGTCATCTTCTCCTTCCTCTACACTCCTGAGCTTTCCCTTTTTTTTCTCTTACCTAGTAATTTTACCATTGAGAATCAGGGACTTGTAGAAAAGCGAAGGGAAGGAAAAATGAAATCTCAAACGAGGGATACATATGTTCACCATTAATATAAAATTATAAATCTATCAACTCGATTTTTTACGATATACTTTTCAATGACATACTTACTTAAGTTCCCCATTAAAAATTTAAATAGTCAACAGGGTCCGGTGTGACAGCAGCAGCTATTTCTTGATCATGAGAAACCTTCAGTGCAATTTACCTTCTTTTATATTTCATTTTTAATTTCACTTCAGTTTTGGCATTGAAAATTTCATTTAACATGAAAGGCAACCAGGCGACAGAAAACCTTGGAAACCAAAAAGTGTAGCATTTCCTCCTCTTTCTATGATACAACAAAACTGGGTTCATGAAAACCCATGATTTTTTCTTAGGTTGAGAGAGAAGAATAACGAAGGAAAAAAGAAAAAAAAATGAAGCATAAGCGCAGAAGGCTTCATATTCCAATTTTCTAAAGCCATCTACTTCTTAGCTCAAGGCTTTCAGTGTGTGCACCTTTCCTTCCCCTATCTAATCGAAGATGTCAGTAGCTCTGTAACTTCCTAATGTCAAGGGAGGAAGAAAAGCCAACCCACCCCTTCTCCCCCACATCAAATTCTCTAGGGCTGTACTAAGAAACTGAATGCCTACTATTTCTGAAAGGTGTGGACTTGGTATCCTCGGGATTGCCAGAACCAGGGCTCTCAGATGTATCAGAGCTGCTATTCTCACCCTGTCCCCCTTTGCTCGACCATAGCTTGCTGAATATTTTCTTTGACATCAGTAACCCTTTCACCTTACTAGCTGCAGCTTTCTCAATGCTACTTTTGGCATCTTCACTCCCATTTCTATCACTGCCACCGCTTCCCGCCCCCAATCTCAAGGATGCAAGCTCCCCCTTTAGGGCCTTCAGTTCCTCAGCAGTTGGGACAGCATCCCAGTCCTCCTCTGTGTTAGTCGTTGCAGATCTTGAGCTGCCATGTGATCCACCATTCTCCAGCGGGAACAGAGCCCGGACATTCCCAGAAAGGTCAGACCTAGTTCCACCAGCAGATGATGTGGTAGCCCTGACCTGCTCAAAGAAGAGGACCTGCACCACTACACGCAAGGGGAGCCGCTCGTTTTGCACAGCATGCGTACATGCATCCACAGACAGCTTCTTGCAGTCCATCAGCCGGCATATCCTCTTCTTCTCACTCTTGCTGATATCAGGATGTTCCTGCAACAAAATAAAAAATGAGTTCAGAAGACAAGTCAGCAATCACTTGGGTTCTGTAAGGAAAGAAGCTTTTCAAAATGCACATTGTTTGGAAGCAGCACTCCACTATCCTAATCACTTACCTTGAGATACATGTCAATGGCACGGTAAAGTCCATCATGTGTCTCCCTTGAGAATCCTGATACCATTTCGGCGAGATCGACGAACTTTGACAGAGGAAGATTTGGATCACGTGCAATTTCTGTGAGGTAACCATCAACCAGCTTCGCCACAGCCAGCTTAGAAATATCTGACACAAGCCCTGGGCTTCTAATCTCCCGAAGCTCTTCAGCCACTGGTAGGTCGGTTTGAGCACTCTTCTCCTGCATCACAAACTCTTCCACCATGAGTTTTACTATATCAACATCATACATCCCATTTTCCTCTGCGGGTGCCTGAATCAAAAGATCCGCTATGGATGCCTCGTCCAGCTGCACGCCTATTCTTCTCACCAGCTCTCTCTTCCCCATTTCTCCAGAATCCAGCACAAGAACTGCTTTTAGCAGCTTGACCAAGAAACTACAGGGAACACTGCCCTTCTCTGTGGGCAACAACGAGATAATGGTATCCACCAAAGACCGGTTCTTAACGACATCATCACCCTGGATAATACCCTTGCTGAAACCTGGCAACCTTTTCAGTGTGTATGCTTTGAGGGCTTCCCCTATTACATTGCCAGGCATTCTTCCTTTGGTTTTGATAGTCACTATAACCCGTTCATAGAAATCAATTTCAAGCTCACACATATCTTCAACCCACCAGTCCTTGGGCACTGTGTGATGTTTCCTGACACCATTCCAGTGTGCTTCTATCCCATTTTCTGATGGAAGCTTTTTCCGATTATAAGTATAAGACCATTCTACTTTGGACGGGTCAATGCATGCCTTAGAGGCTATGGAGTCAACACAGTGGCTGATCACCTTGAGTTCCTCACACCAGGGATGCAGAGATTTTGTCGTCTGAAGAGCTATGATCGAGTCTTTCCAGCTACGGAAGATGCTGGAGTTGAGGAAGACTTCAATCTTATAGACAAGATTCCCTTTCTCAATGGTCTCATGCATCTCTAGATACTCTGCTGCACAACGAACTGCAACCACATTGTATGCATTGAGGGTAACAGTCATACCATAACAGAATTTGGCACATATCTCAAAAGCATCAGGTCCCCCAGGAATGTCAGGTATGTTGATTTGCTCATTGTTTTGCTCATCTGTGTTTGAGACCAACCTCTGCAAGCGGATGCTCTTGGACAGCAGGGGAAACTACAGAATAAAAATGCTTGGGGTAAATTAGTTTTACAAAACATGGCATTTAAGTGCGCACATAACACATATGTTAAGACCTGATGTTCAATCTCTGAATGATTGTATTTATTAATTCAGGATTTGCAACATATCCAATCCATTGAGTAAAATTTTGCTGAAGTTAGGCGGTATACACTAATATGCAATTTCTTTAGCAATGTAGAGAAAAGAAGATTCACAGTGCTCAAAACTATGAGCTACCATAAGGTAGCTTGTAAAATATAGATTCTTTTCAGAGTGCACAAAAACAGACGTTAGAGGCCTTTCCATATTAGAATTTTAACAAAGATGGTGTCAAGGAAACAAGGTTTTCTAGTCAAGGCTGCGATACATTGTCCTAGTTTTACATGCTGTGATTCCCTCCATTATACCTTAAATACCCATATTTGGATCAAGTAATATTGTTATAGAGTATCAGTTCATAGGCCCAACAAGTATCTTGATGCCCTTCTAACCACATCAATAATAAATGCACCTATATTATTAACTTGCTCACTTAATTGAAACAAAATTTAAATTATTGTGAGGAATGATGTGCGAATCCACATCAGTTGAGGCCCTCATTTCCTCAGACTTAATCCTTCACAGATTCAATGCCTAAACACAAGTCCGACTACCCAAAAAGTTGTATGGTATTCCAATTCTGGTTAGAATTAGTGAATTACTGCCTCTGGATTTGAAATATTGCTGCAATGGCAGCTCAATTCTCTCTTCATCCTGCCACTTATACCTGACAACGGAAAACTGTAGCATATGTTGCAATGAGTTATCTGTGTTGCAAAATCCTCATACCTTATGCAGATAAAATTTCACATCCCCTATGTTAACAACCATGTCAGCTGCCAATTCAGCTACCACATACCTGCACAAAGGAATCTTCCTCAGACCATGTTTCAGTAAAATTAATCAAATAATGAACGAATATGCATAACTACAGAAGTCAAATAAATATAAGGATTTAAGCACAACATAAAAGTGAACACACAGGAGGGATGATATTGAATGGCGAATATTGACTGTATGTGTAATTTGCCAACCAGAAAGAATTTACTCATTGACCATTCAAAGAATAATATTTACATACCACTGTCTTTTCTCCAGCCCCAGGCCCTATGAGGTTCCTAACAAAGGGCTGACTAGGCCAAAGAGGGAGGGGGGAAAAAAACCACATGCACAGCACTGCACTGTCCTTGGATTGGGCTCAGCCATGGCAACTCACAGGAGGACTCAAAACATAAGACCTCAACTGTAGCATATAAGCAAATTACCTTAGTGTTCAGTACTTCAGTAATCCATAACTTGTTTATGATGTAAAAAATTGCCTCACATGTTATAGCTATAAGCTTCATTTTGGGCTTTGATTCTCCATAAAATGAGATATCCACACATTAAGCTGGTAAGAAGCTAATAAAATGTGGAAAGATAGAATTATACCCGTTCCTTTTCACTTCAGTTTCCCAATGCCTGTTCTCATCCCAGTCAAAAAAGGAGAGGAAAAGAGACAATTACGAAGAAGAAACCTTTTGAGATCCATGTCCCATGATCCAACAATGCCCAGCACTGTCCCACTCGTTCTGTCAATATGGCTGGTCAATGGTTGGTTGATCAGTTTGTCCAGCATTACAAACAATCCCTCTGATCCCTAGATTTTGTTCCATCCCATAACCACCAGTCTCCCTCATTTGCGAGGCTGGATAACTATACCACCTCAATGTCAAATTAAAAAAGAATCTGAAACAGGCGATGTGGCAATGACAACACTAGAAAAAATGAAAAATGTCAAAGATATTGATTCTAACACCTCACGGACTCTAGGAAACAGTTTGGAATATAGATTTTGAAATTCTCTGAGGAACTTTCTTCTTGTTTCTCCGATCAACAGTTGGAATTGAAATTTAAAAAGTTCTTTATAAGTGAAGATGACCAATTTACACACTAATTAAAAAGAAAGGATTAACCATTTAAGTTCCCAAGAACGTCGAGCTGGGTCATAACTCGATCCAGTCAATTCAGGGCTAAGAAACCTCAACAACGTATGGGATCAAGTTTCTGATAGAATCTACTAATTTTGAAGTTAAGGACAGAAATTTTATCTACCATACGCTTAGAACTTCTGTTTCAAGAATGCCCATATTTCCAATGAGCAACGCCCCCCACCCTTTGGAAATTAATTTTTAAAACCTAGAGCACCTGATTTTTCCTCCATACCAAATAGTGCAGTAGGGATCAACAACTAAAAACTTAAAATAGAATAAAAAAGAGGCAGGCTAGTCAAAATCCAAGCCAAATTCTCAAAAGGCAACTGTAAGATGGGACTCACATGAGGGCATGCGTGGATCTGGCAGAAAATGTAACACTAATAAGCAAATTTTATTGACATATCCAAATCTCTATGCTGAAGATGACTTCATAGATATCAGACCATCAAGATTAATTTAAGCTTTGGGCTTTCAACCATTTTGGTCAGTGTTGAGCTCCACTTTTTTTTTTTTTTTAAGGAGGAACGTTCCAACTTGAACTATCAATTTAGTCCAAACATGGCATATGGTTGTTGGAAGGTTACGAAAGAATATTTCATCAAGTTAACACATACACACAGAAACAGAGGGCAGGTTCTTGCAGGTATCCACCCCTGGATTCACTTGGCAAATTTTCCCCATCAAAATTCTTCATTATGAAGAAAAATCGCAACTGCACCAATCCAATTTCTTGCCAAATGTAACAAAAGTTTCAATTAATTTTAAATTCTTCAAAAGAAAAGGCTAATTCCATCACAGACTTACCCTGTCAGTATTTTGCCCATGTCAGTCCCCAATCACAGCTAGGATTCATAAGAACTTGGTCTAATTGAAAAGGTAACTAAATAACCTAATAAATAACACCAAAATCATGCAAGATTGGACTCATTTGTAACCTCCATCAAAATGGCATAAAGAAAGTAATGCAAATAGTATCCAGGAATAAATTTGACATCTAAAAATCAAATTTAAACAACTCAAACGAAGAATAAGACAAAAATTGACAACTCAAAGGCAACTCACAGTAGCACTAAAACTGACACAACAAAAGTCAATTCTCGATAGTCTATATATTCTATTGCTTGGCTGCTGGTTTTAGTGCCCCATCAAATTCCAATAAATCATGATTCGTACTAAGTAGCTGTGAATGTGTTCCTTGAAATCTATCAGTGAAATGTTGATAGGATCTATCTTTCCACTTTTTCTACTCCCGAGTCTAATTTCATATTTTCAGTTTATTTGCTTCACCCTGTTCCAAGCAATCTGCAGCCATCTTAAAACCCTAATTTTCAACTTTTCATCTCAATCAATCAATTCTAACCCTCAACTTATTGCCTAAAATCCAGTCCACTTCAATCAGCCATCATAGCAATCTCTCCAACAGAAATGCCACTTGGCCAGCCTATGTCTCATTCACAATTCAGCTCCACATAAAAACCTCAACTCCAGACTATTCATTCACTATTTTGTCATAGATTCTACATCACAGAACCATTGAGTTTTTTATGTTGTCGATGTACCCAGTAAATATCAAGATGTAGAAAACATGGTTTCTAATGGGCTATGAAGCAAGAGCTATGGTTTCTAACAGGCTACAAAACATGGAAGCAATGCCTATACTAATGGGCTATGAAGTATGGAAGCAGAAACTATGTTCCATGAGCCTCAGATCCGTCAATTTGATTTTATGCCAGGACAAAAGGGGCCTCAAATAAATATAGTAGCCTGGTTAGAGATTTGGAAACAGCCTCTCTGCAAAGCAGGGGTAAGGCTGCATACATTAGCCCCTCCCCAGACCTTGCAGTGGTGGGAGCCTTGTGCACTGGGTACGGCCTTTAGCCTGAGTAGAGATATGTATGATGCAGCAGCATGTACCAAGAACCATGGATTTTTTAGATCCAAAATTCAGCCAACATAAACAAAAATATATGAAGAGTAGCATTAGTGAAAATAGAACTCGACAAAAGGGGAAATAAAGATTAGATTCACCAGCAAAAAGACTACAAGGGTTATTCAGATTGACAACCAAGGGATTACCCATCTCAAGAGGAAATATTCAGTCAACATGTAGGGCACAAATGTACATTAGTTAACCCAAGAAGTTTAATGTTTACCACCACACAATTTTTTCCGATGATTTTCTATTACTTATTTGAACTTTTTGAAGCAACTTAGAGATCACAATAGGTTTTGGACAATTTTCCCAGACATTCATATATCAGGACATTAGAAACACAAAGCAACATTTTTTTGGCAGAAACCATAAAGGGCACTTACAAAATCATGCTTCCATGCCAAGAATAACAATAGAGAGATCATGAACCAGATTATCACTCAGAACTAACTATTAAAATGACCAAGTCTCACAGTGGTTGCAATATGACCCAAGCTTTGTTTGTGCATAGATGACACAGGTGCTTTGAAAAAGTCATCTTAGTAATTGTGTTTAGAAAGAGAAAGGAGACAAATAAAACAATTGTAGTGTACTTTTATGATTACATCTTTTCAAAAGGACCAAAATTTCATATAATTAAAGTATGAATTTTAAAAATAATGCATTGGAGTTGTTGTGATAAAAAGTAAGAATCTTGCACAAAAAATATAGAAAGGGGTACTTAAGTGCTTAGCACTGCTAAAAGGAGAGCAGAACACAGTTGTCTAGGGGAATACTATAGGTTGAAAGAGCTTATAATGCACAGCAAAACTACAGTAAAGGAGAACAATAATCTCAAACCATCCCAAAAAGGAAGAAGAAATTCAAGTCGAAAACAACTTCCATCTTCACCACATTAAATAAGCCCAAAAAGTTGAATTTTTCCAGGAAAAAAGAGAAAATGCACATAAACAATCAATGAAGCCCTTATATGCTAAGCACTCAGAGTCAGCAACATGGATTTTGTCCCAACATTTCACTCTATAAGTAAACCAGCCATGATATCAGGGATTAATCTTATAAAGCGGTGTACCCCCTAACAGTACCCTCCCTCGTTCAAAGTGGCAGTAAAACGATAAAGAGAAAAGCAGGTTCTACAGAAACTAATTTCTACCAAAGAACAGATTATATTAGGCAAAAAGAATATTTTTTTCTAAAGTCTCGCAGGATGAACCCTATCTCCAGCCAAGAAATTCAAAGTTACTAAAAAGAAAAATTCTCCCTAGTGTTTTCAAAAAATCTTGTCAAAGACCGCAAAACATCTCATTGGGGACTGTGGAAAGTCTCCATAATGGCCCCACCAAAGCTAGAAGGGTGCAAGTGTTTTGAAAATGACACGAAGTTCAGTTGCTAGCATTCACAGTTTCCGTGGATACGAAACTACACTAATGACAAACCACTTCTTGGGGCATCACTTTCAGTTTCAAGCCCACTAACCCAAGAAAACTTCAGTTCCAATTACGCAAACAGTTTCTTAGACAGCCACCAAAGTCAGTGGGAAATATACTCCCACTCGTATGGGCTTCATTCCATCACTAAATCAAAGAAAGCTTCAACATTTGAAAACCTTAAAAAAAAAAAAAATGCGCTATGGGTAATCACACACCAATAAAGGCAACAAATTAATCTAGAAGAACTTACAAAGTGAGAATAATAATATTTCAAAACTAAAAGTATAAATACAATTAAGTGACAAATATAAACCTATAAAAGTTTTATTAAGAAGAAAAAGCAAAAGCTCCAAATTTCTTACCTAACATTGTTTCCATCAGTCTGGAACGAATCTGGCTTTGATCCTAGTTTCATAAACTTCATTCTGGCAAACGTAAGATCTGTTGTAACTTCTCTGATATACCAAAGAAATCCTTTCTCAGCTCTTAATTAACAAAACCAGCTAATACCCTCACAGTGCCGCCCCACAAGATCTCCACCGGCTATCACATATACCGAAGAAAGAAAAAGGGGGAAAAAGAGAGAGGCCCAGAAACTGGGAAAATAAAATAAAAGGAAGAAGAAAAATACGGGAGACAGAAACTAGACTGTGAATGTGACCCACTTAACGGTCTTCGCTTCAAGGAAGGAAGATGGGATCTAAGAGAGGAAGGATATATGGTATGAGAAAAATCGAATCTTACCCACAAACCGAGGCAAGGTAATGCTGATAAGATTAGAAAGTAGAAGAGTTAGTGGGGATCTGTATTTTTTTAAGATGGGTTTCTCTTCAATGGCAAGAGACCCAAAGAAGAGCTTGTTTCCTTGGTCGACGGCAGAGCCCACGGAGCTCGCGCGCCCATGGTTAGCCCAGTAGACATCGCCAACAGACCCTCCACACTAAACAATTCCAAGAACAGAGAGACCCACAAGCAAAGACCTGACACCACCGCCCCTCCCTTTATTTGTTTATCCCCCTTATGCTCCTCCTTTCATTCTTTTTTTTTTTTTTTTTTAATCCAACCAACAGTAGCAGAAACAGCAGCTCAGGGAAAGATCACACCACTAAGACCTCATCTGATCTGAAATGCTTCAAGTTCCAAACTCTGGAGTCCCACTCCATATTACTTTTAATTTTTCCCCTTCCACCGTTAAGACCTACAACTGAAAACATCGTCTCGGTATCAGTCAAAGAAACCAACGAAACGGTAGACAACAAGCATCGCTTTCAATAAATAAGGAATAAATTCAGAACTCCAAGTAAAGAAAAGGAAATATAAAACAGGCTCATTACCAACCACAAAACTCAAACTTCCAAGACTGGATTAAGTCAGGATGAAACAGAAATCCACTTAAAAATTAAAATGAAATGAAGTTAGAGCCATCCCCTTTTATAAGAAATGGAACATTACAGATGGTTTACCAAAAAAAAAAGAACACTACAGATGAACTAAACAAAACCCACTTGTGCTCAGCTCAAAATTTTAAACTAGAACCCAACGCAAATGAAAGAGATTAAGAAAAACCCACCTCAAATAGAAAAGGAACAAATGAATAGAAGAACACACACAGAGACTAGCACGCCTAAAAGCTAGCAAGTCAGTCCCAAAGGTCTCAAGGCCAAATGCTTTTCTTCCTCTGGTCGTTCCTCACTCAGTCACTATGCTAAGTGCTAAGGCAGGGTTAAAAAGAAAGCAGAGTGCATTAAAGTCGGTTGCCGGACAAAATGAGCTGGTTAACACTTTTGTCATCCAAACCATCAACAAAGAATGTTCCCAATCTCCTTAGAATCAGCACCGCCTTCTCCTTGTTCCCTACCGATATCTAAGCTTTGTAGAAGAAAATAAAGCTCTGCCCCGCAATCAATTCTCACTGTGTAGAGAAGGAAATCAAAGTTAAAGTTAATATGATTTTGAAAATCTGTACTATTTCCTTTCTCTTAAATGAATTAAATCAAGAAAAAAAAAATGTTTCACTGGTGTGTAAACCTCTGGAAGGTAGAAGACAGCCAGGCATTGTATATTACCTCTATCTCCCTCCACCGGAATGCAGGCTGCAGGCCAAATCTGACACTCCAAGCTCTGTATATTGTATATTAATTACCCTCTTTCCTTCCTTCCTTCCTTCCTTCCTTCCTTCTTCAGGCCTTAGCGGTTAGCGTATAACATTGACCTGGTTACTCAAATTACCCTTTAGTCCACATTTATTTGCGAAAATACCCCTTCATACCGAAAACGACCTATCCATGATCCATTCCTCTCGTACTTTGATAATAATGGCATCCAACCTATTTTTCTGTTTTTTTATATGTCGGATGTTGGTCAAAAGTATAAATTAAAGCTGACACATCATGTTTCTCTCCATTTATTCCCAAAATATCGCGATATTTTTCATTGTAATAAATGCGGGAAAATCTTTTTTTTTTTTGGATAAAAGGGAGTTACTTCTCCAATAATTTACTTATCGATCGTTAACCCTAAAAGTTTCAAAAAAGACAGTTATCTCCCTTAAATAATTAAAATCAAAATAGTTCCACATGTTAAGGATATTTTATTAGATGATAACAATGGGAGTTCAATATTTTTTTAAAGATCAAATTAGCTTTTTAAAGAGATAAATTACTTATTTTACCCTTACTATTTTCAAAACCTTGAATCGTCTTTTTCTTCGGAGCTTTCTGCCGCTACAAATCCTTGAATATTGAAGTAATTTCTCCTAAAATCTCTCCAGATTTTCAATCCCTATTTTCACTCCTATCTTCCCTCATCTTTCTTTCATTCTAGTTGCCCTTAGTTAACGGTCATTTTCTCTCCTATTTTTCTTTGGTTTTTTCTCTCTTAAAATCTATCCAGATTTTCAATCTTTATTTTTACTCCTATCTTCCCTCATCTTTCTCCCATTCCAATCATCTCCTATTCTTCTTCGATTTTTTTTCTCCTCAAATCTCTCTAGATTTTCAATCCCTATTTTCACTCCTATCTTCCCTCATCTTTCTCTCATTCCAGTTGCTCTTAGTCCACGGCCATTTTATCTCCTATTCTTCTTCGGTTTCTTCTCCTACTTCATCTCTTGACAGATTTTGCTCTTCTCTCAATGTCGAAATAAAAAATCATGTCATTTCTCCTCCCTTTCCTAGTTCTTTCTCTCTTCAAACCCTGATTCTTCTCTTTCTTTTAAAAAAATTTCTCACAGGTTTTCTCTTCACCAAAATTCGGAGATCCCCAACCTTTTTTTTTTCCTCCGTCATTTTCTCTCACACCTCACTCTTCTCTCTTGATTCGACAAATACTTTAATTAACTCACCCATTATATATATCCAAAGGAATCAGGAGGGTTGTCAACAGGGAAGAGCGAAGGAAAATCAAAATATGAATTTCATATTAAGAATGAGAATCCAACATGATTAAACACAAATCAGAATACCAACTCATGAAAATCAAAACTATTGCCTAATCAAGGAGTTTTGCCTCACTGGTCGCCTATAATCGTTCCGCTTGCATCTAAGTCCATCATATCATCTCTGTAAAAAAGAACGTGAGGGATAATGAGAAGAAGATGAGATTAGGATTTATTTTAGTTTGATATAAAAAGGTTATATTGGTCTTTTAACAATAATAAGATTTAAAGTATGGATCAAATATTGAGGGTAAAGTTTTCCATAAAAAATTTAACTTTAACATCGTTAAAAATTGGGACTATTTAGATTTTAATAGTTATTTAGGGGAGGTAACTGTCTTTTTTGAAACCTTTGGGGATCAACGGTCAATAAGGTAATTACAGGAGAGGTAACTGTCTTTTACCCTTTTTTTTTATATCGAAACATAATATTCACGAATAATAAGCATTTAATGAGATAAATCTGGATTCTACCAAAAAAAAATTTGAGATAAATCTGTAGAATAATTATAAATATTTTTTTTGGTAAAAAGAATAATTATAAATAAATGAATTAAAAAGATAAATTTGTGAAATGATCTAGAGCAATAAATTTATTGGAGTGATTTAAAAAAATAAATCATAAGAATTTGAATTCAAATTTTCAAAATTCAAACGTCATAGGACGTGGAAACCATTACCAGTATTTCTTGCGGGATTATACTTATCATTGTTACCTGCAAATCATTAATTAGATGATGATCTTATGTATGTTTCATGGACTGTTAGTGTTTTTTATATAAATTTGTATTTATATGTTATTATTAATATACTCGTATTTTTACAGTCACAATATTAAATGTGTATTATATTATTTCTATAAGTATTTTTTTTTGAAACGATCTGTATCTGACTTTTTTATCATACCAAATTTACTAACTATAGGTGTGTATGCCATGGACGTCACATGCCCATATCCATTGTAGATCGGTTTCCATAAATCCGGATTCAAATCAGTTTGGAATGGTCTTGAATTTTAAGAATTTGAACAAAAATGAAGAAGCAAAGGATTTTCAAAATATATCATTTTTAGATTTTTTGATTTATATAAGTTGGATTTTGCCATTATTAGAGATTAAGTTTCATTGAGTTTCTACTATTTCACTGACTAAACAAAGAAAATAATAACAAAAAAAATGAAGATTAAACACAACACCGATTCTTGACAGAAATTAAGATTTTGTGCTATTGATTCTTGTTCGAATTATGTGATTCATCTCCACATTAATGGATCTTTCTGAATCTTCATTATCCTGAATTATTTAAAAAATCGATCAAACTTGGATTGACCGGCCAAGTTAACTCAGATTTGACCAGAGTCAAATTTTGAGTTTTAAAACCTAGCTACATTCCAGAGTTCTCCCTAACTTAGGATTCCAAAGGCACATATCCCTGTGACATTTTACTATTTCAGAACGGACCAAACAGATCTTACCCTCTTCACTCATACCAGAGTTTATTTATTTTTGGGTAAAACACATACCGAAGTTCAAAGATAGATTTGCACACATGGTGCTGACTGTACCCACTTGGCTCTTTTGGAAGAATATTTCAAACAGAATCTCCTTGGTCATATTTGCCATTAATACTGTATCATATTATATCATATGGCAAGACCATATAAATGAACATTAAATTCCTTATGGGATTAATTAAACTCATATAGTTAATTTGGGATCCATAATATTTAAGTATTTTCTCTCTCCTCCAAGTGATCATCGATTCTTCTTGTATTTTCATTTTTCCAATTAAGGTATGAAATTTAAGTGTGCAGATCCCTCTAGCCATGAATGAATGGATTAGGTTATACTTAAGAATGAAGAAGGTGGGCCTTAAGAGGGCCATTTGAGATATGTGAGACTAAAAAGACATGTCTCCTAGGCAGAACCATAGAGAGGCCTACATGTCTAATTTAGGAAGCCTTGGGAATCAAATATCCCTCATCTTTAACAGAAAGACAAAGCTTATCAGAGGACATATATTCCACTTTTAGAAAGAAAAAGATGAGAGAGACCCAGTTATCTTTTAGGTACCTTATATGTCTGGCCAGTTTCAGCTTTGACCCACCAACATGTGGTACTGTTCTCGTTCCTTCTTCTTTGCTGCCTCTGCCTGTCCTCTTCCCATCATCTATCTATTCTTCCAATGCCAATAACCCAAAGGTAATTTTCTTCCAGAACCTACCTGAAACAATCCCTAAAATTGAGCTGATCAGATCCTATATGTTTATGGATCATGTTACTTAAGACAGAGGGAGACATCAACTGTGGTGGGACAGTCTACCACCATTAGACAAAGAGGAACCCATTTGCTTATAATGGTACAAGATAATCACATGCATTAACTGCTTTCGGTTTATGTAGCATTACAAAGTACGCTTCCTTCTTGGGCTTTGAGATTGCAATATAATAATAATTTATTCCATTTTAAGATATCTGAAAGTGGTACATACACACCTCACATACAAGTACTACTTGCTATAAAGGGACAAATGATACTATAATAATTATCCTCATTAAGGGGGGAGGTTAATGCCAACGTGGGGAAGAATCTCTCACGTGACACTAATGGGAAAGAGAAAAATGGTGTAACAAATCGAAGATGGGATCCACATGGATAGAAAGAGAAGAGAACATCAAAAAGTGGAAAAAAAAAAAAAACCAAAATATGAGAGGGAATGAAAATGAATACCTATGGTGGCATTGTGGGGAACTTAATTTTTTCCTAATGATAGTAACAACGACAAGAATAATATGACGATGAGGCTAGTTCTTCTACATGTACATGTATTTTTCATAGAATTCCATTACATTCTGTGGGATGTGGAACCCACTTGACATACACCGTGATGGATCTTATAGGGGGTGCACGTCATAGTTTTAGGTGTATATCAATTATGATCAATATGGATAACTGACTAAAATAGGTATGAGAACTGAAACCTGATATATTCTAGTTGATACTTGTAGTGATCGACACATGGTTAATACTGGCGATACTAACTGATACCAAAAAGATATATCATATCAACAAATGGTTGTGATAAGAATCTTATTGATTCTCACAATCTTAATGATCTCAATGATTGATTCAGTGATTCACGTAATCTCAGTGATTCTTGCAATCTTAGTGATTCACTCAATCATAATCATAATCTCTTCTCGTTCCTATAAATACCACGAGTGTGAAAGTAGATGGGATGAAATAACTTTTTACAACTTCACAAGGTCTCTTTGTATTTGCTTTAACAAAACCCACTTTAAGGAACTCGGATTCTTTCTTCCTGAGTTCTATATTATTTACTTTGGATTGATTTAGGTATCAGAGTGACCGTAAAGTTATCCAACCCACCCACACGTCTGGTTATCTTTTCTTAAACAGTCTCGAGATATTGAATGAGCATTTTCTGACAACAACAACAACTTTTATATATATATATATATATATATATATATATATATATATATATATATATATATATATATATATATATATATATATCCTACCAATTGAAAGTAAAAAATAAAAAGAAAAAGTGTTAGTCCCAGGTTGACACTAAGAGGGGGGGTGAATCAGTGGCCACTAAAAACTTTTTCCACTAAACAATTTGCCCTGATACTATAAACACTAGCTGCCAAGAGCTATTGATCAAACTGTGCTATACTGCCTTGAGCTGATTTCTTGAGATCTTCTCACACACAATCTGTCAAACACATTTCGTGCACACACCAACCACCCACCCACAGGTATCCATACCAGGGGCTTGGCCTGCCAAGTGTGTACAGCCAGACCTGCAGCACACGGACTTCTATTCTACAATCACAATCACATGCATGGGACACACAATATAACGTGGTTCACCAATCACACACTGTGATGGCTACTCCATGGGGCAATACCCTAACCAGGGTTTCGTATATACCCGATACACAACAGAAATGCTACGGTTGCACCTACAACCCCGATGTTACAACATCAATCGCATTCACAGCTACAACTGTGCTCGAGGCACCTACCCTAACTCCATTCAAGCACCCACTTGACAGGTTATACAAAGTGTATTACAAATATTCATACAAACCCTTCCCATATATCTCTGATACAATAAGTAGAATTTGTATGCGTGATTACCTTCCCAGCGTGATCACAGTAAGATTAGTTTTCACCAAATGGATGTTCCAAGCTCTCCAAAGAGTGATAGATAGCGGCCGTCAATAGAATGGAACTCCGGCATTCTTCCAATGCATCTCGCACACCATCATTCGCATCAAGCTATCACTCATACTCACACTTCACTCCAAACTACTCAAATACTCATGTGTATCAGAAGGAGGAAGGTGGAGAGTGATTTTTTCTTCAAAGAGAGCCCCAAAACACTATTTCCCCTAAAACCAATATCTCTTCACACCAAAACCTTGATTTCTTTGTTCTAAGAGGTTCTGCTCGGAGAGAGAAAACCGTGAGTTTTTGAATCACCTCAATCGGAGCTCGGACGGCCAAGATATGGCCAAAAGAAGTTCGGTCAGTGAGAATATTCCAAATGGAATCTCCGGCCTTGATTCGGTGCGCTGTGACGCACCCTATCGTCGCCACATCTGACGCAACGTACGCCGTTGTCGATCATTGATTGGCGGAGAGGGAATCTTCGTCATTTGACCGTTGGATCGGTCAGGAGTTGGCGGGATTACTTCTGATCCTTCCGATCAGCCTCATTACGTCAGGCGCGATCGGGATGCATCTCGGCCTTCAGATGCGCATCTTCTGCGCATGCGCACTTTATGCGCACACCACCGAATCACGAATATGCTTCCGTGCGACGAAACTCACTATAAACCGTTGCCTCCAGCCAATGAGAAGGCTCGCGATGGACTCTAGGCGCGATTTCTGCGCAACACTAGATCCCGCCTTTTTGCAAGCCTTTGATTTGGCATCTTGCTACCGTGGCTTGATCCAAGCCATCCATATTGAATCTTCTCTTTACCAAATGACCAAAATGCCCCTGTGAATATGTGGTAATGCCCTGTAAGTCGAATTTTTTCCAGTAGGGTCCGAACATTTTTCTTCATTGCGGCATTACGTCGAACACGTTGAGCGCATGCCATCTGCCCTGCGCATGCACGCACGGCGCTGGCTTGCGGCGCGCGCGTGGCATGCTACTACTTGCGCTGCTGCGTGCGGGGCTCTGCTACGCGGCATGCGCGGCTGTGCTGGTGTTGTGCTGCTGCTTGCGGCATGGCATGTCATCATCCATGTGCGCGGCGGCATGTCGTCGCACGCCATGAGGCATAGCCGTGCGCATGGTCTTCTTCTTCGCCGCGCACGGCATCTTCCGTCTATCTCCGCGTCCGGCTTGAGCATGGCCCCGTCTTTGTGTTGCTGTCGGGCATGCCCGTGTGCATGGCTTCCTTGCGGTGCATCTTGGCATGGCTCGCTGGCCCGGTGCCGTGGGCATCCGCCCCGTTGGCTGGCCGGGCCGCCATGCCGGGCCTGGCCACCCAAGGGGGGACCCACCGGTCCCCACCCATTCTCTCTCCTCTTTCTCTCTCTTCCATTTTCTCTCTCTTCTTTCTCTCTCTTCTTTCTTTCCACTTCGGTTGGACTTTCTCATCAACTAAGCTTCATTCTCTTCGGTACGTTGACCGCGACGGAGAGTCCCACGGATACTCTCTCTCCTCTATATCACTTTCTTCGCTAGGGTTGCCAACAATGACAACACCGATTGCACTGTCGGACGGGGTGTCAACAATCTCCCCCTTTGGAATTGTTGGCTGTAGGAACAAAGTCCAATCTCACTTCCCCTTCAAGCACTTTCTCCTTCAAATAATGATATCTAATGTCAATATGCTTGGTCCTTGAGTGTTGCACAGGATTCTTGGATATGTTGATGGCACTCATGTTATCATTTGATGACCACTGGTTCTTCACATATAACATCAAGTCCGACATCCGTCTTTTCATCCAGATTACCGAGTGCATGTAGCGGCCGCCGCAATATACTCGCCTCTCGCGTAGATAAGGAGACAGACTCCTGTTTCTTGTTGTGCCATGCTACTAAGCTCTCTCCCAAAAAGAATGCACCACCACTAGTGCTCTTTCTATCATCAATGCTACCAGCCCGGGCCCCCGATCCGAAAACTTTGTCAAAGTGAAACTTCCAATCTTTGGATACCACAAACCATAGTCCGTTGTGCCTTTCGGATATCCGAGTATTCTCTTCACTGCCATCGGATAAGTCTCCTTTGGACACGCTTGAAATCGACCACCGGGCATACCGCTTGCGTAATATCGAGTCTTGAAGCCGTCAAATATAGTAAATCGCCAATCATTGACCTATACAATGTCTCGATCAATCGTTGGAGAATCATCTTCGAACTTAACTTGATATTCCATCGTCATTGGTGTCCCCACTGGTTTACAATCCTCCATCACAAATTTCTTCAACATCTCCTTGGTATACTTCATTTGAGAGATGAAGATGTGTCTTCTGTCATGACATATAGGTTGCTGTCCACAACTCCTCTTCGTAGACCCAACTTATGCAGATATGTATCAAGCCTTTCATACCAAGCTCTTGGAGCTTGCTTCAACCCATATAGATCCTTCTTCAACTTGCATACCATATCTTTATCATTGCTAAGTTGGAACCCTTCAGGTTGCTCAGTGTACACTTCCTCTTCTAAATTGCCATTCAAGAATGCAGATTTCACATATATTTGAGAAACCTTGAATCCCTCGTCACGCCTAATGCTAAGAACATTTTGATAGACTCCGGCCTTGCCACGGGTGCAAAAGTTTCATCAAAATCAATTCCTTCTAATTGAGCATATCCTTTGCATACAAGTCTGGCCTTGTTTCTCACAACTTGGCCTTCTTCATTTAATTTGTTCCTGAAAACCCACTTTGTGCCAATCACATTCTTGTCTGCTGGTCTAGGAACTAGCTCCCAAGTGTTGTTCTTTTCAATTTGATCAAGCTCATCATTCATAGCTTTCTACCAAGATTCATCATTGCTAGCCTCATGCACAGTTTTAGGTTCTATCTCAGACAATAATGAATAAGTGGTAGCTTTCATCCTTCTGGTTTCAATGCCTGCATTTGGATCTCCTATCACTTGATGATTAGGGTGAATTCTCAACCATTTGTTATCTTTTGATCTGCCATCTCTTTGTACTTCAATATGAATCTTTTGCACTTCAGATTCTTCTTCATCTTGTTGCCCTTTGTTAATTGATAGAGTGTCATCTTCATCAAGTTCTTCAAGAATGGACCCTTTTGGTTCAGTCCTCTTTTGATTCCCTACATTATCATCAATCTTCACATCTGAGCTCTCAACAATTCTTCCTAGTCTCTTGTTGTAGCACCTGTATGCCTTACTTTTGAAAGAGTACCCAAGGAATATGCCCTCATCAGCTCTGTCATCAAATTTGCCAAGATTTTCTTCCTTTCGCTTGATGTAGCACTTAGAACCAAAGACCCTGAGATACTTCACTGTAGCTTTCCTCCCAAACCACAATTCATAAGGTGTTTTGTTCTCATGTGGCCTTAAAAGACATCTATTAGTGATATGCACTGCAGTATAAATACCTTTTCTCCAGAAATGCTTTGTTGTGTTATTCTCTGCCATCATAGTTCTAGTCATTTCTTGCACTGTTCTGTTCTTCCTTTCAATTACTCCATTTTGCTTAGGTGTTCTGGTGCTGAGTGTTGAATTCTGATCCCACTTTCACTGCAGAAGTTTGAGAATTCACTCCATGTAAATTCTTTGCCTTGATCAAACCTTAAACACTTGATTGTGTTTCCTGTCTCATTTTCAAATCTCTTCTTGAATGGTTTGAACTTGTCAAGAGCTTCAGTTTTGTCTTTCAGAAATATCACCCAGGTCATTCTAGAATACTTATTTATAAACAGGATGAAGTATCTCTCACCTCCTATGGCCTGTGTTCTCATTGGTCCACACAAGTCTGTGTGTATCAAGTCAAGTGGTTTACTTGAATGGTACTCCTTTGATTTATAAGTAGCCCTTGCCTACTTGCCCTTCTGACATGAACCACATACATGGCTCTCTAGAGTCTTTATGATGGGAAGATCTCTCACTGCTTGCTCCTTGCTAATTTTAGTCAGATTTTTGAAGTGAATGTATCCCATTCTTCTATGCCACAACCAATTTTCATCTTCTTGAGTTATCATGCACTTGTTGATGTCATCTGTCAACACATACGGATTTCCAACCTGTTCTTTCACCGCCAGCCACTGCCTTTCCTGTTCCAACCCTGTGAACAACAAAACCTTCATTGTTGAAAGTGATCTCATGTCCTTGATCACATATCTGACTCATACTGAGTATATTATGTTTCAACCCATTAACGTACAAAACATTGTGGGACTTTATCTTCCCATTGTTAAAGTTCACTGAACCTCTTCCTTCAACTCTGGCACCTTCATTATTTCCAAACTTCACAGTTCCTCCTTTCTGCAGCATCAAGGCTTGTGAATTTTTCTTTGTTGTCAGTCATATGTGTTGAACATCCACTATCAAGAATCCATGGAGATTGCTTTCCTTTGTTTGCTTTAAGTGCTGCTTGCACCAACAATGAATTGTTCCCTTTCTTCTGTGGTTTTTCCACCCATGTAGCCTTGTCTTTCACTTGTAATTGGCTTTCTTGTATTTCTCACCATTTCATTTTCTTCTTCTCTCTGAATTGGTTTTCTTGGAGGATCTTCTCTTTTCTTCCTCTTAGCTTGCCTTTGAGATGGAAGGATTGTCTTGCAGTTTCTGGCTATATGCCCAAGTCTCTCACATCTATGGCATATTACTCTCTCATTAGCAAGAGGAGCAAATTTTTTTCTGTTAATGAACACCGGAGGTCTTTGTTGTCTTCTACATTCTGCCACTCGATGTCCATAGGCATTACAGCCATAACAGTATCCTCTGAATCTGATTCCACGCACTGTCTATTTCTCCGAAACCGACCATTCCCTCCGAAACCGACTTTGTTTTCTCTGACTGCCTTGTCTGACTGTCTTGAAGCTCTCTTCATCATTCTTGCCTTTAGTAGCTCTCATAGCTGGTGGTTCATTCTGCTTTTCTTTCACAAACATAATGGGATTACTTGCAGATCCCTTTTCTTTCATTTGCTCGCATACCGCTCAAGTATATCCAAGTCCAGATTTAATATGAGAGGATTTCTGGTAACTCAGAATCTCATCAAGGATGTTATCTTCCTCCTTGTCTTCATCTTCAGAATTGCTGCTTTCTTCATCTTCCTGTAACCTAACATTCTTATCTTTTGACTTCAGAATGGTTACATGAGGGAATTATTTCCTCAAGCTTCTTACACTCAGAAGTCTTTTGTGTAAGATCATTGTCAAGCTCATCAGCAATTATTTTTGCTTTCCTGAGAGTTTCCATAATTTCAGCATTTATCTCCTTTGCTTGGTTGAGTTGCTCATTCAAGTTTTTGTTCTTCTTTCTTTCTGACCTGAGCTCAGTAAGTGCAGAAAGCAACTCTGCTTCAAGGTCTGGATTGTCATCATCTTCAATTCTTTTCTTGACACTATCACCTTTCCTTTTTGTTGTATCATTCCTTGTAGGAGTCTCTTCTAGTCTTGCCATAAAGAGAATATCATCATCATCTTCATCTTTAGACTCATCAGAGAGGTCATCATGCTTTGACAGATAACTTCTCTTTCTTGGAATGAATTTCTTATTTCCTTTCTTTTCTTGGCTTCCTTTGGACTCTTCTTCATCAGAGTCATACACTCTACCCTTTTTCTGGCACTTAGAGGCAAAGTGTCCTAAGCCACCACAGTTGAAACATCTCATTGAAGACTTATTTTTGAACTTCTCAGATCTCTTCTTGAGTTTGTTAGCCAGATAAGCTATGAGCTCATCATCTGAATCATCTGTGTCCTCCTCTGGATCAGCTTTTGAGCTTTCCACTGGCTCCTTCATTTTTAATTTTTTAAAGGCTTCAAAAGCGGCTTCCTTCTCAGCTGGCACTGGCTCAAGCATTCTCATCTCATAGGTGGTCAAGATACCATGCAATTCATCTATGGTAAATGTATCCAAAGTGGCAATTTCTTCAAAGGCTGACACCTTGGCATTATACAATTTTGGAAGTGTCCTCAACACCTTCTTGACCACATGAATCTCCTTCAACTCTTCACCCAATGCTATGATTGCATTGGTGATCTTGTTTACTCTGTTCAGGTAAAACTCAATTATCTCACCTTCACTCATTCTCAGACTTTCAAATTGAGATCTCGATCTCGCAATTTGGCCTCCTTGATCTTCGTCTCTTTCATGTACACTCGTAGCTTGTCCCATATCTCCTTTGATGTTGGACAACCTGATCACTCTAGTAAGTTCATTACTTGAAAGTGCGGCTAGAAGTGCCGTGACCGACCTTAGCTTCATTTTCTCTCTTCTTCATCTCAACAAAGATCACCTCGGACCGATATCTTCGGTTGTGTGCCCGTACCCATTCTTCACCGCCGACCATACCCTCATATCCTTGTGCAATCGGGTAAGCCTCCATTCGACTTTCCATACTGTCGTAGTTGGAGCCATCAAACATCGAAATTCTGCTTTGTGCCCATGATGTTCTTCATTTGTAGCCATATCTCAGTCTCAATCTTATCTATATCCGAAGCTGTCAGTCTTCTTCCCTTGGGAACTCAGCTCTGATACCACTTGTTAGTCCCAGGTTGACACTGAGAGGGGGGGGGGGTGAATCAGTGGCCACACGGACTTCTATTCTTCAATCACAATCACATGCATGGGACACACAATATAACGTGGTTCACCAATCACACACTGTGATGGCTACTCCACGGGGCAATACCCTAACCAGGGTTTCGTATATACCCATATACACAACAGAAATGCTACGGTTGCACCTACAACTTCGATGCTACAACATCAACCATATTCACAGCTACAACTGTGCTCGAGGCGCCTACCCCAACTCCAGTTAAGCACCCACTTGACAGGTTATACAAAGTGTATTACAAATATTCATACAAACCCTTCCCATATATCTTTGATACAATAAGTAGAATTTGTATGCGTGATTACCTTCCCAGCGTGATCACAGTAAGATTAGTTTTCACCAAATGAATGTTCCAAGCTCTCCAGTAGTGATAGATACGCTTCGTCAATAGAATGGAACTCCGGCATTCTTCCAATGCATCTCGCACACCATCATTCGCATCAAGCTATCACTCATACTCACACTTCACTCCAAACTGCTCAAATACTCATGTGTATCAGAAGGAGGAAGGTGGAGAGTGATTTTTTCTTCAAAGAGAGCCCCAAAGCACTATTTCCCCTAAAACCCGCAGCTCTTCACACCAAAACCTTGATTTCTTCGTTCTAAGAGGTTCTGCTCAGAGAGAGAAAACCGTGAGTTTTTGAATCACCTCAATCGGAGCTCGGACGGCCAAGATATGGCCAAAAGAAGTTCGGCCAGTGAGAATATTCCAAATGGAATCTCCGGCCTTGATTCGGTGCCCTGCGACGCACCCTATCGTCGCCGCATCTGACGCAACGTACGCCGTTGTCGATCGTTGATTGGCGGAGAGGGAATCTTCGTCATTTGACGGTTGGATCGGTCAGGAGTTGGCGGGATTACTTCTGATCCTTCCGATCGGCCTCATTACGTCAGGCGCGATCGGGATGCATCTCGGTCTTCAGATGCGCATCTTCTGCGCATGCGCACTTCATGCGCACACCACCGAATCACGGATATGCTTCCGTGCGACGCAACTCACTATAAACCGTTGCCTCCAGCCAATGAGAAGGCTCGCGATGGACTCTAGGCGCGATTTCTGCGCAACACTAGATCCCGCCTTTTTGCAAGCCTTTGATTTGGCATCTTGCTACCGTGGCTTGATCCAAGCCATCCATATCGAATCTCCTCTTTACCAAATGACCAAAATGCCCCTGTGAATATGTGGTAATGCCCTGTAAGTCGAATTTTTTCCAGTAGGGTTCGAACATTTTCCTTCATTGCGGCATTACGTCGAACACGTTGAGCGCATGCCATCCGCCTCGCGCATGCGCGCGCACGGCGCCGGCTTGCGGCGCGCGGCGCGCGCATGTCGCCGCTTGCGCCGCCGCGCGCGGGCTGCATGCGGGCGACGCGCTGGGCCGCGGCCGGGTGTCGTGTCCGCCGCTTGCGGCATGGCATGTCATCCTCCATGTGCGCGGCGGCATGCCGCCGCGCGCCATGAGGCATAGCCGCGGCGCATGGTCTTGCCGCTGCGCGCCATGAGGCATAGCCGTGCGCAGGTCTTGCCGCCGCGCGCGCACGGCATGCCGGCTTGGCATGGCCCCGGCCGCAGCCGGCCGGGCATGAGCATGGCCCTATGGCCCCTTGCCGGGCATGCCCGTGCATGGCCCCCTTGCCGTGCATGCCGGCATGGCGCGCTTGGCCGGTGTCGGGCTATCTGCCCCGGCCGGGCCGGGCCACCCAAGGTGGGACCCACCTGGTCCCCATCCATTCTCTCTCCTCTTTCTCTCTCTTCCATTTTCTCTCTCTTCTTTCTCTCTCTTCTTTCTCTCTCTTCTTTCTCTCTCTTCTTTCTTTCCACTTCAGTTGGACTTTCTCATCAACTAAGCTTCATTCTCTTCGGCTGCTTGACTGACGGAGAGTCCTACAGATACTCTCTCTCCTCCATATCACTTTCTCTGTTAGGGTTGCCAACAATGACAATACTAACTGCACTATCTGGACAGGGTGTCAACAAAAAAAAAGCTGTGGAAGACAATTTTTTTCAAGTGATAAAGAGAAAATCCAAACCATGGCCGGAGAGTAGACCTATAGATATGGAGGTGGAGACCGAGAATGATAACTGGCTATAGAGACTAAGAGATAGAGTTGACCTTGATGGGCTTTTGGTAGTGCTCTGGTGTAGCCCAGATTCCTGGCCCTTGCTTGCATGAACAGTGACAAAAAGAGAATCACTACTCTTTAATTATAATAGTGATTATTGAATAGCAAGAAATTCGAAAGAGAGAAAATAGAAACTAACGTTCTGAGATAAACCAATAATATTTTTCCATTTTTTCTTTCGAAATGAAATCAATAAGGATTAAATAAAACCCAAGTACCTGACAAAACCACGAATATATAAAGTTTGTAGGATGTGGGGCCGGCCTTACGGCCCACCGTCACTAAATTCTTGCATGAAGTATCCTATGTCCTAAAGTCCTAACCATATATCTCAGCTGAGTGCTGAGTCTGCTGACGCCGTCGAAGCTTTTTCAAGTGTTGGTGGTCCCAAGACTAATAGGAAGTGGCCCATTTATTTTCCCACTTCTCGTAAGTGGGCAAGTACCATCCTCAATGATTGGCAGAGCGATTCAAGTCTATTTTTAGATTCACCTGAGTATCCAACCACACCCCTTACCCGGATATGAATTAATACGTCTAAATAGCTAGATAATATGAATCAAATTTGAATTTTTAAGAATTCGTTTCTATTTCTAACTTGTGTACCCTGAACATTCCTCCTTCATTCATTATTAATCCATCTCTCTTAATTGCCATGGTATCATAATTTTTTTTCTTATTATTTAAAACTTCTCCAATCTCCAAGTACTCTCGAGATTATTAGTTATATAATTTTTTTTATTTATTATTAATTGAATATTTATTTGGATTTGATAGATTCTGGATTATCATAATCCTGATATTCCTTAACAGATATAAATACTTATAAATGTATTTGGATGCCAATGGAATTGAATTTTTGAATATCTGTTCACATCCTTGCATGAAAACCACATGGTCCAATGGCCCCATAATACAATCCCTGTTTCACCAAACCTTCGCCAAACAGCACTAAAGAAAGAGATAGAGAGAGAGAGAGAGGCATGAATTCTAAGTACCAATTTCTCTTTCTTCTTTTGTGTGATTGCGTGCATGTCATGATTAAATACACCGAACCTCATGAGGATCGGATCGGCCCAAATCAGCAGAAACCGTATGCTTGGGTTTCTATGTGTAAAATGCAATCAGAAATTTGGAAACTAACTGAAGCAAGTGAAGATATTGTAGTTTACTAGTTTCTAAGGGTTCTTCACTCCAGACTCCACGTCATGATATATATCATTCACTCGATTTCTTTAGATTTTGAGAGAGAGAGAGAATCATAAGGGTAGATTCCTGTTTTCGCAGTTTCACCACATACAAATGGGTCCTGGGTAAACCCCTCCCCAAAAAATATTTTCTGAAGAAATAGAGATGAAGATAAATAGGCTCAGACAGATACTGACGGCCCAAAGATTAAAAGTGAAAGTGGTTTTTGCATAACAAAGTCGAACTGTCATTCTGTCAATAAAAGACGCACGCTTTAAACGACGATAAATCAATTGACACATCTCCAACTCTCATCACTTCCGTTTTACACACTTTAGACTTTAGACGGCACCAAACAAATTATAACCTCTCTCTCTCTCTCTCTCTCTCTCTCTCTCTCTCTCTCTCTCTCTCTCTCTCTCTGCTATGATCAAGGCCATTGTTTATCCACCGCCAAGATGTGGGATAGGCTGATTTCGTGTACATGTGTAAGGTTGTTAGGAGGTTGTTAGATAGTTATAATTGTAGGCAAATTGTATCGAATCGATTAGCAAGGCTGTATGCCTCTAGCTATATAAACGAATGAAAAGAAATGGAAAAGGCAAGCAATTACAATCCAAATCATATCTTCTTCTTCTTATTCTTTTCTATCTGGAGGCTGGCTACCCTCGAAGTAGCCATTACAAATACTATTCGTATCATTTTCTTTTATCCTCCACTGAAGCACCAAAATGTTACAATTCAAGCCCAAGAGAGAGCCCAATTCAAAAGCCTAGTCTATTAGATGAGAGAACCCAAAGACTAAGTGTTAGGATCGGAGACGCAAACAGAAAGAAAAAACACGAAGATTAACGTGGTTCAACACCCCATTGTGGGATGCCTACGTCCACAGAGAAAAAGAGAATTCTTTATTGTCAAGAAACCTCTACAACTCTCCACCCGACAGTGTTCTCTTACGTCTGACCTCACGGCGTCACCCAACCTTTTTTTTCTAGGATTTTTCCCACAGAGACAACATATATATAGGAAACCTAGAAATCCTAATCCCACTACAATTATAAGTTTATCCTATACATGTAATAGACCAAATTCTAATACAAGTACAACTCTATTAATTGTGTAGACTCCACAGAATACAAGACACAACCCAACAAATCTCCACCTGGCTTGAATTCTGCAAACCACCTTGAAGAAGAACCCGTTGACGTTGAGTCTGTAAACCCGTCTCTGTCAAACCGCTACACCTAAACAGGCATAGCCTACACCCAGTCCGGGTGTCCCGCATACCACCGCCGTACAAAGTGATGTGACTCTACCTCTTCCACTCGCCACAAAGCATCACCGGAAAGATAACATCACACATAGCCTGCGTCGCAACTCCGGATCACACGGAACCCGAGTCTCTCACCTCGCACCTCCAGGCGCGGACCCAGAGAACCGACTCCCATCAATTGGCCATTGTGTGTACCGTGCCGGGATTCAAATCCCTCCTTTTTTTTTCTTCTTCTTCTTCTTCATACTGCGTACCTCCTTCGTTCTTCAAAGAACCCTAGCTCTGATACCACTTGTTAGGATCGGAGACGCAAACAGAAAGAAAAAACACGAAGATTAACGTGGTTCAACACCCCATTGTGGGATGCCTACGTCCACAGAGAAAAAGAGAATTCTTTATTGTCAAGAAACCTCTACAACTCTCCACCTGACAGAGTGTTCTCCTCTGTCAGCCTCACGGCTGTCACCCAGCCTTTTTTCTCTAGGATTTTTCCCACAGAGACAACATATATATAGGAAACCTAGAAATCCTAATCCCACTACAATTATAAGTTTATCCTATACATGTAATAGACCAAATTCTAATACAAGTACAACTCTATTAATTGTGTAGACTCCACAGAATACAAGACACAACCCAACACTAAGAACCATACTTGGTAGGTATGAGATTTCAATGTGGGATCAAAACATTGTCACCCTCTTTTCAAAACCGACGCCCACGTCGGTCCACTCTAGATTGCCCACTTTGGACGGTTTTCACTCTGTTTCACCAGGTAATCCTTTCCCATGTCACTCATTCTCTAGGTCGTCCCTCCCGTAACATCGGCCTCTCAATGAAAGTATCAAATGTTACAACTCAAGCCTAAGGGAGAGCCCAACCCAAAAGACCCGTTTATTAGGTGGGAGAACCCCAAGACTTAAGAACCATACTTCATAGGTATGGATTCCAATGTGGGATGATAACACACACACACACACACACACACACACTCTCTCTCTCTCTCTTCGTCATAGTTCGGTTGAATTCGTCTCTAATTATTGGAGGCTTCAATTGCCATTCAGCAATTGGAGTTAACCAGACACACCTACCGATGTATTGGTAGGCACACCCAGTTAACTTCAATCGTTGGATTAGTGATTGGAGCTTCCAATAATTGGAGACGAATTGGACTCATCATAGGTAAGTAGTACTGGCAAGAGATAATCTTTACATTAATGTTAGAAACTGAACAATAGGAGATGATCATATGATGATGTTACCGGTCAAATGAGGAATTGCTTTGCTTTTGTGAAGGGGTGGGTGGGGGTCTTCTTATTAGATCATGCCCGAAGAAACTGAACAACAGGAGATGATATTTGTCCGAGAAAAGTAGTTGATTGATTGGGACGTGAGCAGGTGGAGGTAGAGATGTAGGTTAATGGCTTAGTGGTGTGGGCATGTTTAGATCGTCTATGGTTAATTATGCATTCTCCCATTGTTTCCTAGAATCTTCCATTGTCTTCTTAGTTTTATCGTTGAAATCTGACAAATTTACTGGCTGAATTCAATAGGTTCATGGCCAGTCGAATTGTGGCAGATACACCGGTTATGGAGGAGGGTGTTTGAAGATGGAAACAAAAAAAATTAAGTTAGAGAGTCGACAGAATCCGTTGGATGAAAACAAAATGGAGTTTGGAACAAAGACTGGTGATGGAACAGAGCTTCTTCTGTTCTTCCTTTCATGTTTGGTCCTCCCTTCCCACCCCATTCACGAGAAAGGATCAACCATCTCTACGGGATGGATTTTTTTTGCCAGTATGCATGCTATCTTCAGACACACTATCTCCCCTTTTTTTTAGGGTCTCTTCTTCCAGTACGGAGGAATCATGTTTGGCCCTCCCCAAGTTCTATAGTGAGTGACTCCAGTTAGGCCTGGGCCTGGACCTGGGCCTGGACCAAGGGAAGCCCCAAGTCCCCAACACCCTTATTGTGGTTCTCACAATCCCAATTTTCAATAAATGAAAATTTCTTATTTGTTTAGGAGGGAAAATAAGTTTACATTTTTTTTTAACGACAACAATCTAGACCATTGAACTGACTAATCCCGTGGGCCCACATTAACCTCACAACCTCATGGATCGGTCATTCCGGGTTTGAATGAGAATCATTCAACTTTCCCTAAAAGCAATGAAGGGCAATGAACACCCCCATGTGAGTGGCTGGCCCCAAGGAGGTAAGAGAATCTGAACTCAGACTCTTCCTATCTAAGGTGTAGACTCCTTGTCAACTAAGCTACCCCCTTGGATAGAAAAATTTCCTACATGCTCATTTTAAATGCAATTAACAGTTGGAAGGTCCACTGGGATCCAAATTTTATGGACATGTACTCCTGTGCCCCTTTCTCATTGTCAAATTTTGTCCCAAATATTGTTCACCAAATGGCAAAATAGAGTTTTAAAAATCTAAGGCTATATATAGGAGGGTGGAACAAATCAGCTATCCATGAAGCAAAAGAATTGTGGGCCTGTGGAAATGGATTCCTAGCCTAGCACAAGTGTGTTGGGACCATTTTGCTTAAACTCTACCCCATGAGCAAAACATAGTGAAATTTCAAGCCAGTTGGGCTGGGCTCATGTAGGTTTATTGTATGTAATAATTCAACTCCATAATTCCTCACCATCAAGAAAATAAGGATTTGGTTCTAAACTTTGGCCGCTAGGAAATTCCACAGGTGGGAATTTGAGGTTAGAAAACCCTAGGCCTTGATTGTTTCGTTGTCCAATTTTCCATGCAAATGGTATTTACATAAAAATTTTCTTATTTTTTCCATGTCTTTTGCATTTTATGTTAAAACAAACCCTGGAAAAATCTATTTTATAGTAAAAAAATTTTTTCAACATTTTACATATAAACAAATAGAATCTTAAGAAAATGAAATTTTAAGTTCATGGTTAACTAAGAAACCTTTTTCCTTCAAACACCCCCTAGAAATTGGAACGGTTCATTAGCTAACAACTAAAGAAATCCTAGATTAAAATAAGGGAAAAGAATAGTCTAGGGGAGTGCAGCAGGAAAAAGGAATCTTAATAATTCTTAGATGGGATAAGCAATGGGATTTAGGTTTTGTGCCTGTTTTTTAGAGGGATAACTCCACACCATGAAGTCCTTTACGCGACATGGGTACAAAAATTGGATCATTAGGAGAAAGATAATAGTAAACAGTAATGGACATAATTCACCTGCATGTACATATACTCGCACCAAAACCCTTCACCATCCATAGCCAAGGTTCCATATTCCAGATCAGCTGGGTCCATATTCCATGGACAGTTTGGGGTTCCATGTAGGCTACACATACATCTAGGGGAACCGGTTTCATTATAATATAACCAGAAAACTCACTATTGTTTTGTAACTTTCCTAGGACATCTCGGCCAAGAACTGAGTCATGGTTTGTTGAAGACTCTGACAAGGTCTTCTTTTGTCCTTTCTTGTAGTCTGAACTCTCAAGTCTTCCAAAAGTCTTGCAAAGGTAAATTTGATAACAAGTTTGCATTAATATGAAGCACAACCAAAACAACTAAAGGCCTGCTCAGAATCTGTCGATTGGTCATATTACCCAACCTAACCTAATCTAACCTAACTTAACCCCAAGGGGTAGTTGAGTCGGTAAGGAGTTTACGCCTCAGGAAACAGAAAGTACTGAGTTCGACTTCTCTTACTGTCTTGGACCACTCATACAGGGTGTTAAATGCTCTTTTTTTTCCTACTAAGGTGCAAGTAGAATGATTCTCATTCAACTCTGGAATGACCCGATCTATGCGATTGTAAGGTTAGTATGGGCCCACGGAATTAGTTAGGCCGAAGGTCTGAAAACCGTCTTAAAAAAAAAACACAAAACCTAACCTAACCTAACTTTAAAAAGAATATAGAGAAAACAAAAAACTGCTGATTGGCTCTTCCAGATCTGATCAAGGATAGGAGACAATCATGAATATTAGATGGAAGCTTTTTATATTTTAGTTTTGGGACATGCATTGCATGTGGATTATATATTTGTTCTTGATATAATTCGCATGCATGGCATATGGATTATTTATTTATTATGGGTAAATAAAATTCTTTGGGTTGTTAGAGAATATTTAATGTCCGAATTACCCTCATAAAATGTCTGGCTTCCATTGGCCCTAAAATTAGCTAACATCCATAGATTGGACTTTCAGTCAATCAACTTTAAAAACTTGATTTGTTAGGTGGAAAGATCATATGAGATGACACCTTACTAGGTGGAGGGACCAAAAGATATCATACTTTCCAAAGTTAATCAATATGAGATTATTTTCAATATTTTTTCTCATGTGTAGGTGGGTAGATTCCAAAGTTAATCAATAAGATTATTTTCAGAAAAATTTCTGTGTAGGTGGAATGAGAGAAATACCGTGCATTTGGAATAATGCAAAAAAGAAAAAAAGAAAAAAAAAAGGGTTGGTAGAATGATCATACATGTAAAAAATACACAAGATTCTGATAGCATGTTACATTTTGTTGATGTCGAAAACCATGCAAGTCGGCCTTGTGAGTTAGTAGACCTACAAGGAATGAAAGAAACAAGCAAGAGGAGTTCGGATTTTGGTTACAATGCCTAAATTAGTATTCTGAATACAAACAGTAGTGGGAAACTTGGCTATTGTAATGACTGATTTCGAAAAGAGTTGTGAAGAAAGGAAATAATTCTTTACCCAAAGACAGTAAAAAATGAAGTGAATGAACCATTAGGGTTGTCCCCTATTTATACAATGGAGCTGCAAGCCGAGTATGGTAATTGCGGATTTGTCTTGGAATAAATCATCTCTCTTATGGTAAGATTTGATTATCCATTGATGGCAAGATATATTGTGTTCAATAAGATAAGATCTTCCAAGCTCAGCATGATAAGATTGTTGAGTTATATAAGATAGGGCTGGATCCCTGCCTTTTGAGAAATAGATACAGGATTGGAGTCGTCGTCCCTGGGACGGAGGTCTCCGGGTTCCCCGGGGCGGGGTCGTCCCGCCTACCAACACAGGGTGGGGATCTGAGTTGGGCGGGAGAGGATTTTTATTTTCGTCCCTGGATCCAGTTGGTCGATAGCTGGGCAACTGTTCTCTTCTGGAATGCTGCCGCGTGGAGACTTATGATTACAACTACATGGTGGCCTATGGATACTGACACACGGTGCTCCATGATTGGCAGATAATTTACAAGCTCATCAGATTCCCATTTAAAAGCTAAAATAATTAGGTGAAAGGATCAATTGGTATATTAAATCGATGGGTAATTATTTTCCATACTAGCTAGAGAAGTTGAGAAATGAAGAAAGGCCCATTTCTAGATTGACCTAATTAGATTTTGACTGATCCTTTAAAACTTACATATTCTGTGTTTATTGATTTTCTTTTTTGGGTTGGAGGGATACAAGGGTTATTTGAGTGGTTTCATGTCTAGTTGCTGGTTTCTCTAATTTTTAATCTGTAGAAATCTAGAAATCTATCCACAAAATCATGATCAGAAAATGTTTGATCTGTTTTTTTATTTTTATATCACTCTTTGGTTTGGGTTTTAAAATCTATAGATAATTTGACAAAGGTAATTATGTACTTTCTATATTAGGCCATGAAGGAACAGTTTCAGATATTTTTAAATTCATAAATATAAAAAGAGAGAGGATGGTTGTTAAGCTGTGTGATCCTACATCAATGTGGGAGGCAATGAGAGTGTGCATGGGAGTACCCAATAAAGGTGAGATTTTTTATTTCACAAGGGTTGGAAAGATCATTTTATTTTTCTTGTGTCAAAAAACAATTCTATACCAAACAATTTTTTCTTCTTTTTTTCATATAAAAATAAAATAATGTATGAAAAAAATAAAATGGCAGCAAGGGATAAGGGTTTGTAAAAATTTGGCTACAATAGAGCCAGAAAATATAAAATTCAGGAGGGCCTGAATGTCGTATAGAAATCGTCTTCTTCCTGAGTTTGGGCGGGAGACTTGGCGGCCCGGATGGATGGCCACCACCAGGCTCTCAGGTGGATCCGAGCTCTCCATCTGAGCCGACACCCAAGCCAACAAGCGGCCATCCATCCGGGCCGCCAAGTCTCCCACCCAAACTTAGACGGGAGAGGATGTGGATCCATGAATGTCTAGCATGAATATTTTAAGACAGGGAGGTTGCATCAAATAGCCAACCAATAGGAGCAGATTAGAATTCCAAATTAATTAAAGTTGTAACATTCATTAATAATGGAGGCTTGACATAAACAAAACCCTTTATTCACATTCTGAAGTCGTTCCAAAATGGATGGCCATCAAAACACCAAACACATCATAGGTGGAAGGATCGAGAAGTCTATGTCTTTGGTCTTCCTTGCTTGCTCACTGGGAGGGTTTCTAAGATAATGGCATCCAACCGGGCCATACCGATATGCTCTTAGACCTGACTTGACTTGTCTATTAAACAACCGAGGAGGCGCTGGTGTTTGCGAAGCATCTTCGAAGTCTCCCCCCATCCCATGAAATAGAAATCCAAAAGTTTGGATCAGCTTCATTAATGGTCTAACTGCCATAGGTATACATGGACTATTGGGTCCCACGTTAGATATTCCATTTCTGTTGGGATGTTTTTATAATGAGGAGAGAGATTTCCATGTTCAAAGTTCAGTTAGGTTGAATAGGTTGATGGTAGATGGGCTTTTATATTATTAGCACTATAATGACAGATATTGGATGAATTAACTGTAAAGTTTGATTGACTTGCTTCCAATAATTGGAGAATTGGGTTAGTAAGAGTTGGGAAAAGGATCTTGTTCGGCTTTGTAGTTTTTGCACTAAACCGTTTGGGGGGGGGGGGGGGGGGGGTTCATGAGAGGGACCCGGCTTCTCTCAAGCCCAACCACTTTTCAAGTTGTGATTCGATAGCTGGAATTTATTCTACACGTATACTAATACATTGGTTTATACGTGAAACTGACTCTAACCATTGGATCACTAACTTGAGGGCAATTGAACTTGAGAAAAACTTTTTCCTCATGAGAGTATATATACAAAACAGATATCCAATTAGGGAGGGTGAGATAGTCATTTCCCCTAGAAAACCCTCTCTAATTCCGCACCCTCGAGTTTACCCGTGGCCGTTCAGGTGAGATTTAAATTTGATGTGAGGATAAATGCCAAAGTTATCTATTCACCTGTTGAGTTTCAGCCCAACTACGAAAACACCCCAATAGATTACACAAGACATACATGTGAAGAAGATAAGGTTAGATATAAGAGGATATACTGAATCTTGATCTAAACTTTGACATGTGAGGAATCCTGATTATGTAATTCGAAATTTATACACTCCCTTCCCCCTAACCATGTCAACATCCAATTTTCAGCACCATAATTGATGGTTTAGGCAGCGTGGCAAATCCTCTTCCTTTATTCATATTTAGAAGGACGACTTTTCCAAATCTCCCAGAAGGCCAGAGAACATTCTAAGTATGAAATGTGAACCGCGTGAGGTGAGATGGCGACCAAAAACTTCTCTTGATCCACCGCTACGTCCCCGCGTATTCTGCTGGAAATCCTCTCTCATTCTGTCCTTCCTCACTCACCGACTTCAGAATTTGCCAAATGGCTTAATAAGAAACCTAAGACGCTACTTCTGGAACCAAAATCCGGTTCAAGGTTTCTCTCTCTCTGCTTTCCTTCATCCCCAAGTTTGAAGCCACGCGTGCATACCTGTTAACTACCTGGAATGAGTCAAGCTATGCTTACCGTGCTTTAGAGCTTTACTCAATACACCTTGAAGCAATTCTTCTCTCTCTCTCTCTTTCTAAGCTTCAAATATACTCCTAGTCCTGGCTAAGAATATTACAAAATGATACTAACATGCCTTGCAAAACACCATACTGGATACTGGAAGGGAGGTACTGTAGTTCCTCAAACATCATATCTAATCTGAACCTTATCTGATATGGGTTATACTATGCGTACCCAATTCATTAGGGTACGGGTGAAGTGGGCACCTATTTTAACCCAATCCATTGTCAATTGCCATACCTACTCTTAGTTGTTAGTTATAAGGGTAATGTTGACATTTTAACATATCATTCAGCACAGCTTTTTTTTAATGGAGTGATAAGCATGATGAACCCAAATAAAAAAATAAACTGAATCAGAGAAGTGGAAAGGCACTTTCTCATCATCTGATTTGCATGAAGAATGATGCCCACCTTAGCTACACTGATACAGAACCACAGCGAGAGACTCACTCACACACCACATGGGGAGTACAATTACCCAGTCCCTCCGGCGTGGGTGAGCAGACTATGAACAGTAGAGGGTGGAAATCGACATCCCTGCAGGCTGCAGCTCTGTTCTGTTGTGCGTGAAGTTAAAAAGCATTTTTTCGGGGGTTTTTTTTTTTAAGCTTTTAGACTTTTTTGATTGTGAGTACAGAGTCTGAGAAATGGAGAATTAAATACAAACCCAAATCAATTGAAACAAAAAAATTAATTAAATTCGAATTTCTGCCAATACATAAAGAGATTTCTCTCTCTATTTTCTACAAAAGAGTTCACAAAGAATGAATGAAAGATTTTCTGTACAGAAACAATCGAAACCTAATTATAAGAAAAGTAAAACAAGTAGAGAGCTAAATAATCTCCTTTAATAATATCAATTCTACTGATCAGCGGCAGTCTGAACTTGATGAGGAAGAGGAACGTCGTCTCGAAGGAAGAGGCGAGGCTTCTTCTCAGGGTGAGGACTCTCCACCTCTTCATCGAAGGATTTCTGAAAATTTCGCCCACCTATAATTGCAAGAAAGGGAGAAGATTCGGGCAGGGCAGGCAAGTTGAGGTCGAAATTACGGTGGCTCTGACTGGAAGCAGCTGGGCCATCGGACGAAGAAGTCACAACGCTGTTACCCGCACTGTTACTGTTACCCCCATCGTAGTGGCAACGCTTGTGTCCACCCAAGGCCTGTCCAGTTGGGAAGGTTTTGTGGCAGACAGAGCACTCATGGGTCTTGTTGCTACCTGGAATTCGGTTGGCGTTGGCGGATGTAGAGGCGGTGGTGGTGGCACAAGAGGAGGAGGAGTGGTCTTCTGCACCGCCATGTTTGCGATGGCTGGCTTTGTGTCCTCCGAGGGCCTGGTAAGAAGGGAAGGCCTTGTTGCAGACGGTACAAGTATAATTTAGCTTCAGATTTGGGGGTTGCTGAAACGTAGGAGGAGGAGAAGGGGAAGAATTGCGGAGGTGGATCTTGTCGGCAGAGTCGGTTCCAGTTGCTCCACCACGAGCGAGCATAACGAGACAAAGGGCAAGGTATTCCTCCTCCGTGGGACGGGGACGCTTGGAGCGCTTGCGCTTTGCCCATGGCTCAAGGCAGTGAAGATCCATATCATCATAGTGGAAAGATGGGGTTGATGTTCTTGGGGAATTCAGAGCTTCCATCGCCATCTCTTCTTCTACTAAATCGGCTACTGCAAATCTGCAACTACTTAGAGCTGAAGCAGATGGAGAGTGAGTGATTGAACTTGAGAGGGAAAGAAGGCAGGAGCTGTGGAGAGTTTGAGAGTTTTTTGAGTGTGGGAGTGAGCTGAGGAGGAGAGGTGCCTTATAAGGAGGTTGTGGGGGGGGAAGTTGCGTGAGGAGTGGTGGGAAGTAAAGCCGGGAGGTGGGCTGCCAAGGCTATAAAATTAAAATAAAAATAAGAAAAAGGGGGGACTCGGAGGGCACTCAAGCAAGTTTGCACGTTTAGTTAGTTGGTGGGGTGAACCCGGTCAAACCAAGTATGCAATTTATAATCAACTACTGACCGACTCAACCGAGAAAGTGAGCAACTTCTTCCAACTTCCCAGTTCCTTCCTCAGAAAGTCATCTGGATGTACATATACCGTCCACGAAATTTCATCATCGCCTCTATATTCAATGGTCCAACCTCCACCGTAAAGAGTAGACGTACTTGGAACCCCACCAAAACCAACTCTTTATTAGAAGTAATGCACTGGGAGAGTTCTACTGTTTCTTCTGACTTCTTTCATTCTTCCTCGTGCGTAAAATGGAAGCCCATCTAATTTGAGTATAGAGATGTACTTTCTTGACGGGGAGGATATGCATCAGTTGGTTCTTTAAGATGGCGGTTAGCCATTCTAGAAAAGACACCTGGGTGAGTATTACTTTTTTGGTAAAAATGGGTGAGTATTCTTCGTATCAAACACAAATACAAAACGCAAACCCAAAACATCTAGTGTCTGGCCAGGTACGATACACGTGTTCTTCACACAAAGGATAAGATTGTGAAACTCAACTACACGCTAACTAACTAACTAGCCCACTACCCATCTCCCAAAAAGAATCATAATTAGTCTCCATTTGAATTTACTGCGTTTGATCGAGATCGAACGGTTGGGAACCAGCAATTAGCTTTAAAATATCTTAATTAACTTGAACGAAAAATGATTACGTCAGCGAAGATTGCAGCAGCCCGCAGCCCCACCCGATGACAATTTTGAAGTCAACCCTCGCCAATTTGGAATGGAATCAACCAGCGCGCTGGGCGGGGGCGGGTGGTGGCCTCTCCAGTCATTCGAAAGTGTTGGTGAAACAGAGGGCTACTAATGCTAATTATCTGTATTGTTATATTTTACGATTATAACCCTGGAAGATTTAGAGTTCAGTTGTTTCGGAGAACTTGATCAGTGTTCATGCATGAGATGTGGGACTTGCTGGCTGTGACCAAGGCCTAAGTCCTAGCAGAGGATGCGTAATTGCTGTGTTTTATTGTGTTTTATTTCTCTTTTCTTTTTTGTCAATCCAGTTTTGTCTTTAGGGATACGTAACCGTCCCGGCTTCCTGCTGTCGGCAACTCGATCGTTATCTCATAGTATCGTTTGGAGGACATATGGCAGTGAGTGAATGGCACTTTCTCTTACCCTTTTGATAACTCTTCAGAAAATTACGCTATAAAGAGATGAGATCACAAGCAATGCCACACTCTCCACTCACTTTTTCTTTCAACTTTCCGACTTTCATTCCCTAATTTTTATTGATGAAAATATATCTCAAACATTTTACTGGTACGTACATGTATTCTGCACCGATCGGATCACGATTACGATCATATCTCTTACGGTTGGAAATCATCTATCGGTCTTTAATTTGGATAATTTGCAACCATAGAAATGAGACAAAGAAGTTAGACGACTAAACCCCTGGTACACTTTTATACCTAAGTCAGATTACCAATACAATAGTCAAGAGATAGTAAAATGCTATCCCCAGTTCAGAAAGAAGGGAACGTAGAATGAGTTTGAGTGTGGGAGAAACGAAACGGGCAATGAATGAATAGTGAGTAAACTTATCTTAGAGGTTCGTCCTTTACTTACAGCGATAAACAAGAAGCATGGAGGTACTGTGACTCTTGAAAATCGTACGCCAGTAAAACTGTTAGGTATCAAGATGCCCAAGTCATATACTCCAAGTGAGAGTGGGAAACTATAACTAAGGAAGCCAAGTCTGTGGAAATAACAGTGACAGGTGCCACCACGTGAGTGGTGGTCTGGTCGCGCTAGTCGGCGACGCATCCTATTAGGAGAAGGACTCTGATTACGTAATTAAGCCGCCTTAGGATTCTGACATCCGGCCAGACAATGTAACATAGTGGAGCCATAGGAGAAGGAGTCCGATTATGTAATTAAGCCGCCTTAGGATTCTGACATCTAACCAGGTGATGTAACATAGTGGGATTATGCCTCCGAGCAACCCAAGCCAATCGTGACTCTAATGCTTCCAATCGGCCTAAGCCGTTTTTAGGTGTCATGTGTAAAATTTTTACTATGTGATGTTTTTCCCCCCAAACAATATCAAATGGGTCTCATATCAAAAAAGTTTGAGATCCCATGAAAAATACATGTATGTGCATAAATGCTCTCTCTTGAGACCCTTTTATTGGTTGACGAGAGAAAAAAAAGATTAAGTTGCATATTTGCTGATTACTTATGCTAGCTTTTGGATTGGACCTTCAAGTGATTCCTTAGTGGATTTTCTCATATTATTTAACAAATGAGACGATGACGAGGGATTTGGATTAGATGGAAGGATTTTGACACTAATTTGGTGAAGGGGATATATATAGTTCATTGTCTCTAACCTCCTTCATAATACAAAATTAATTTAAAATAAGATTGGTAATTAAACACAAGTATTAAATTAAATATATAATATAAAGTAAGTTCTTTTGGGGGAGTTTTTTTTGGACTTTGGCGTCTAAGTCGAGTACCCGAGTGTATAGAGTGTGAGTGTCAAACAAATTAGACACGTGTCATATTTGTTTTCTTAGGCCTGGGGTCAAGGGTTCTTGCGTTCTTTGACAAGTGGATGAAGTCATGGCTTACATATACTAACCATCTTTCCAATAGATAGAGAGATAGGCAACAAGTGCACGTAACATGAAGGCCCCATATCAAACTTGAATGAAGCTACAATAGCAAGTAAGAAGTCGGTACAAGTATGCATGGTGTCTAATAGATTAAATAGGGATAAACTATTAAACTTGGGAGATACGTCCCCCCTCTTCCCAACCAGATAAACATTAAACAATAGCCTAATTTCAGTGTCATTGAACCTAAACAGGTAACACAAAAAATTACTGATATATGATGCCTTTTCGAATCTAATTCTCAATATCGTGGTCAAATTCTTTTTTTTTTGTAATCTGCCTATCATTGACTTGGGTGCATGGATTCAAACTCTCAGGATGGCCGAGGTCGGTTCAATCTGGTTTTGGTTGGTTTTTTCATATATTGATTCGGTGTAATTTGAAGCCAATATTAAATTGGGTCTACATAATCAAAATCACAACAGATAATTATTGGTTCAGTTAATTTCAATCGTCCCTCATTTGTTCAGTTTAAGTTTTCTATATATTAAAAGAAAGTGAAAAAGATTCATGTCTAGTAGTATTCTCCTGTGCCTAGCCAAACTCATGAAAAGTGAAATGAACGTCCACTGTCTTAATTGGATGTTCGTGCGTGGATTCTCATTGGCGTCTGTGTTGGCACAGGACCACACAACCAAACAGAGAACCCTTACTCTAAAGAAAATATTAAATTTAAATGATTTATCGGCTTTTTTTCTTCTCAATTTCAATGGGTTTTCATCGATCTTATTTGCCTGTCTACTTGATTTCAATCTTAAACCAATTTCTAAAATACCAAAAACTAACACCAAAATGATAAGGAGTTCGATCGATTCGGTCTAGTCCAGTCGGTTTTTTTTATTTTACCTCAATTTGGACACCCCTACCCTAAACCCAGTTCTTTTAGGCCCAAGTATCACCGAGATAACCCCGTGATGTCCTTATAGAATGAGTTGCAATAGCCTTGTTGATAGTTTGAAGTTTGAAGTTTGAACCACTGACTGAGTCACCATAACGATCCTGAGGTGACAAAACATGGGTGCATACCTTCATTTTGGTCACCTTTTTATCATGGACATTCTGCGAACAATTCTGAGGTGACACAAAACATATGGGTGTAAGCCTCCATGTTGGTCACCTTTTTATCATGGATATTCTATGCATTTAGGATGTTGTAAGGATATTTTGGTCATTTAACAGTGTGTGTCTTGAAGAAAAATAAATTGACACTTGAAGATAAAGGATGATTTGTCTTAAACACTGGTTTAGAATTAAAAGAAAAAAAAAGAAAAAAAAAGGAAGAAGATAAGAGGGGAATAAAAAGGGATAAGGCATTGAGGTCATTAAAGTTAGGGTATAAAACAAAAATGTCACCTTAGAGAGAGAGAGAGAGAGAGAGATTTTGATTTTAGAGGAGTCCACCAAAAGGCAAAGAGGGAGAGGTAGCGGCTTAAAAACTATGTACTCACAATGGGCTGGTCTAGAGGCTAATTCCTGTGCACGTATAGTGCCCTTTATGGGATTCCATCACCGCCCATAGGGTTTAGGACCCACCTCTGCACTCGCTGGATATAGATAATGACTAATTAAATGATAAAGGAAACCTACATATACACTCACTAGTTGGTTGATACACCTTAATCTTAGAGTCAATCAAGATTACCAGGAGGGCTGCATTTACAAAAGCCAAACCCACAAATAATGAAGCTCATGAATAAGCATATATAAAGAAGCATCCCATCATCCCATTTGAGTCATATTGGGTGGGAAGCGCAAATAAGAAGGACGATCACGACGTTGGACTTTGTGATTCATCCATTAAAAAAAAGAAGAAAAAAAGGCAACGTTCATGCTCTCTTGGTCACCGTTCAAATACCTGCACTTTCTAGATAATTCATTTTTGGATTGAGGTTTCTTGTCATACCGTGTGGATTTGCTTTAATTAAAGATTCAATAAGAAGATGTATGCAAGTATTTAAGAGGAGAGAGATACAATATTACTTCACAAATCATGTGAGAGAACGTAAGAGGACACAATCAATCAAAAACGTACGTTTCCCCTTATTTTTTTTTGAAATTGAAGACCATATGACACTAATTCTTAAGGAGAGTCAAAAATATTATTATTATTATTTTTTCGGTGCTAGGAAGCATATTCTAACCCTACCCTTCACTCTCCATAAAGGAAGCTTTATTATTTAACAATATATATATATATATATATATATATATATATATATATATATATATATATAAACATGGGAAATGAAAAGATTAAGAAGAAACTTACTGAAGAATCTTCAAGTCACAATTTTTTAGGGATTTGAGAATCTTAAATACAAAATTGATTGGGGAATTAGGATTTCCTAGTAGTTTAAAAAAAAATTATCTGTTAGGCACTTCTAGATGAGGCTTAGTTTTAATATCTGATTCCAACATGACAATCATTGAGGCAATGAAGATTGATTGGATTCTTGGAAAATATCAAACTTTTCCAACTTTCCGTATTACACACCATTGGTAAAACCGAATGCATGAATCTTCTACGAAAAATGTGGTGGAAAGAAAGAAACACTTCCCCAAAGCAACCAAACAGAGCTCGAGAAAGCATATTTATGTTGATCTTCTTTTAACTCCACTTTCCTCTTACGTTTGGTTGTCATCAGTACCGATCCATTTGGTTGTCTACAAATGTAGTTTTCCATTAGAAAATATTATATTTTATAATGGGAAACGTTTTCGTAAGTTGACATTACTATTATATTGATGATGATGAATGTCATCATCAAATTGAATGAAGGAATAAGATCTAAATTAAAAAGCTAATAATAAGCTATCCTTTAATTTTATTTTCTGTTATCAAATATAATGCCGTGCTTTGTATGATTGTTTATGCATCTCACATATCATCTAATACTTGTTATATATCTGCTCATGCATCTTTATTTCTATCTATTTATATATCATGATGATGATGTTAGGAATAGACATGTGATTATGTTTGTGGTTGGTGTGTTGGATGCGAATGGAGTATCAGGGGGAGGACGTGACACTGTGATTCAGCCTGACCATCAGACTCTAGCTCCATCTCTACTCAGTCCTACCCACTGACATGGTCATATCGTCGTTACCTTAGCAGAACTAGTATATTGTAGAGCATTAAGGGGAGGACGTGGTACCATGGTTCATCCTAACCGCCAGACTCTAGCTCTATTTCTATGAGCATATTAAGGAATGCTGGAGTAAGGCCTTGAATACAAACTGTGATGACATTAAGGATTTGTTAGTTACGAGTCCAGTTTACAAACCCTTGTCTGCAGGGGCTTACGTGTTGGTATGGATAGGGCATCAGGGGAAGTATTAGTAGTGTGTGATCTGGACACTTTAGCTCTATCTCTATTCCATGACAGGTGCATGTAGGACGACAATGATGTTTGATCAATTGGACGGATTTACATACTCGTGTACAGAGGTGTGGTGGCCGTCAATCCATTTTATAGCACAGTTGCAAACTTATACCAGGCCAAATATATGAATTGAATGCATGTATATGTTTGTTGCATTGTTTTGTTCACTTATTGAACTCATGTTAGAGAACTGACCCTCATTTGTATCATTCTTTTTAGTTTTTGATGTTGCAGGTACTACCGTCAAAGATTATACAGAGGCTCCGTCGTACGAACACATGACGGCAATGGATACTCAGACTGTGGAAGACGAGCACAACTCTGCTTGTAAGTGTTTCCAGTTTCTCTATTCTTAGCCATTGATAATCTAAGAATAAAGACACTAAAAACATTCACTCGCAGAAACGTACTCGTCTTCTACAGTCTGAGTATCCATCGCCACCAGTGTTCGTATGACTACACCTCCATATAATCTTCGACGGTAGTACCTGCAACATCATAAATTAAAAAGAATGACGCACGTGAAGGTCAGCTCTCCAACATAAGCTCAATGAGTGAACAAAACAATGCAACAAACATATGCATGTATTCAATTCATATCTTTGGTCTGGTATAAGTTTGCAACTGTACTATAGAAAGGATTAGCGGCCACCGCACCCCTATATATGAGTGTATGAATCCATCCAATTGATCAAACACCATTGTTGTTCCACATGCACCCACCATGGAATAGAGATAGAGCTAAAATATCTAAATCATACACTGCCAACACTTTTTCTGATGCCCTACTCATACCAACATGTAAGCCTTTACTGGCAAGAGCTTGCAAACTGAATTCGTAACTAACGAATCCTAGATGTTATCACAGTTTGTATCTAATGTCTTTTCCCAACATCCTTCAATATGCCCATAGAAATAGAGTTAGAGTCTGGCAGTCAGGATGAACCACGGTACCGCGTCCTCTCCCTGATACTCTATAACATACTAATTCCGCTAAGATAATAGCAATACAACGATGTCAGTGGATAGGACTGAGTAGTGATAGACCTAGAGTCTGGTGGCCAGACTGAACCACAGTGCCACATCCTCTCCCTGATGTTCCACTCCCATCCAACACACCAATTACAAACACAATCACATGCATATTCCTAGCATCATCATCATGATATATAAATAGACAGAAATAAATATGCATAAGAAGATATATAACAAGTATTGGATGATATCTGAGATGCACAAACAATCATACAAGGTACGACATCATATTTGATAATAGAAAATAAAATAAAATGGTAGCTTGTTATTAGCCTTTTAGTTTAGATCTTGTTCCCTCATTCAATTTGGTGATGACGTTCATCATCACCTTTTCTATTTTTGAAAATAATCTCCCACATTCAATTTGGTGATGACATTCATTATCTCCAATATTTTTTAAACTATTATACCCTCGAAATATTATATCTAACAATTTCCCTACCCATAGCCCCAACCCCACACTTATAGTTGTCAGAAATTCCTCCTTATCCGGCAATAGAGAGGTTCGTTGTCTTTCTTTCTTCTACCCTTTTCTCATGATTATGTAGAAAAAGAATCCATCCCCAATAATATCTCGTACGCATCTTTGTGAATGTAAATGACAAATTTCAGATTCTCTCTCTTCTTCTACTGAACATAAGAAAGCCACCACCACCACTTCAAAAGACTTACATAGATCAGTAGGATACAAAACGAGGTTTGATTAATTTGGGTTTCGTTTCGGGTTTTGGATTTTTTTTTTTCAGAACGATCAGAGAAGAAAAAGCTGGATTTTCTTGAATCTATCAATCTGGTTCTTCTTCGTTTACATGTTTCAGTTGAATCTTCTTTTTAAAGATACCGTTTCTGGATTATCAGAAGGAGCAACTACCAATTTGACGCATTTGGTTACGTAAATCAAGTCTCCGATCTCTCTTAATTTCTTTCCGAGGTCTTCAGATTAAGAAGAACAACGAAGAGCCCCGAGGAGGGTTTGCTCTCATTTAACTGTTTATGGTAACTGTTTTATTGGATCTCGGGTTCTTTGACTTTCTTTATATTCGAATTCAGAGTTGCCTTGATATGTAAAACTGGCTCAGACTTCTCTCTCTCTCTAGAATTCTGGGTCTACAACGCCCAAGACATTACTATGAGTTTGCTTGACTGGGAAGCGCACTAGAAATGATGATTGCTGACCAAGAAAGCTTGCCGGATAGTTCTAGAGGCTCGCTTGTAGAGCTGTATCACTCGCGTCAGGCTTCGCCACGCACCACTTCTTTCTCACCGTTGCTATTGGCACTATCACCGCTGGGTTCTTATGAACAAAAACAGAATCAGAAAAATGATGGAAATAAAGAAGATAAACCTTTGGCTCCAGTTGGAAGCAAGATTTCAGGCTATCGTTAACCGATTTATAGAGAAATAAGGAAGCTACAGAGAGAAGATTCTAACCAGAAATGAGGGGTTGCAGGTCGCCGGAGATTTTTTTTTTCTTCTTAAATTAGATAATAGATTTTTCTAAAAGGTTTTTTTTTTTTTTAAAATAATTTTGAAGGCATAATAGTCTAAAAAAATATTGGTGATGATAAATGTCATAACCAAATTGAATGGAAAAGATTATTTTCAAAAATAGAAGAGATGGGAGACATTTTCAATCAAGTTAAGAAGTATAGTCTCTTAGGATTCTTGGAGGGGAGGTGGGAGAAACTTTCTCTAGAATTTTTTTATTAAAATAAAATTTGTAATTTTAAACCAATGGGCACATGGTGTGGTGGTGGTTCACGGAACCTCTTCCTATTATTGGGTTAGATTAGGGTTGACCCTAATTTACATTCAAGTAATATTATGATTATACATAAATTAACTCTGATTTACAATCAAATATACAATGAATATAACTATAGGGAAAAATAATCTTGAGCTGTCAGTGTGGGATATGTCCTCTTAAATACCTTGTTATTTTTTTTTTTTTCTTTTCTAAAATACTAAGGGTGTTAAACGGTTTATAATATGTTTAATGGTATGGTCTAGTATGGTGCAATGCATAAGAGGATAAAACCAAAATTGAACCAAATAAATAATTATTCTTGAAATTGAAACCAGAACCGATTAGTAATCGAATTCGGTTTACCGGTCTTTAAACGGGTTTTCATTAATTGGTTTGGCTTGCGGTATATAAATGGTTTTACGCATTGATTATTAATCGATTTTTCATAATAAAAAAATTGAAAAACTTGAAACTAGAAGGAGAGAGTCGAGATTTAAGAGACTGAGATTGTTCTTATGCTTAATACTTATTATGTTTTTTCGTTTTGATTTTATGATTTAAGCTTTTGGGAATTGAGATTGGGTCTTGAAAAAATAATATATTGATTGAGTTTGAGGTTAGAGTCTTAAGAAAATAAAATATTAAATTATTAATAGGGAATGACCAATGAGATTAGGGTTTACTAGTTTAGCTTTTAGGGAATTAAACTGTTCACATTCTATTATTTAATTGGTATCTAGTCGGTGTAACTTGTCGGATTAAACGATTTCAAACCTAACAGAACTGATTGGGTAAACGGTGTCATATTTCAAACCAGAACTGAACCGATCACTAAATGGTTTGTCGATTCTAGTGTAAACGGTTTTATCTAGTTTCAGTAAATAATTTCGATGCAAATATTACACCCTTATAAAATACATATAAAAAAAAAACCCATAGTGAATGTGTTCAAACATGCATTGCCAATTCCTAAAATACTCCTTATAAAACGAATGTGATAGGAAAATCTCATTTGCATGAAATATGGGAAAGGGTTGTTGCCAGACTTCAGTTGAAAAACCTTTGGAAATTTTGCCTAGGTTGTCATGAATTGAGTTAAAACTTAAAATCTGAAACTTGAGTAACCAATGCAAGTTATCTCTTGTTCTTTTTAAACAAATTTTTATTTTTCTTATTATTATTAAATTTTTTTTTTGAGGGTAGAGATCCTTTCTTTTTAAATTCGGTCAAAGTATCAAATTGCATCACTTGACATGTCATATGGTATAGAAAATAGGGGTCGTGACTTGTCATCAGCTGACCTGTTTCCTTTTTGGCCTAATTTTATTATTTTTTTTCGTGGGTTTTTTTTTTTCTCGGCATTGATGATAGGGGCCAAAGAATTGACTTTTATGCTGAAATTTTGTTTTAGCAAGTTGACTAGTATTTTATGATTTATGATTTCATATTTGATTATTGAAGGTTCATGGAACCCAAGGTTTCTACAGATACGGAGAAAAATAAGTAAGGATTTAAATGAAGGGATATTTGAAATTTAACATCCCAAATCTGAGTCATTAGCCTAATCTTTCATTTCACATTGCAAATTGCAATTTTTTTTTTTTTTTTTCTTTTTTCCTTTGTTTGGGCCATGATTTAAGATTAGCAGTCCCGAGGCCCAGAGATTTGGCAGTTGGGGTTGCAACTGGGCCGGTCTGGGCTTTACAGAGCCCATGTAGAGGAGCCCAGTCCAATCGGCTCAGCTCATCTCGGGCCCGCAGCAAAAAAAACCACATAGATTTGAATAAGTGTGTCAATGGGTTGGGCTGGGCCGGATTTTATAAAACCCAAACCCAACTGTGAACCCGTCTTGGCCTTGTCAGGGCCAGGTTTGGCAGGGTTGGCAGGGTTGGCTTTAACCGATCCTGGTCCTCAATGACTGAGTCACCGTCCGATAAGTCTGATGGAATATTTATGTCAGCGTAACGGTCCATAGAGAGAGGAGCCGAATAAGAGTGGCCTAAAGGCGAGATGAAAGAAGGAAAGAAAAGGTTATACCAAACTGGGTGAGGGATATGACTACAAAGTTGAAACTTTATCCCCACCAGGCCACCACCACTCTCTTTGGCAGTTGGCACGGAGTCTCTGGTCTCTACCCTAATCATACTTCCTCTTCTTCTTCTTCTTCTTCTTCTTCTTCTTCTCCGTGAGTAGTGGTGCTGGGGGTACTCTGGTAGGGAATAGATACTGGTGAGGAGTGGGTATCTCGGTCCTCAGTGCTTTCGCAAAAAAGGAGAAATGGCTTCCCAGGATGGCGAAGATCAACGACTTCAAAAAATTGCTTCTGCGATTCGGGTCATCCCCAACTTCCCCAAGCCAGGTAATTACTGCCCACTGGATTTGAAATGTTTTTATCCACCTCACCTATCTTCCCATTTATTGACTCCGCAGTTTCTTACTTACCTCTAAGCTTCAAACTAAATTCAATTTTCATATGGGTATTCTAATCTGAAAGTTGCAATACAGCCCATTTTTTATTTATTTTTTTGGTTAGATAAATTTTTATATGGTTTTGTCTCTTCAGGGATCATGTTTCAGGATATAACGACTCTGCTTCTTGACCCAACGGCATTTAAGGATACCATTGATTTGTTCGTTGAGAGATACAGAAGCAAGGACATCTCCGTTGTTGCAGGTTATCATTTTAATTGCCTTGAATTAAATCCATTAAATCTGCTGCCGACATCTATGAATAAAACCCCCTTTAAAATTTATGGGCCTCTTTGGTCTGTTCCAGTGCAGTAAATTTGCAGTTAAATCTACTCCTACGTTACATCTTATGATTCTTATTCCGATATCTCGTCCAATGTCTTACGAGTCAGAACGGAACTAGTTTTATTGTTTGAGGCATATACTTATTAGGTTTCCTGAACTGTACCTTTACAATGTAAGAAAAGATCTATTGCGAAAGGTTGCATTTTTGGAGTCCAAGATTGATAGAACATTAAAAAAAATTTATAAGTTACTTTTGTTGGTCGTATTCTCGAAACTGAGACTACCCAGTCCTAAGTGATTGATTTGCAAGCTCACCACTGAGTTCTTAAATCTTCATCCTGAGTATATCTTTCCTTCAGCTTTTGGGGAAATCACGTTCGGTACCTTTAAGGTTATAGGGTCAGTTTCTAACCATATTAAAGTTTAGTTGCTAGTTAGTCAATCTTTTGACATAACAGCTGTTCATTTTTTACCGATTCTGTTTGTAGCAGAACTTTTTTTTTCTCCGGGTTTTATTCTGAATTTGACATTGATGACCCATTACAGGAATCGAAGCACGCGGTTTTATATTTGGACCTCCTATTGCCTTGGCTATTGGAGCAAAATTTGTCCCTATGAGAAAACCCAATAAATTGCCTGGTATATCGCTGCATCCATTTCTCTTTTGTACCTTAATTTCTTATGAATCTGACACACATTTGGGCCATTATGGAAGTGTATGAATGCATGTTTTATCATGTTTCCAATGAAATATGTGGTGCTTATATTGGAAAATTTATCCTGCCCCGTATTCTCATGTTTCTTCCCTTCTCCTTTTATGACTTAGTTTCATAAGTCTCTCATACACCTTTGGACCATTATGGATAAGTCTGTGTACACATGTTTAATCAACTAATAGTATCAGACTCTATATTTGTGTTGTGAAATCCACTGAAATATGTAGTGCTTATATTGGAAAAAAAAAAATTAATACTTCTCCTGGCTTTTGTTCCAATGTTTCATTCCTTCTATTTTTAATGTCTTCCGTTTGGTGCCGATAAAAAGGGAAAAATAAAGAAGAAAACCTTTAAGAATGCACATGTAATCATTATGTGTCAATGCCAGATTACATGAACATATCTTTACCCAATTATATCTAAGTGAACTATATCTTTTGCTGTGCCACTGTTTTATTTTGTTGAATTGTTGCATCTATTATTATGAACAAGGACACCAAAACAAAAGTGAGAAAAATAAAGAAGAAAACAAACATGAAGCTTTGCTCAAGAAAGAATCACACAAGAAGAACATAAGATAAAAACAAGAAGACTAGAAGAGACATCCAAGAGATACTCTAAAAGTTGAGAGAAAATCTTCTACTGCACCATAGAGAGCATATAATTTTCTTGAAAACTCAACCAAGATATTCTATAGTTCATTTAGGTCCATGGGACTTGAGTACACTAGTACTCAGCCTAAGTAGATAAGGCAATAGAATCTGCTAACTAGATAATTTATGAGACTAGGTGATGTTAAGTCTTAACAGTACTTCCTTTTAGATTCTACATCTAACAAATTCGCCTCCCAGCTATAAGTCCATGTAGTGTTAGTCGAATACTACTGTTCAGGAGTAATTGTGCTTCTCATATGACAATAAACATTAGTCAGCTTGTATCTTTTTCTTTTTCTTTTTTTCTAAATACTAGTAAACAGTATAATGGAATTTGACTTCAGTCAGCTGTCCATGCCTCTGATCCTGAGGTGCAGTGGCAATTTCATGTCCTTTTTTTTAAATTCCTAGGGGGAGTTTGCTTGCAGATAAAGGAAAAATGTGTTGGTTGGGCCCCTGGATCAAGTTAGCACTAGATCAATCTTCGCTTATTTGCTTTTGAGCCTTTAATTAACCCTTTGCTCAGTGATCACCCTTACAGATGGGCAATTTTTGTTGTGGTTAATGGAAATAAATGCATATATAATCTTGACATCCAAAGTTTTGTCTGACTCTTGGACTGGTCAGGCAGAATGTTACAATGTTTGGATGTTCAAATTATTCGAATTAGAGCCTTCACTTGGATTTGGTCATTGCAATCCAGTTCATTGCTAAATTTTGTCCAGTTCATATTTCATGGCCATTCTAGAAGTTACTTCATCCCTTAAACAGTTGGAATTGTTTCGCTGTTTTCCCTATGCCTTGGAAAATCTATACCCAAGCCAACAACAAAACCCTTAGTATAGGTCTAGTAATCACCTTTAGGCCCTTGTTTGTTTCGTTGTCAAATTTTCCCTGTAAATGATATTTTACATGAAAATTTTCTACTTTTTCAATATATTTCTTTGCATTTTACTGTAAAACAAACAGTCAGAAATACCTAGTTTACAGGAAAATTCCTTTTTCTACCATTTTACATGGAGGAAACAAAAGGGGCGTACCTAGTGCCCGAGGCTCCCGCTATAGCGAAGTCTAGGAAGAGGCTTATCTACCCTGCCTTAGCCCCACTTCGCAGAGTGGCTGTTTTCAGATTTGAATCCATGAGCACAAGTCACCATGGAGCAACCTTACCATTGTGCTAAGGCCCACCCTTTGAAACACCGATGAGGAGCGATTTGGAGCAACCTCTCCTCTTTGTGCTTGACCTTAATTGGGAGGAATCCTTAATTCATATATATATATATATATATATATATATATATATATATATATATATATATTTTGGCTGAATATTTGGTCAGTTCAACTCGGTTTTTTTATGTTGTAGATTGTGTAGGGGAGCTGCTTTTGTGCATACACCATCTGGGAGTTTATTATCGTATTCTCTTTTTTTTTTCTTCAAAATTTAGGCTTTGCTTGTTTCAGTGCAAATCTACTAGAATAAAAGAAGGCAAAAGTTGCTTTAGATGGGCCAACCTGATAAGCTTATCAAGGTGGCTCAGTTTTTTGAGATTTTGTTTCATTGTTAGTAGAAAGAGAGGATGCAGAGTTTTACAGTGAGTTGGTTCATTTTAATGCCCAAAGATGAAAAATGTAAGGGAAGTAGAAATTCACACAGGCTTTATTTTATTTCCAGGCATTTTGCAATGAAACAAATAAAACTTTAATGTCAAATCATTCTTGTTCATTTACTTCATTTTTCTCGTCGTAAATTTATAAAATAGGTTTTGCTATGAATTTCTCTAGTTAAATGTTAACAACCTTTGATTTTTCATCAGGGGAGGTTATTTCGGAAGAGTACTCTTTGGAGTATGGAACAGACAAAATGGAAATGCATGTAGGAGCCGTACGGGCAGGAGAACGTGCCCTCATCATTGACGATCTCATTGCAACTGGGGGTACCCTGTGTGCAGCAATCAGGCTATTGGGTAATCTGTTATTATTTGTTTTTGTAAATAGGATAACTTAGTGATAATGAAAAACTGTGAGCTCACATGGTGCTTGGGACTTATTATCCCCCCCCTCATTCTCTTATCTCAATCGTTGTCGACTCTATTAAATTCTGTTCTGACACATGCTGTTATTGTATCCATTACTGCATCATTAGCCTATTCCCGAAATAGCCATGGTTTAGCAAGATTAGTAGGTTAACCCCCTAAGGCTAACCAAATGAATCGTTAGTTAGGATTTAAAAACCTTGTGTGGGGGGGGGGCGGGGGGGGGCGATCCTTATCCGTCGGGGGGGGGGGGGGCGGGGGGAAAAAAAAAACCAAATCCCATTTGTGGGGGGGGGGGGGGGGGGGGGGGGGGGGTGGGGTGGGGTTTGGTGGTGGTTTTTTTTTTTTTTTTTTTTGTATTGTTGATAATATAAAAATAAGAAAACAAGAGGGAGGGGGTTTTGTCGGACATGATAGCTTTCGGATCTCCTTCCTGCTAAGGATTAGTATTGCTTAGAAGTAATATTCGATCTATAATCCATCGATGTGATGGTCCCATTTGTTTCTCTTTGTGATGATAAATAACCTACTTAACTCAGTGGTTAGAGTATTGCTTTCATACGGCGGGAGTCATTGGTTCAAATCCAATAGTAGGTATAACTTATTAGATACCGGAGTCAACGGTATCTAATAAGTTTTTCTACCCACCTTAAAGTTCAATTGATTTTTTATCTTTTCCATCGCCCTAGCCTACTACTCGTATTCCATTTAATTCTTTTTTTTTTATTTGTTAAGTAAGTTTTCCTTGTTTTTTTTCGTTGCACCAGAATCACGTGATTGTATTTAATCGGCAGAATATAGGTATATAAACAGAACTTCTTTTGATTATTCGGACACACCAAGTAGTTACGAAATTACATTGATAGCCTCTACTCGTGTCCTAGCCCGTCTGAGAGCTAGATTCGCCTCAATTGTTTGTCTCTTGCCTTCAGCTCTACTCATTGTACATTACTGCCTGTGTTTTTTTTTTTTTTTTTTTTTTTTTTTATTTTTAAAAAGGGGGGAACAAAACCTCTCAAATTTTTGGATGGTAATTCAAAATTAAAAAAAAAAAAAATCTTTTTGTTTTGTCCTGGTTGTGGTGGTTTTTTTTTTTTTTATAATAATTTAATAATAGAGTGTTTATATTTTTTTTTTTTTTTTTTTTTGTTTTGGTCTTTATATTTAATTTTTTTTTTTTCCCCCCCCCCTTTTCTTTCTTTCCTCTTGTTTTTTTTTTTTTTTTTTTTTTTTAGTTATTTGGGGGGGGGGAAAAGCTTTTTGGTTTTTGGGGGAGTTTTAAAAAAAAAATAAATATAGGGTGGGTTGGGTTGGGCTGGTGGGGGGTGTGTTGTTTTTTTTTGCGTTCTTTTGTGTGGGGGGGGGGGGGTTTTTTTTTTTTGGTTTTTGTTTTGGTTTTGTTTTGTTGTTTCTTTCTTTTCCTGTTTGTTGTTATGGTTTAATGACATTGACCTGACAAGAATTTCCTTCATTTTCCTTCCAATTTTTTCTGTCCTATATTCTTATCTTACTTTCTCTGCAGAACGTGTTGGGGTGGAGGTGGTTGAGTGTGCATGTGTCATAGAACTGCCAGAGCTAAAGGTATGCTCCTTTTTAATGCATCTGCACGCTATATAGAAGTTAATTGGTACCATGCCTGGTGTCGTATCTTATTGTTTTGATTGTTTGAAATTATTGGAACCCAAGATTGACTATTACTTGTTGGCAAAAAAATTCATTTACAACTTTTCCAATTCAAATGGCTGTGTAGAGAGAACTGTCAAAAACATCTCAACAACTTCCAGTAAGTATAGATGTAGGAGAAGTAAGTGACCATTTGCATTGAGATGCCAGTGAAACATGGAACAGAATAAGCCCTTTGAGTTTGGTGGTTGGGATTAGTTGTAGAAGCATATCGTGAGCAAATTAACATCAAATTTGTTGAATGTATATGTGAGGACATGGTTTTTCCGTCCTCTGGACTATTCAATCTTGTCTGCCACCATCTTATGGTAACCTTCAAGTACATTGTGTTGTTCCCTCTTCTTTTTTCATGAAATCTGATTTTCACTTTGCTCATTGCAGGGCCGGGACCGACTAGGAGACAGACCATTATTTGTCCTTGTGGAAGGATGATGTTGCAATTGCTGGACATCTATGAATGGTCTGAATTGATCCCCCTTTGGGTATTCTATGGCATGTGTCCTCTCGGTGCTCAGATTTGTTAATGCTTTATTTTGTTACTTGGTTGATTTTGTTTAGGTTGAAACTTGACATGTGAGTAGGGATTGTGCAATCTACTTTTTCATGAAATTTCAGTCCCATCCATTTATTATGGGGCACAATTAAGTACTCCATTTAGAACAACCTTTTTATATATCCATTCATTATAAAAAATAAAAATAAAAATAAAAACAAAAAAAGAACAGATTCATGAATGATATTCTCCTCCCCCTCCTTTCTATAAAGGGGGAGGGAGTTTTACCATTTTTAGGCACCTTGCCTATCAGATCAAAAAAATATTTCAGATGTGGAAAATTAGGAGGACCTAGCTTCCTTAAATCGTTAGCTTCCTCTGCTGCCGGTTTCGGGACAACTAATGTACGTAACGGTACATAACTGGAGCTGAACTGGGCCTTACATTGACACACGCCCCTTTGTTCAAATCCAGGTTCTGATTGAGTCCGAGTTGGTTGCATCAGTGTAGACATTGCAAACTGTCCGATCGAAACCCGGTTGTGTTCAAAATTTTGCTACCCTAGTTGCCTAGTTGGAGGATTAGGACAGTGAAAGCGGATTTGATACCAAACCTCTCAACAACAATCCAAGGACCAATGGCTGCTCATTTGTAAAATAAATTCCTATCCGAGGAGACCTGTTTCATTATTTTTTTCTTATGAAGTTTTAACTGTTCTTTTCTTTTCTTGACATCCGTCATAAACTAACAAAAAAGTTCTTTTTTCGAACGATATAAAATAGAATCTTTTGCACGACACTCTCTCCGCTTATTAGAACTTCATATTCTCAATCCCCATAGCTGTAATGTCTAATAAAACCATCTTCATCCCATAAATTATTTCCCTATATTTTTTTCGGGGGCTTAACTGACGCAGTAGCTGAGATGATGCTACACTTTTGCAGTTAGCTCGAGGCTTTCAAGAGAAAGAAACCATCTTATTTTCAACGAGGTGGTTTTTGGATTCTAAGTACTTGAACCATGAATGCAATCCATTATGGGACTTCACCTTTCACTGCAAGAGGCCCCCGGCACTGTAGGGAGGAAGAGGCTTATATACAGTCTAAGGTCTGGGAAGAGGTTTATTTACGCAGTTTAACCCTGCGTTCATTCAGAGATTGTTTCTAAATTTGAATCCATGCCCATTAGTAAAGGTATTAACGGTGTGGTTTTAGTTTGACAGTGCGGTTCGATGTGTAATGGGAAAAACTAGAATCGAATCGTTTATTAAACAGTTTCAAAATGTTTAAAATAATCAGTTATTAACCGATTCCGGTTATTCTGTTTTTAAACCATTTTGCTACCATGAGGGAGAGGAAGAGAATTTGAAACAAGGGAGAGGAAAGCCAAACAAAGCATTAAAACATTTTAATCATATATGAAAATGGGCCTACTATTAAAACGTAGGGGAGGAATTCCAGCATAAACTGTCGGCCAGACGATTTAAGGTAGATTAGTCTCTGAACCACTGGGCATTTGCCCTTTTGGTGAAGATTTGCCCTTTTGGTGAAGAAAGTGAAAAATATGTATTTTGAGTGGAGTGTTCATCTCCATGGTAAAGAAAAGAAGATCCTACTAGCAAGGATCTTTGGAGGTGTTCTGGTTACTGTTTCTGGAGTTTGAAGTCTGAACTTAAAAAATTCTACAAAAAACAAGGAAACATGTATCCCCACCTTTTAATACCTTATCATGGATAAGATGATAGCTCATCTCCCATTAAGCCAACAGACAAGTCATCGAGGCCTTGAGAGGGTCCTCTCTCTGTTACTGTAAATAACTAGGATTTTTTTATGTTTTCCATTAATGTTTCACTGTGTTTCGTGCTTTTGCAAGACCAGTAATAAATTATGGGTATCTCCCCTCTAGTTTGATCGAATATCAAGTACATCTCAAACCTTTTGAACAATTACAAAGGTTTCAACTCACAAAGCTGTGGTGAAACTGATCATCTGACCATGGTTTCATCTCACGAGGCAGATGCTTTCCATAGACAAACCAACGACCACAATCAGTTGTAGGACATGATTCTCATGGTCGGAAAGACTCAGTAACTGGGAAAGAAAATCAATCACCTACAACTAGTATGAACTCTGTTTCAGGATCACATAACACAATACAGTGTCAGATCTATCGTAAGCTAGGCCATGCTGCTCTCAAATGTTGGAGTTGTTTCGATAATAACTTCCAAGCTGAATACATACCACAAGCACTGGCAGCCATGCATCTTTCATACTAACAAGACACTAAGCGGTTTCCTAACGCCGGAGCTACAACACATATTTCATCCACCACAGGTATATTGTAGTATGTTGTTCCTTATCATGATCATGATGCAGTAATGGAGGGAGATGGTAAGAAATTGCCCATTACACATGTAAGAGAGGTTGTTGTTAATACTGGTAACATAAATTTGCCATTACATGATGTCCTTGTTGTTCCTACTATTAAGAAAAATTTATTCTCAGTATCTCAACTTACCCAAGAATATCCTCGTTATTTTGAGTTCACTAAAGTTGGTGTCCTTATTAAGGACCTCAAGACAAGAGGAAATTGGCATACGGGAATAGGCCGGGTGGACTCTTCACACTCACTACGCCTTCTACTTGTTCAACAGTGTCACAGCAGGCAGCTCTCTTTTCATCTCGTTTTTGCACAACAATAGAAGAAATTTGGCACCAAAACCTAGGCCATCCACGGAAAAATATTGTTCAGTTTCTTAGAAGTCACCGGGTTATTACAATAACACCATCTTGGTTTTATCCAATTAAACATAAATCAAATTTCTTCAAGGTACCATCACCTCCTGAAAGTGACAAGATAATAAAGTCCATTAGTTCTGTCCAGCCGAACTAACATTATTTACGAGAAAGGATGTAAATAGATAGTCGAAAATTCAAATTGGATTCGAATCTGCATCTTTTTAAAAGAATCTAATCATAAAAATCAGATTCAGATACAAATTCTGATAGCACTGGTAGGATTAGAGACGGATTCGGATATAACTCAAAACCGGCGGATATAATCCGCTCCGAACCGAATCAAAGAAAAATATCCAAAATATAAGAAGATAAATATTAAAGAAAATAAAATTGGATACAGTTGTCGTTTGTAATTTATTAATTATAATAATATTAAATGTAAAGCATTCATGATTACTTAATATTTTTAATAAAAATAGAAAGAAGTCTGAAAAGTCAGGAGACTTCTAGGTTTCTCATCGTGAGTAGAAACTTTTAAGTTTCTTATCGCCAGCAGCAGAACTGGGATTATAGAAGGACGGAGGATGGAAGGAAGAGGGAAGGACAAATAGAAGTATAGTTGTTTCTCTCCTTCCGTCTTCGTGACGCCATGTCAAGAACCTCCTCCTCGTTGGCGGCGGCGGCAAGGTTTTCAATGATACCTGGAGCTGTGGTTTCGAAATCTCCACCGACCATTATATTTCTGGTAAAATCATAGTAGCAATGTTCGTCATTTTCCACTCTTCTTCTTCTCTCTCCATCTTAACCCTTGTCTTCATTATCTTGTTTTCTTTTTTCTTTTTTTCCGTTGCTGCCGAAGTAGAATCTTACTTCACCTTCCAGTCTCTGTCCTATAAATTCAACATCAGAGATTGATCAAGGTTCTATTTCAACACTGAAAACCTAGAATGATTTTGCCATTCTGTTTCATACGTTTTGAGGAAAATTCAGGCTTTTGAAATGTTTTCATTATTCATGTTCAGTTGGTTTTTTTCAGTCAGTAAATCTGATTTTAATCTTAATTTTTCGTAGTTTTCATCTTGATTTTTAACAGATTTTTCTTCAGTTCTCACCTGGTTTCATCAAGTATCCCATCTGGATTAACCAATTATCTCATTACACATTCCCATTTTTAATCGATTCTGTGAATCTCACGTTCAACCTATATGTTATTTCGGATTCAAATCGGATGTTAACCGGATTTTCCGTTAAATTTCGATTTCGAATTCGAATTTTGATTTTATAAATCCGGCGAAGTTCGGATCGAATTCGAATAGCCTATTTGGAAAACGGATTCGAATTCGGATAATGCTCCATCCGTGCCGAATTCGATCTGTTTACATCTCCATTTGCGAGAGATTACCTCACCAGCTGAAACCCCACTACTCACTCCATGATCACATACGGTAAGGGAAGTATTTTTAAACCAAATCCAAAATACTGTCTACTTACCACTGCCTCCTAAAAAAGTTGAGAGAAAACAAGTGAGGAGAGTATTGAGAATAGTCTCACATTATTAGAGATTTGAACCTTGAGTGTCTTCATATATATATATCTTGACTTACTAGTTTGAACTTTTGAATTAAAAATTTGATACGATAGTAATATAACCTAGAAGAATGGCAATACAGGAGGGGAGGGTATTGGAAATATTCTCACATTGTTAAGAGAATAGAATCTTAGCTAAGGGTGTCAAATCTAGTCCCGACCCAATAGCAAGGACTGAGCTGGCTCGATATAACTTGAATCTAGTCCGGACTGAACCCTTAATGGATAGATTTTGATCTCGGCTTATTAAGATCGACACCATTTCATCCCAGATAGAAATCAGATTGGATTGGACCGGTCCGTTAATAAGTCCGAACTAGTTCGAACCAATAATATCCAATCCGAACACTAGTAAGGCCCAATAACCTGATTACAAAAATTAATTGTGGTCCAAACACAAAAGAAGATTAAACATATATGGATCAACTTTAAGTATTTAAAGTAAACTTTGATCCAATTAAAAATTTGGACAATTAATTAAATTAATTTTTTCTTGATCCTTGATGTATCATTCAACCCGATAAGCCCAATCCGGCCCGAGCTACTCTGAAATCAGCTTAGTTCAATGACAAATTGATACTATACTAGCCTATTAGTTATTGTGTCCAGCGCAACCCATCCTAGTCTGAACCCTTAATGGATAGATTTTGGTCAAGACTTGTAAAATCACCGTCTCAGCCCAAATCGAAACCGGATCAGATTGGTTCATTGACATCCTTATCCTTAGGTGTTTTATATATGTGAGAATTTTTTTATTTACTAGTTTGAATTTTTAAGGTGAAAAAAACGATATTTAACACTATCTCTACTAACAATGAAACAAAACAAAATCTCAAATTAATGAACCAACTTGAATTACGTTGGTCAAATTTTATCTTATATTATTCTGATAGTTTTGCATTTAAAAAAGCAAAGACTAAATTTTGAAAAGGCCAAAAAAAAAAAAATTAATAATAACAATAATAATAATAATAATAAACGGTTCAGAAAAGAGACGATTTAGACCCGTTTTAACATATCTATAAAATTGTATAATTTGGTGGTCATAAATTTAAATCTGAAAATGGTATTTTGATAAAATGGGACTAAGGTTGAGTATGTAGGGCTCCCCCTCGAAAATCTTTAGATAGCAGAAATTTTTTGTGTAAAATATTAAAAATTAGACTGACACAAACAGAACCTAAAGGTACCTAGGGGTTTTGTTGTCGACTTGGATATAAAAAGGGCATGAAATTGGGATCGGGTTCATTTGAACTTGAGACTGTCCACGGCGTTGGATAGACTCCAACGGTCGTTACTAAATCAGCAATAAAGGGGATTGGTGAGACGAGATTCACTGGATATTTTGTGAACATGCGAAATCGTGAGAAGAAGCAGCTTTCTTCATCTTTTTGATCGGTAAACTCGGTTGAATCCCGCCTTTCTGCATCATTACTGGCTCCGCAACTCCACTCTTCTTCATCTCCAAATTCTCCGTTTCTCTTTCTCTCTCTCTCTCTCTCTCTCTCTCGCTTCAAACGTCAGGTATTTTACAGAAGAGACAGGCTCAACTCTGTCTTCGTGCATTTGCTTTCTCCCATTGCTTCTTTTTTTGGGGCAAAATCTGGTGAATTCTTTTTTTGTTTCACCAAATTATCTGTCTTAAGAGGACAGTATCAACTCCAAATTCACAGTGATGGGTCTTGATTGGCGGACTAAATTTCCAAACTATGTAATTTCTAGGCCTACAAATCTCCGCATAGACGTCCATGTCGACGCTCTAGTGGCAGACCATCTCCATGTGAACATCACTGAAGCTCCAGAGACAGGAAAATGAAACTCCTGAAGCAAAAATTCTCAAGGTCACAACCATACTAATCTCTGTATGCATTGGTGGGATCTTCGGTTTGCAAGTACAAATTGGGATATTTTTTAAATGCCTATTTTTTTTTTCACGGACCTCTAAATCATCGGAGGTTGCAGGATTCATCCGAGTTTACCGATCAAAAAGATGAAAGAAAGCTGCTTCTTCTCATGATTTCACATGTTCACCAAATATCCAGTGAATCTCGTCTCACCAATCGCCTTTATTGCTGATTTAGTAATGACTATTGGTTATACTCTTTGCCACTTGTCGTCTATCCAACGACACTGGACAGGAACTTAACGAGACCGAAATGCAGATCGGGCTTGAACTTGAGACTGTCCAATGACCTTGGATATGTGACACGTGACGAAGAAAATATCGAACGATTTTTATTAAAACAATAGTAAAAAAGTTTGATGAGTGGAGATGTACGCCAAACCTGTGAAATCATGAGAAAGAAAAAAACATTTCAAAGTAACGTTCTTCTCTGCAACTTTCTAGGAAAGAACCGTGGAAAAAAATCGCAACTTTCAAACTCAGTTAGCCTTCTTCTACAACCTCCCAAACGTCTGCAAATCACGACCCTCCACCCGAATCCCTCTCCACTCTCCACCTTCTTCTCTAACTTGCGAATTTCCATCAGAATCCCTCTCCGCCTTCTTCTGCAACTCTTTACGGGCCTACTGAGAGTGTGGCACCCCTCTTTGTTTTTGTGGCTGGACCTTTCCGGTGACTGAGAGGGTCATCTTATTAGTTTCCAATGCTGAAAGATAATGAATGATATATTTGTATCAGAAATGTGATGGATGATTTATCAAAATCATTGTTGCCAAGAAGGCCATGACGGAGAAGGGTTTTCGTTTTTGAGTTCTTATTTTCAGATCTTTTCTGTATTTTGTAGAGTTTAGTTTTGGAGGAAACAGTTTTATCTTTTTTTTTTTTTTTTTAATGTTTAATGCATCTTCTTCTTCATGTTCTTATGAGATTTGAATTGTACCTTTTGAACCGAACAAGATGAAATAATAATACATTGATTTTAGTTTTATTACTTTCTTCCTTATGTTTTTTATTTTTTCTTTCAAGGCGATGTCTTTCTTCCTCCACTGACAAATTAACAGAAGAAACCATTGGAATCATTTGATTCTGATCAACTCACAGAGTTTCCTTCCTCATAATGCAAGTCCTACGAAGTCAATAGCCCCGGGAAAAATTAATCAGAATATAAAAATTTGATGAATAGAGTTTCCATGCCATGTGAATTGAAGTTTCATAACTCACAGATCATCACTTTCATGATCTTCGTCCAAGGACTTGCAGAGAGTGAGAGAGAAAAAGGAGGGATTTTCAAAGAGGGTTGTCATGGTTTGTGAAATTGAACTGATTACATGTTACAAGCTATATTCAACTTTTATACATCATTTTAATTATGACCATTGGATTTAAGAAGTGACACGTGATGACTATAGGAGCCATCACTGGTAATTCTCAAGTTGAACTTGAACTTGAACTTGGGACGCCCGAACTGCACAGTCTACACCTCTGGATTTATATGCACCATCGGATCTATTGGAGTCCACATGTCACACATCGAGCGGAGACTGGATTTCATCCTGTTCTAACGCGAACAGGAGATGATCCAAATCCCCGGATCAGAGGGATTGGCTGGCAACTGAAGTCAAATTCCATTTTCCTGTTGCGTAGTATTTTAAATAAACGGTATAAGCTGACTAATGTTTATTGTCGTTCGAGAAGTTTCTCTGCAACTTTGGAGAAGGTAAAGAAAGCTGACGTTAGCATAAGTAGCTAATCACAACTTCTTTAACAAAGAAGGAAAACACGGGCTAGCGTGGCAGCTTCACCGCCAATAAGCGTCTCCCTAGAAATTTTTAGATTGAAGAAATTTGGAGAGAACTTTTTCATGTAAAATATTGCAAAATTTTACAATAAAACAATCAAGGCCTAAAGCTACTTAAAAGTTTTGTTGTCGGCTTGGGTTACATGAAATTGCCACTGAAATCAGAGAATGACAGACAGCTGAAGTCTAATTCCATTTTACGGTTGCGTAAAAGTTTAAATAAATGGTTTAAGCTGACTAATGGTTATTGTCGTTTGTGAAACTTCTCTGCAACTTCGAAGAAGGTAAAGAAAGCTGACGTTAGCATAACTAACCACAATTCACAACTTCAACTTCTATATAAGCCTCTCCACCACCTATTATTCTCTTTATATAGAAGTGGAACACCCTTCTTCTCAGTTATAAATAACTCTCCAAGAAGAGCCTGAAACACCCTTCTTGATCTCAGTGATAAATAACCCTCCAAGAAGAGCCCGGAAGAGAGTATCTGCCCCATGACGATCGTGGAGATCTCTCATGATAGTCACCCACAACACAAGCTGAAGCTCCAGTACACAGAAACCCCTTTCCACTGTCATGGGTGCAAGGAAGCCGGCATCGGCGTCAATTACAAATGAAGCAATGCGAATCCATCTACACAAGGCGTGCGCCGTGGCGGCTCCGGTCATTACCACCCTTCTACAGGAAATGTGAATTCAAGTTATGTGAGCGGCCACCTGGTACTGTCATGAGGATATGTGATGCTTGCAGGAACGACGTCCTAGGATTTGTGTTTCACTGCAATGGGTGCGGTTTCGATCTTCACCCATGTTGTGCAAACCTCCCACAAGTCCTTGATGACGGGCAACGCAACTTTTATCTGTGTCACAAGCTCTCTAGCTCTTGCCATAGATGTGGTGGTGATAAATAACCCTCCAAGAAGAGCCCGGAAGAGAGTATCTGCCCCATGACGATCGTGGAGATCTCTCATGATAGTCACCCACAACACAAGCTGAAGCTCCAGTACACAGAAACCCCTTTCCACTGTCATGGGTGCAAGGAGCCGGCATCGGCGTCAATTACAAATGCAAGCAATGGAATTCCATCTACACAAGGCGGCGCCGTGGCGGCTCCGGTCATTACTCATCCCTTCTACAGGAAATGTGAACGTAGGGCGGCCACCTGGACGTCAGAGGATATTGATGCTTGCAGGAACCCGGTTTTCCCCCCAAGGGGGGGTTTTCTCCCCCCCCCCCCCCCCTTGGGGCGAGGGGTGATAAATAACCCTCCAAGAAGAGCCCGGAAGAGAGTATCTGCCCCATGACGATCGTGGAGATCTCTCATGATAGTCACCCACAACACAAGCTGAAGCTCCAGTACACAGAAACCCCTTTCCACTGTCATGGGTGCAAGGAAGCCGGCATCGGCGTCAATTACAAATGCAAGCAATGCGAATTCCATCTACACAAGGCGTGCGCCGTGGCGGCTCCGGTCATTACTCATCCCTTCTACAGGAAATGTGAATTCAAGTTATGTGAGCGGCCACCTGGTACTGTCATGAGGATATGTGATGCTTGCAGGAACGACGTCCTAGGATTTGTGTTTCACTGCAATGGGTGCGGTTTCGATCTTCACCCATGTTGTGCAAACCTCCCACAAGTCCTTGATGACGGGCAACGCAACTTTTATCTGTGTCACAAGCTCTCTAGCTCTTGCCATAGATGTGGTGGTGATAAAGGTCCTGGATGGTCTTATAGGTCTAAGTGCAAGAACTACAACCTTCATGTGTCATGCGTGAAGGAGTTGCTTGTGGAGAGTTGGCAAGCTAAGTATCTGAACGTGGATAAGAACAAGGTGAGAGAGTTGCAGACGAGAATCCCAAGCCTTAATGGTACCTTGGAGACTCATCACAAGGGGAAAGTTGGGAAGGTGATGAAGTGTTGCAAGATTGTTGCCCGTGCAATTCGTGTTATAGTCGCGGCAATTCTTGGAGATCCTACGGCTATAATAGCTGCTGTCTTGGGGTTTTAATATCCAAAGAAAAAAATAAAAGCATGGGTTTTTAGGGTTATAGTTATTACAGATATATTCAGACTTTTTTTTTTTTTTTTTTTTGTTGCTTGCTTGCTTGCTTTATTTCTGTCCTTGTAATATTTTGTTTTTCTGTTAGATAAGCTGTTGCTTGTAAGAGGTTGAAAACCATTTGGCTTGTAAGTGGTAGATAAACTGTTTGGTTTCATGCACATACGTTTTGAGTTTTAGAAAATCATTTGGCTCTCTAAATTATTCTCTCTTTTTTATTTTCCAAAATCCAATCTCCCCTCCAAAACAAGAGAGAGATTGAGAGAGTTTGTTTTCCTTTGCTTCGGGGTTAAGCCAACTAACTCTTCCCCATGAGCTCCGCCTGGCTGCGTAGTCCTCACGCCCGGACTTGGTCAACGGGAGCACTTTAACCGGGATAGGTGGTCAAACTTATGTAAACTTCTGCCACTCTTTTAATTAAAACCTCAATGAAATATTAAACAAGATTAACCGACCATGAAAGATACAGACAACCAGAGGGTATCTACTATCAAAATTTAAGCTTAGAGGGCTCTGAAATCAGATATTAATAAAAATAACATTCCAACATTCAATCATACTTGTGATTGGTGAACAGGTTAGCATCTCAAGCACCTGAATTAAAGCCGTTCTTGAGCATGAATTTGAGGTGTTAATATTGGAAAGGTCAGGGTGAGAGTTTTAAACAGTGTGATTTTGGGTTCACGGTTCAGTTCAGTTCGGTGCATCAAAAATGAAACCAAAATTGAAAATTTAATAACCGTTTTGTAAATCCTTACCGGTTAATAAAGGGTTTCGGTTCATTGGTTTTAAAAATAGTTCTCCAATTAACAGTTTAAACGATTTTAGTTATGATTTTACAAACAATAATTAAGATTATTGATTCTGTTAAATGATTTATTTAGGACTCGATTTATCAATCAAAGCGAAAATCAATGGGTTTTTTTAGGGTTATAGTTATTACGAACTCTTTCTACTACCTTTATATTCAGATTATATATATATATATATATATATATATATACCACTGTTTGGTTTCTTGCACATATATTTTAAGTTTTAGAAAACCACTTTCACATTTGGCTTCCTAAATTATTATTATTATTATTATTATTATTATTATTATTATTATTACTATTATTATTATTATTATTATTATTATTATTTTAGGAATTAGATGAATTTCGGAGAAATCCAATCTCCCCCCTCCCAAACAAGAGAGAGAGTGAGAGAGAGGGAGAGTGTGTTTTTCTTTGCTTCGTGATTAAGCCAACTCTAACTCTGGCTGGGTAGTCGTTACGGCCGGACGTGATCGATGAGAACAATTATACTGGGATGGGTGGTCAAACTTTTGTAAACTGCTGCCACTCTTCAAAGTGTCGGTCCTTCTGTGAATTATTTATAAGTAAGATATTAAGAATATTAAGAATCATAGAAGTTTAACTCTACGAAGAAAAATATTAAACAAGATTAACCAACCCATGGAAGATACAGACAAGCAGAGAGTATCTACTATCTAGATTTAAGCTCAGAGGGCTCTGAAACCTAATTTTAATAAAAATAACATTCCAACATTCAATCATACTTGTGATTGGTGGAGCAAAGGTATTATATACTCCTGAATTAAAGCCGTTCTTAGAGCAAGAAACCAGAAAGGTTAGAGCAAAGGTATTATATGGTGCAGTTTCAGGTTTACGGTCAGTTTAATGGATAAAGGGTGAATCAAAACTGAACCGTTTAATAAACGTTTTGAAAATTTTAATCGAAACCCATTAACGATTTCTGTTTATTGATTTTGAAACAGTCTTTGAGTTAACGGTGTAAACAATTTTAGTTGTGGTTTTACAAACAATTAAAACTGTCGATTCTGCTAAACGATTTCTTTACGATTCAATATGCCAATCAAAGCGAAAATCAATGATCAAAATGGAAACAAGAACTGTTCATCTAGAGAAGTGTCAATTTACAAACCGTCAGCAAATGATATATAACGAAGGTATGTGAGTGACAGAAGGCACACTGAACTAGCCACCAAGAAACTAGAGGTATTGTTACAAGAAAAAAAAAAGCTGCGATTCCCTAGAAATTCCACTTTTCTTGTTTAGAGGTGAGATTTAAACAATCCTAATTAGTACTGCTGTACTTCACAATCTTTAGCTTTTTAGTCGATGTGGTAACCGGTAAGTCATAAGTCTAAAATCTTTAATCTTTTAGACTTTCCAATCTAGCCTTACTCTTATACGTTCAAAACTGAAAAACCAACTCAAAAGGTTGTCTAATGTGTAATCCATATATACCCAGTCTAGGGAAATGGAAAAATCATTACTATCATAAGTGGTACAAGGTTTTAATAATAGTGTCAAATTACAAACCAAAATCAAACTGTTTAATAAATTGTTTGTTGGTTATGATTTAAATGGTTTGGCTTCATTTTTTACACCCTTAGGGTAGGATAGTAGTTCAATTTTGATGGATTCTACTCAAAGTTATACTATTAGGGTGAAGAAGGGAATAGATGCAAGAGAGGAGACTCTGATTCGAGACCTCCTGCCAGCCCTTGCTTCAACAAGCAAAAGGCCAAATATCCAACATATCAGATGTTTAATAGTTGATTCTCACTTTATGCCTAATTTTCTAACCATATTTTTTTTATGTCTAATCTTCTAATGCTTCTAATCCTTTTATGGCTTAGTTCCATGCATATGTTTCTCATACACGTTGGACCATTATGGATAAGTCTATGGACACATGTTTAATCAACTAATAGTATTAGACTCTATATGCATGTGTTGTGGAATACACTTAAATATGTAGTAATGCTTATATTGAAGGGAAAAAAAAAATTAATACTTCTCTTGGCCTTTGTTCCAATGTTTCTTTCCTTGTATTTTTAATGTCTTCCTTTGATGCCGATAAAATGGGGAAAAATAAAGAAGAAAACCTTGAAGAAAGCACATGTAATCATTGTGTGTCAATTCAATGCAAGACTACATGAACATATCTTTACACAATTATATATAAGTGAACCATGCCTTTTTGCTGTGCCATTGTTTTATTTGGTTGTATTGTTCCATTTATTATATATAATGAATCAAGGACACCAAGACTAAAAAGAGAAAAATAAAGAAAAAAACAAACATGAAGCTTCCATCAAGAAACAATCACATAAGAAGAACTTTAAGAGACTAGAAGAAACATACAAGAGATAATACCCTATAAAGTCTAGAGAAAATCTTGAAGTTCACTTTAGAGAGCATAGAATTTTCTTAAAAACTCAACCATGCAAGATATTCTATAGTCCATTTAGGTCCATGGGACTTGATCAGTACACTAGTACTCAGCTTCAGCGTAGATAAGGCAATAGAATTTGCTACCAGATAATTCATGAGACTATATACAGGGCGTAACTAGTGTACAAGTCTCCCCCCATTGTAGAGTCTAGGGAGAGGTTTACATACCCAACCTTAGTCTCATTTTCTAGAGAAGTTGTTTTCAGATTTGAACCATGACCACCAAGTGACAATAGAACAACCTTACCACTATGAGGCAAGTCCTCTAAAACACCGAAAAGGAACAATTTAGAGCAACCTTTCCTCTTTGGGCTTGACCTTGATTGGGAGGAATCCTTAATTCATTTTTTTTTTTTTTTGGGTGAATATTTGGTCAATTCAACTCGATTTTATATGTTGCAGATAGTGTAGGAGAGGTGCTTGTGTACATATACACCTTTTGGCAGTTTATTATCTTATTCTTTCTTTTTTGTCCTTCTTCAAAACTTAGGTTTTGCTTGTTTCACTGCAAAACTATCAAAATAAAAGAAGGTAAAATTTGCTTTAGACGGGCCAACTTGGTAACCGTATCAAGGTGACTCACAAATTTGAGATTTTGTTTCATTGTTAGTAGAAAGAGAGGATGCATAGTCTTACAGTGAATTTTTCGTTCATTTTAATGTCCAAAGACTGAAAAATGCGAGGGAAGTAGATATTCGCCCAGGCTTTATTTTACTTCCAAGCATTTTGCAACGCAACAAATAAAACTTTAATGTCAAAGATTATTATTCATTTACTTCATTTCTCTCGTGGTATATTTATAAAAATGAGTTTTGCTATGAATTTTTCTAGTTGAATATTAAAAACCTATGATTTTTCATCAAGTTTAAAATAAAAAAATAAAGAAAAATACCTTTGTTTTTTCATCAAGCAGGTTATTTCAGAAAAGTACTTTTTGGAGTATGCATGGAATAGACAAAATTGATATGCATGTAGGAAGCGGACAGGCAGGAGAACGGGCCCTTTGTTATTGACAATCTCGTTGCAACTGGGGTACCCTGTGTGCGGCTATCAGGCTATTCCAAAATAACCAAGGTTTAACAAGATTTGTGGGTTTTACCACAAAAAAAAAAAAAAAAAAAAAAAAAAAAAAAAAAAAAGCAAAACAAAAAAAAGATTTGTAGGTTAACCCCTAAGGCTAACCGAATGAATCGTTAGCAAGGATTTAAAAGTCGTATTGATCCATATCCAGTTTGGTAATGGCTGATGTTAGAATTTTGAGTTCTTTTTAGGGTTTCCTAGTGAACCCATTAGGGTTTCTATCAATCCTAAAATTCACACAATAACAAGAACATAATGAGAAACACAGTAATCAATGTAAATCACATACATGTACGTTGAAAATTGCTTTCTGTCTTTCCGTACCGTTTTTCGCTTGGGTTTGAGTCTTCCACAGCCTTCTAGGAATCCCTTTAACTCTCTCTGCATATAGGAACAAGAGAAGAATAATCCGGGGCTGCAGGGACCCTAACCGTTGGTATATAATACCACCCCATGTTGGACTTTATGTTGTCATTGTTGGCAACTTGGCTGATGTGACAGTGCTTATGAGCATTCAGTCAGAGAAATGAGGAGAGAGAGTATCAGTGTAGGAGAGAGAGTGTCAGTGTGCAGTGGCACATGTGGCAACTTCGCTTATGTGTTCTACAAGGTTCTACATATGTTTTAGATGACTTACAATGAGTTAAATGGGATATTACACTGATTTTGATGAGAGAGAGTGTTTGTGGACCCCACTGGTGATGTGGCCGAGTTTCTGATGATGCGACAGTGTTCCTGAAGCTTTTCTAATCATGTCCATGTTTCTCATGTTTCTGGTGTTGTGGCGTTAAAGAGAGAAATTCAAGAGAGAGAAAGAAGAAAGAGAATCAGAAGAGAGAGAAAGAGGAGAGAGAAAAAATGTGAGTGGGACCCACAGGTGTGATGGCAAGGTGACATGTCAACACGGCAGCCCACGGCACTTGGTATGCATGCACACAAAGTTTCGGGTTCAAATTCCAAGGTTTGACAGAGTTTTAACTTTGGGTCTATTTTTGGTGGGTCCCGCAGCAGTTTCATGGAGATCCGGCATTGGAAATATGTAGAGCATCAAGTTAGCTTTCCAACGCAACTTGAATCACTCAATTCCGACGTCGGATGAGAGAGATATCGCGGTTTTCTCGATCAAAAGTCATTTCATAAGTTGTTTAGGGGCAATTTCGGCATTTCACAAGTTGTATAGGGGCTTTTCTCGTCAAGAAAAAAGAAGGAGATCCAAGATCCGCGGCGAGGACTGATCCTCACCTCTCAGATTCGCATCTGACAGCCCACAAAAGACGCGGCTTGGCTACGGTGCGGCGCAAGTGCAGGTTATATAAGGAAAGATTCTCTTTCCTTATCCGAGATTAGCCAATCTTCAAACTGCCATAACTTCTTCATCCGAGCTCCAAATCGGTCCGTTCAAATTGCAACATTCATATTTTTTGATGCCCTATCTATTGGGCGCCGTTGGGAGTGGTAAAAACCTAGATAAAAATTAAAAAGAGCATTTTGAAGGAAAGAGAAGGTTTTCTTTAGGGTTTTTTTTTTTTTGGGGTTTTTGTTATCATCCTCCCCCTTTTCTTTTTCTTCATTTAAAGTTTAAAACCCCTTTTGGTAGGGAGGGGTTTTTGATTTTCATATTCATGGTGATTATGGGTTGTGTGGAAGAGATTGTTGATGGGGGGTGTAAGGGTTATTTATTAAGGTGAAGGTATAAAGGGGGGGGGGGGGGGAGGGGGGAAGTCTATCGATGAGGGGGGTTTTTTGGGGATTTTTTTTTTATTATTAAAGGGGGTGGGGGGGGGTTAAGGGGGGGGGGGGGGGGTGCGGGGATTAATGGTCATTCGAAATCCGTTTTAAGGTTTTAATCAATCCCTTCTATCTTTTTTTTTTGTTGCTTTATATATGTTTATGCTAGCGTAGGTGAAAATTATTGAATACCTAGCTAGTGGGGGAAAAATTGTAAGGCATAATTATAAGCCCAAAATTTTGGTTTTTTTTTGGGGGGGGGGGGGTTATGGGGGGGTTTTGGGGGGGGGTGGGGGGTTTGGGGTTTTTGGTTAGGATTTTTTGGGGGGGGGGGTTTTCTTTGGTTATAAAATTGGGGTTTTGCTTTTGGGGGGGGGGGGGGGGGGGGGGGGGGGGGGGGGGGGGGGTTGGGGTTGGGTTGGTTTTTCTGGGGTCGGGGGGTTGGTGTTTTCCCTATTCGGGAAAACCTGGGGTTAATATCATTGTCTTGTTAGAGACTAAAAAAAGAATTTGAAATAAAAAAGGGTTTGGCGGGGCTTCCCGGGGGGGGTTCCCCCCCCCCCTTGTTGGGGGACGAGTATCCTTTTTTTTTTTGTTTTTTTTTTTTTTTTTTTTTTTTTTTTGGGGTGGGGTTTGGGGGGTGGGGGGATTGTGAAGGGTGGGGGGGGCGGGTAGCGGGGGGGGGGGGGTGGGTGGGGGGGGGGTTGTGAAAGAAAAAAATAAAAAGAAAAACGAAGACGGGGGAGAAAAAAGGGGAGGAGGGGAGAGATTTGTTCCCCCCCCGGTTTCCACTCCCCTCCCCCCCCCCCCCCCATCCCCACCCACCCCCGGGGGGAATATGATCGGAAATAACATGGATATAGAAAATAGACCCCCCCCCACCCCACCAAAACCCCATAAAACAAAAAAACAACAATACTAAAGGGACGATAGATGAATCCTCTTCCTTTTTGTCTTGCTTCGAGGGTTGTATGCTGGCCATTGTACGTACATTAATGTCTGCTTTTACTGTATGTATTAGGACTCTCAAGGATGGCCCGCCCAACTATTGTTAAACGCTTCATATCTTAATTATGGGAAAGTATTCTAATTATTATACAACAAAGTAACCATTTGAGCCTCCCATAGTCCCATGCATGATGTGATTTGTCATTTTATCAGAAGTTCCTACGTTAGGGTGAAGAGAGCACTATTTGTCTGGTGCCTGCTTCTGCATTGGTCCTGCTATCAGCCTTAGTTTCTTTCTTTCTTTCTATCGTTTCCGTTTGTTATTATGGTTAAATGACATTGACCTGAGAAGTATTTCCTTCATTTTTTTCCTTGCAATTTTCTCTGTCCTAAACTCTTGTCTTACTTTCCCTGCAGAACGTGTTGGGGTGGAGGTGGTGTTGTGTGCATGTCTCAATGAATTGCCAGAGATAAAGGTATATGCTCCTAAAACAGTGATTAACAATAACAAAATAAAGAGGAATAAAAAATACCTGGGTCGAAATATACTGGAGACAAGGAAACGGGAAAAACCTAAATGACACCCTATTCATACCTCCTTACCCGAATGAATGAACCAAAGAGGCAAAGAACCCTAACTGAACTAACTCCAACCCACTAACTATAATGAAATTAAGGAAGTTTTTAGCCTAGCCCAACCCAAAAACTAAATGAAAAAGTTACTAACTGAAACGCAGCTGCACTAAACTTAACTAAATCAGCCCCATTCCTAAGTAGTTCAACATACCTTAAAGAGCAAAAAGCCTATGAGAGGTGAAATGCCCATATGATTAAAATAGATCACCAGAATAAGGGCTTACAGTATGAAAGAAAATCAAATTCGTCGAGGTAAAATAAAATAGTAGTTCGCCAACCTCTCTAACTAACATAAAATACAATTTCACTTATCGAGCTTTGTTCGGTTTGCCTTCCTATGCTGACAAATGCCTCTTTTTCTCTTCTATGAAGCCTACAAGAAGTGGGAGAGGCAAGATTTGAATCTACATAGAAAACCTTCAACAGATTTACAGTCTGTCACTTTTGACCACTTGGAAACTCTTCCCTTCCAGGGCCGTGGCCTCTAGAGATCAAGATAAGCATTTCCACACTAGGAGGCAGGCGGCTGGGAAGCTTTGCTTCTAGAAGGCCGACATTTTATTAAGTTCAGATGTTGGATGTATAGGTTGATTCTTATTCTTTCTGTCCACTTGATTTTGAGATGTTCCCGAGAAGAAAAAGCTTGCGTGAAAACTCGTCAATGGAAATGGTATAAAGTCTTGATTCCAAAGAAGAAGGATCAACGGTTGTTATCCAGTTGCTTCAGTTGATTAAGCAGTGGAAGTTGAATGCAGCCGTACATTTGGTTGTCTCAGCACACTAGAACCAATCACAAGCATAAGCATTTGTCAGTTGCATATCCACATATATCAATAGATACATGGGGTGCCTGCATCCAATAATCCTGATAGGGAAGAACACACAATCAAGAGAAAGAGACAAAGATCAAGCAAACACACAACACAGGATTTGTTGTGGTTCAGCATCCAAACCGAAATACCTACCTCATCCATAGAGAAACAGAGATTCTTTATTATCAAGAAAACTTTTTATAATTCTCTTCACCTGACAAAGTGTCCTCCTTTACTCAGACTTTACTTAGGTTTTCCCACAAAGAGACAATTTATAGGGAAACCTAGAAACCCTAATCGCACACAATTACAAGTTTACCTCCGTACATGTATAATAGACCTATACCCTAATACAAATATTACCCTTATAATTGTATGAACCCCACAGAATACAAGACACCAACCCAACAAATCCAACATCTAAAATAGCATCTGATAACTAAAAAATAAAAAGGAAATGCAAAATTCGTGACATAAGGGCTGTTATACTGCCTTTGAGCAGAAACATAGATTAATATGTTGACAAGGCTGACATTCAGAGGATGGCCAGTATCAATAGGTTTTAGGGTTTCCAAACTACACTTTCACATACTAGTTCACACACTTAATCGAAATTTTAGTCTTGCTTGTCACCATCTTCAGGTAACCCTTCAAGTACATTGTGTTCCCTCCTTGATCTCTCTTTCTTTTTTTTTTTTTTTTTTCATGAAACTGATTTTCACTTTGCTCATTTGCGGGGCCAGGACCGATTAGGAGGCAGACCATTATTTGTCCTTGTGGAAGGGTGATGTTGCAATTGCTGGACATCTATGAATGGCCAGTCTGAATTGATCACCCTTCGGGTATTCTACGGCATATGTCCTCTCGGTGCTCTTGATATGTTATTTGGTTAACTTTGTTTAGACTGAAACTTACATATGAGTAGGGGATTATGCTATCTACTTTTTCATGAAATTTCGGTCACATCCATTTATCATGGGGCACAATTAAGTTCGTCATTTAGAACAACTTTTTTATATACCCATTCATATCATTTTAAAAAAAAAAAAAAAAACTCAAGAATGATATCGGGGTTGCCATTTTAGGCACCTTGCCTATTACATCAAAAAAATATTTCAGATATGGAAAATTAAGAGAACTTAGCTTCCATGTTTTACTGCTTCCTAAATCCGTTAATTAGCTTCCTCTAAACAAAGCAACAATGTGCCACAAATATTGAAAAAAAGAAGTTCAAATTGTTCTATATTTGGTGTTCTGGAGGAGCAGCAAACCTTTCTAGGCAATGTGAATATGTATTTATATTTTGTAGCACGCAACCAGTTTGCTGACTACAGAGGAGAATGTCTTTTTTTTTTGTTACCCCATGGGCCTAATTTGACATCACTGTAGGAAGAATGGTAAATCTTGTTAAACCTGCCAAGGAATTGGTACCATCCAATTCCATTTTCATCATTTTCATTGTCGTTCCCTCTCTTGTATGTAATTGTCCAAAAATTACATTCCTGTTGGCATCACCAACTCTACAAAATTGGGACTAGTGTTATCTAGAATGATCTTTTTTTGTCCTACTCATCACCATGGATGACAAGTGTATATCTAGACCTTTTTTTCTTCAGTAACGTATAACCAGATTCTAGACTGCTCATGAGCAAGGAACAATTAGTGGAAGATATTAAGGCTAGTGAACACATTAAAAATCATAATGGCTTGATTGTCTCTGTCATGCTTTCATTCGATGTAGCCATTAAGGAACAACGTTGGCAGGTGCTATCCATCCTTTCACTAGTTGAGTTGTTCTCCAGGTTTAAGATGTTTTTTTTTTCCAGGCTTCTGACATTTTTTGCCACCTTGAAAGTCAATATCTTGACGATTTACCCCTCGGCAAACCGTTTTCAACATTACCCATGGCAAAAAATCAAGCTTCACGTGAAAAGAGTTTAGCAATGAAAGCAGTCCCATTAAATAGGCATCTGCTCTTTGTAAGGAAGCAACACAGCACGTCAAGACTTAAGACCATGTTTTTTTTTTCCCTTGTGCGGGGGAGGGGAGGAGATATTGCAAGTTTAACTCTGATGCTCCGTTGGGAAATCAAAGGAAGGTGAAGTGAGGCTTTTTTTAATATTTTTTTTGGAGGGATGGGGTAAGTGGGGCTTGGGGAGTCAATTAAACTAGAAGATATTGGAAGTTTTAATCATTTTCAGGCTCCATTTGATTGCAAGAAAAATCGAAGGTAAGTAAATTAGAAATTTTCAAATTTGTAAAAAAAATTTTTGTCAACATTACTCCCACTGACCACATACATATTTGATTATTAAAATTTCATTTTACATTCCATCCAGCAAAATACGAATTACATCTGAAAAATAGCAATACTAAATATAGTAAAATTTTTTATTAGTTAATACAATCATGTTAAATAATGATTATAAAAATTTTCTTTTTAAATTAAAAATTTACACTTTCCACTTCTTCAGTTTCCCTTGCCACCAAACGGAACTAAAAAGATCACCAGAAGACCTCAAAAAATCTGCATGTGCACAAGGGAAGACCTAACAATATATCCAATTAGCTTGTTTACAAATAAGAGGACAAGATCTTACAAATGAAATTATTAAACCACATGTTTGAGCAGAGCCATACGTCCACTCTGGAAATCCAATAATCATCAGTAAATGACATTCAGAAATGGTTGGAAAAATTGAATAATTGGTCCAAGAACATGGTAGAGCTGCAGATAATTTCATCTACCTACTGAAGATACATTAGGTAAAGACTAGGTTTTCCTGCTTATCGATTGCAGGTACATAGGCATTTCATCTACGGGTCAGGCCATGGTTGGAAGGCAAACAAAGGTAGGTTACCTGCCCTGGAACAAAAATTTGTTTGCCACACTTAAGTTCAGCACTCTTCGCTTGCAAGATGCAACCGAACAAAGCCATAAATCAATTACGCAGTAAAGGTGAAGGCTTAAGATGTTCAATAGACAATAATGAACAGACAGAACCTGTCTGTACACCCCCTTATGCTGGAGCAGGATACACTTTTGGCTTTGGTTTAACCTCAAGTTCATTTACACTACGGACAAAGATAGCATCTGGTTCATGACTGCAAAAGGTAGATACATTAGTGAGTACATGTCAAAAGGTAAAAGAGAGGATGAAATAGGAAAAAAGAGTTTCACAATAAATCATACGGGATATCTCCCTCTTCAAATGTGTAACTAGAGGCCACAGCTAATAGACGACCATCTCTGCTGAAGGATAATGCTGCGATGCTCGTAGGATATCTTGAGTACTAGATAAGGGAAGGGAGGAGAAAAAGAAGAAAAAAAAACAGATGTAGTTAATGCGTGATCCCTAGATGAGCCTATAGAAAAGGAAAAAAGGAATACATCCAAAACCAAGTTGCAATATTACCTGATATAGTCTCTTCTTGTTGTTGCCATCCCACACATTAACATACCCATCGCAACCACCAGTGGCAAAAGTACCATAGCTGCCATGCACCCCGGGGAGGAAGGGGCAGAAAGGAACATGAGGAGAAAATATTAGAAGAGAATCTGCAGTAAATACTAGAAGGAACCTAAGTTGGCTGTCAAAGAAGCCTCTCACTGACAGCCAGCAATTTCTCACAGATGGCAGGCTGATTTGGCCATTCTAATGATCAAATAGGTAGGTAATCTGGATTGTCCAGTCCACTAGTCAAGTTTCTGGCCCATCTCAATCGTTTGATCTGTCATGTTTTAGCAGTTTTTTTTGTATTTATTGCATCCAATTTTCTTCAATACTAACTTTTTCAACCTTTTCTCACAGCTTCTATGTGTTTGGGTCTAAATTAAATGAAAGAGGCTGACATGGAGAACATGTCCACAAAGTTCAGAGCCAAAAAAGCACATGGAAGATGGGCAATCATCCACGACCAGCATCCTTCACCAGATCAAATTATCTGTGAATGATTTGATGTTAAGCCTTTCCAATCAACATACATTTGGGGCTCTTGACTTATTCTATATGTGCTTCCTAGGTTTAAAAGTCCAGATCAATGCACCTGCTCAACTAGTACCACTGCTCAATACCAACGTTCCTCCATTGAAATTCGATAAATGGAAGAAAAAGTAATAAAATTAAAAGAAAAAACAAAAGATAATACTTACATAGGATGGAATGCAATAGCATTGACAGGATAGACCGTGTCTCTGCCAGCCTCTGATTTTCGATGGCACTTGAAAGCATATCTGCATGAAGCTTATCCCATCAACAAATAGAATAAGAAAATATCTAAATAATTGAAACAGCATACACTGTGCAGCAAGATTTTAAAACCTCGAATTGTAACTCGGATCAGATCACCCATCGGCAATCCTAAACCGTTCCTGATTTGGATTGCCTAATCCAACCTGATCCTGGTGGATCCTGACTAAAAACAGGTCACAACCATGAAGAGAAGTTTTCACATAATTTTGGTATCAGTATCAAATTGCTAGATCGGTTGAGTTGAGTTGATTATCAAATTGCTAGACCGATTGCAGTTGATCCAGATGATCCAATCCCAATACATGAAATCATGATGTGCACTAGTATACAGCTTTTGCTAGCATTTTCATTTTAGTAGTGTGCTTGAGCACATAATGGGCTAGGTTTTAGGAAACCTGGTGAAATTTGTTTAAGATTACCTCTGCAAATATAAGGATCAACATGAGCCCAAATTTTTTGAGCCTTATCATGCTGCAGTTTTAAAGAGCGAGATCCAGAGTCCAAAAGCAGGGTTCCGAAATGATCGCAATCACAGAAGCTTGTGGGGAAGCCCCGTGCAAGAAGCAAAAATAGATAAAACATCCATATAAAACCATGCTTCTACATTGTGTAACATACTGCATAACACATTTCCGCAGAATGGAAAACTTACTTCTTTGATTGACCAACCTCAGATAGATCAAAGAACTCCATTGCAACCCGACCTTCCACAGAACTAAGAGCAAAACCTGCAAAAAGCATTTTAGGTTTCGGAAAAGTATTAAACTATGATAGTATAAGCATGAAGCTTTATTGTAATTAGCCCCTCAGCGGCAGTTGGGAGGCTTTTAAGTCCTCTCAGCATCAGTTGGGTAAGGTTTTTAAGTCCTGTAACTTCTTCTTGATTATTAAGAAACTGGTAGGGGTCCTCACCTAAGCCCTCGAAAGAGAGTATGGATCACAATGTCTCAAAAATGCATCTTGCAAGGAAGGAACCCTTTCTTTACGTACTATTTTGCCTATCGACCCAGTTTTGCTAATCGACCCAAATGAATCAGTCTACATAATCTAAACTGCACCTTCTGCACTACCACAATTAAAGGTTGCAACTTGCAACTATGAATGGGTTGGGTTTACAGAGTATCATAGGAATGTCCTCTTCCACCACCTAGAATTTGATTGCCACTTCCTCAATAAAGCCCAACCCAATTTAGAACCCACTCACAAGCTGCACCCTACCTGGCACTGAACATTATATATCAACATTTGACAAGTGACTCGTTTTCCTCAGGATACCTTACAATTCCTTCTTTCATATCGCACTTCTTCTCTACCATCATAGCACTATCTTTACCTAAAACTATTCTTTTTGTCTTGTTCTTCAAGCTCACACTAAGGCATACATTTGGCCCAAGATTGATGAGAACTTCTTACAATGATTCATGACTATTTTGCTTGCATCTGCAGCAACTGCCAAGCATGGATAGAGATGTAAATGGAGTAGATTCTGATTGGATGTAGCACTATCCAACTTCAAATTCCATTATCATCTATATGAGTTCAATTCGACATCCATTGAATATTTAAAATTGATGATCAATTCTTTTTTTTTTTGACAAACAAATTTTCAAATTCGAATTCAATAAACATTTCAGATATCCATTAACATCCCATTCACATTCAATTCGGACAAATCCCATCTGATGTCCACCCAACTATTTAACAAAGAAAAAAAAATCAGAGGAATAACAAGTAAACCTACGATTCGTTCAATCAGTTGAATCCAGAAACAAGAAGACCCAAAATTGTTCTTTTTATTGAAACCTCCATGTACTCCAAGGAAATGTGACACACACACACACACACTCCTGCATTTCTTAGGGAAGGGGTTTCTACAGATCAGCAACTTCATCCTCTCTAGGATGGTAGCTTTTTGGTTGAACTGAATGAAACAAAGGGTTAGGGAAGAATCAGGGATGAAGGGCAAAGAGGAGGAAATTGGGGTTTATACTCCCCCAGAGATGCCTACTTGTGTTTTTTCATTTACCTCTTTTAATACCTCTAACTGACCTCTTTTAATACTTCTAACATGCTGTTTATAGTCTTATTTCTTAAGGGTAATTTACTATTATAGAAATACTTTTTTTCATGTAATCCATAAGCTTCTTCCCATATTTAATTACCTCTGTCTAATTAACCTTATAGTCAATGACATAGACGAACTTGGATACAGAAAGAAATTCAAATAGGACATCTAATGCAGTGCTAACCCAGAGCCAGTGAAATCTAGTGGGAGTTCAGCTTGCAACAGGATCACAGGTATAGGAATAGAACCAAGTTTGAGAGAAAACCAGATCACTCGATTAAACAATTATTATCAGTCTGAAATTCCAGTCAAATGGACAATACAAGCAGTAAATTGAGTTTGCAAAATATGATCTGAATCTGGTGGACAGATTTGAGGTATGGAAAGAATCCTTCTGAGGCTAGAATTCTTTAAACCAAGAATACCAGTGAATTCGATAGCAGAAAGTTTATGCCTATTAAATAGGAACTAAAACTGGTATGCAATTGTGGAAAGAAAAGAAACGATCAGGAAAACCCACCTAATCTACAAGGCTAGAATCACCACCAGTACTGCAATCTTGGAATTCCACCAAGGGGTCCTTCTGAATCACCACAATAGGGAGCTTTCTAAATCACCACAGAACCAAGGCAAAAGCCAAACTTTCATTCATCAAATTCATGACTCGTATGCAGATCTATAGTCCCTTACAAACTAATACAAAAAGAACAAAACTTAGAACTCCCCCAGAAAATAGCTTCCTGTGGAGGTGATCTTAATTGACTAAAATACTATAAAATAATGAAGAAAACATCTTGAAGCAAGACTGGAGTCATAGAAAACCTGATCCAGCCCAACTAACACACTTTAATAACAATTAAAAATAAATGAAATAGGAATCTAAATAAATATTTTAGGCCTATTAAAGTGATCTATTACAATGAAAACCCATTGGACCAAAGACCCAACATGTATAGAACCTAACCCAATACTCATTTCCATTAAAATAAGCCCACTTTTGCTGATTTATCTGCACCAACATCAGACGCAGAAACAGAGCAGATATGCGAAGAGGAAGAGGATACATACATATACATTAGAAATACAAACACTAATTGGTCCTACATTTTTTATTGTCCATTTACATGTCTAAGTGCATGTGCATGTCTTAGTGGGTTTTGTAGGCATGGGTGTGGGTGTGGGCAAAAATTCATTTGAAGGTAAAAGATCTATTTAAAAGCAAGTAGAAAGGGTAAACCATGAGGTAGAAGATACCCCGTTTCCGGTCAGTATGGTTAAACTTGAAAGATGATTGACTGCCAAAACTAAGGAACCAAAAATCAAACTTGATTTGGAGATCAGAAATAACATGACTATAGAAACAATAAATGATATAACTAACTGAAATGCATCAGTAAATTAGAGATAAAATGATGACAAACAATTTATAACTACTTATGAAGAAGAATTTTAAGGAGCACAAAAAAGTAAAAAAGGCAACAAAAATTGGGCAAAAGAAGCCAAAGAGACAGCAGAATATTAATAATCAGAAGTTCTTTAGATTCCTTTACATGCCTGTTCCATTGGGATAACAGCGTACACATCTAGTTTGGTACTTCAGCGAAGACTCCCTCCTTTGCTCTGGTTGAGACATATTCCGCAGATCATATACATTTACATGTCTACCTGCAGTTGCTACTACCAAACGATTGCCAACAAGGGAAAGGGAATACACACGCTCAGGCTGAGGGTATGTGCCAACAAGAGTATGTTCTTGCCCACTGGCACCCCTTGGATCCCAACATTTCAGCGTTTTGTCCCAACTACCAGTGATGACTTGTCCTGAAATTATGCAAATATAAACAAGTAATGGCGTAAGATATAAACTCCACAAGAACAAGAAGAATGATGCTTATACCTGATACTCCATAAAGACAAGTCACAAATCTAGACCAAACGTATGAAATTTCAAACAATGAACAAAGTGGTCCAAAGACATCAGAAATTATACCGAAGACATCTCACCATTCATTCAGCACTGGATATAAACACATTTTATCTAGAATTTGAGCCAAAAGCAATCAGTTAAACATACCCACAAATCTAAATTAGAATAGGCAAACTTCCAAGTACACACAAAAATCAAATCATGAAGATTACTAGTTAACTAGATCCTCTGAACCGATAAAACACACTGCCTAAAGCTAATTGAAACAGAAAAAAGGCACAAGAACAGGCAAAATAATATGAGTAGGCAAGACACTCTCTAAGAAGACAACCAGCACACCTTGAACAAGGACACTTTCTTAAATTGGACAGAACTGCTACTTTAGTTGCATCATAGTATACTGTTGTTTGTGAAGAGTCTTTGCAGTTATTCTTTATCACAATTCCTAATGACCCTTATTTTTAGAATCCATGTTCATTTACTCATTGGATATGCCTTTTAAGTAGTTTAATGTAGGAACTAGCTGAGAGTGATTTGCACTTTTGTGTTCTTTTCAATTCAACATACCCATGTAATAAACAGACTTTTTCCTACATCAATTTACCATCAGGGTAGACCCTGACAGCCTCTGAATTTTGATCAATGTAAAGAACAAAGAGTTTGCACCCCCTCATGACCCAGATTAATGCAGTAGCCACACCAATCATCCATTTTGAAGATTGATTCTGTAGCCCACCCACTAACCCCACAATCATTTTCTCAAGTGCAACAATGGAACACTAATGGTAGGCTGAGTATTTAAATTATCAAAAAGGAATAAAACCAAGATAACTAGGAACCAAATGATATCAGTACTCATTAAATTATCAATAATCACAATGGCTATTCTGCACTTTTGGCAGTAGAAGATAGTTGAACAAAAGAGGAAGTTTTTAACTCGAAGAAAACCTCGAATAGTTCGATTATTTCAAGATTGAAAATGGACAAACAAAATTGTTCCCCAATTTGTTGTCAACCAACTCAGATACAAAGAAACAACCTGCTCCATATGAGTACTCAACACAACGCACAGGTGCATCATGCCTTCCCAAAATATCTTCTTTGCCAGAGCTGAAAACATACCTGAAACATCATGTCACCTTGAGATATTAAACTTGATTTAGTGTTCGACTTGTTCACAACACGACAAACTCAAGCAAAATAGAAGACTATTGCTTTTTTCCCCAAATAAAAGAAAATGATAAGAAACAATTGTATATGGTAAGAGAAACACTCTGTAAAATCAAAATGTATTAGTAACCATAGACAATCTCCAAATCCATCTAAACCTGCCATCAACCAACCACAAAACCACTTGGCTTCCAATAAGAATAATAGAATAAAATAAAATTTGAACAATCAGAGGGAATTAGTGGATTCAATAATTCATATTTATGACTATAAGAACCACGAAAAGTTGTTAGGACTGAATGCAAGGATTGCATAGAGTAAGAGCAACAACATGCACATTTTTTTTTTCTATTAGTACCCTTAAATTTTGTATTGATGTGTGACACTATACAAAACATGCAATTATGACCAAGCCACGATCAATGTTACATGGGCATGGTCGTAAGAGTTGGAAACCAACATTTATCAAGGAGTCTGACTAGACAGGCCTGAACTCATCGAAAGAAAGTGATTTAATGTTAAAATACCAGGTTGTCTTGTATATGGTATCACTACCAACAGAGAAGGGCATAATAAATGTAACTGCTTTATCATTTCCACCTTGGAACATTGTGTAGGAGAAAATGGAGTTTATAAAGCATGCTAAGTTCGATTGTGCCAAATACACAAATACAAAGTAAAGGAAATCTTGGAGTACCAGCAAAGAATAGATGGAGTATTTGAAATCAATGTAATTGTCCATTTAAAAGAGTTCTTGTAAATTCATAACCATCATCCCTCCCTTTTTTTTTTTTGTTCTCTTTTTTCTTTTCTTTTTTTGTGGGGTGGAGGGAGGAGGTGTTTGGGACATTAGTAAAACTAAATCAAAAGGATAGCCACCCCTTCAAGATTAGTGATGCTATCAAGTGTCAATCTGTTATGACCCTTCCATACTCCCGTCCTACTTCTAGGGCTACCCGAGCTTTTAGTGTTGAAGCTTCCATACAAATGCTTTCATTGGCAGCGCCCTCTTCTAAACCTCACAATCCCCAGAAGTTGGATCTTAAAAGCCAAGAAGCAGCCTAGAAAAGTAAGCTAAACATGCACTATGTATCACACCCCATGTCCCTTGAAATTCTTTGCTGCAATTAAGCCAATAGATATGACAGGCTATAGATCAAGTCTATGGAAGCATTTACCAGGAACCCCTACTATAATTCCGACTTTTTACTTGAAACTTAAAAAGAAGAAGAATTATAGTTTTAATTTCACACTACTGAATCATTCCGAACCATACAAAATGAACTCAAAAAATACCAAACCCTTTCATATTGGGAAGTGATAAAGGAAGTCATTTAATTAGTACATCAAGGATGAAGCAAGTCGATCCAACATTATTTTTTTCTAGTACATGAAGCAAGTGACCAAATTTAAGCTCCATTTAAGTTGTGACAACCATTTGAAAAAGAAAGCCTTTGATTTCATCAGCAAAAAGGATGTAAAGCTGCCCAAATATGTCAGTAAATGTTGAAAATGCGAGGAAGAAGTTTCCAGTGTGAACTGAAATTAATCTATTCTGTTTTATGCTAATCTCTCAACACTCAACAGTCATTAAAGTTCTAAAACTGAAATGTGCAGCTCTTTTTCAATAATCAGTACCATTCTCTTCTTCAACACAAATAGGCCCTACTTGATCTTGACCAGAAATAAGGACAGATCTTTGCATTTCAAAAATATAAACTTTGAAGTTCAAACAATAGCTAACAAAACACAAAAATTTATCCTCGCAACCTATGTAAGACTGGCCTAGGTATTAAGAGGTGAGAGAATAAAATAAAATAATATATGCATGGATTTAAAAATGGTATGGAATTGGTGGAATTGGCTGCTTCGACTAGGGAACGACCCTGAGTCTGACCGTGTTATGCCAAGTCAGGGCAATTCAGACCTATTCTCAACTGATTCCTGGAAAGTTTAAATCATAATGGATAGAGACCGATCCCGTACCTGATTCCGAGTTTCTAAACCCATAATATATGCAATATTCTGTGGTGGGCTTTGAACCAATTCAATAACTGCACTTCTTGATTATCATGGAGAAGTGAAATCAAGTGAAATTTAATAACTAAAAAAATAATCCTAAACAAAAACGGTCTTTTCTTTTAAATTTTATATCCATAGTTGACATTTTGACCAACTCATGGAAAAGTTAAGGCTAAGTTAAAAAAAAAAAAAGAGAAGCCTTGCAAAACCGATCAGCCACAGATAAGCATTTCAACAGGAATATTCCAATAAGGAGAGGACGCTTTTCCCGTAGGCTCTGTTGCGGGCAAACTACAAATGAGAAGAAATCATTCTAGACGCATTTAACACTAAGTTCCTAACTTTTTTTTATATGATGAAGTTTCAAATTCCGCATTCCTCCGCTTGCTTCCCCATAACTTAATGCTAAAGGATCAAAAGAAGTAATGCATCAAGAAAACGCAAGCACCTATGATGAAAATTCTTTGCAAAACAAAAGCATATTATTCGACCATCTTCCAACACCTGACAATTAACATGCGGTATTGAGAATTATAAATGAATAAACAACAACCAAGGAGTGCTCAGAATGTCCCTTACCGCCTGACAGTGCAATCTGCACTGGCACTAAAACCTGAAGAATCATCATGAAAGCAACAATCCAATACACCACCCCCATGCTTGAACTCTCCTCTCAAGACATTTGCGCTTGCGTCGTACAACCGGACGCTCTAGTCAACCGGAAAATACGATCAATAATAGCATAAATTTAGAAGCAAAAGCAGTATCAGGGGACGATCTAACTGAACCAAGTTATTGGTAAAGAATAGAATGATACAAGCACTGACCTTGTCCCAAGACGAAACGAGGAGAAGATCACTGTGATTAGAGAACCGAAGGTTGGAAATGCCATCAGAAGGAGGGTTAGATAGCTCCCTCCCCGGCATTGGAGTGAGAGCCGCACTCATAATATCGAGATTTTAATTGAAAATCTTAGGGTTTCCTGGTGTGCGCAGAGAAGAGGATAGTAAGCAGAGTTGCAGAGTGAATGTAGGAGGAACACCAACAAGAAACAGATGAGCATAGACTGGAAGAGTAGGCCAGTAGAAGGAGGGAGCTGTATTTGAAAACGCGAAAGGGTCGGAGATATATCGTTGAGCGTAACCGGAAGGCAGAAAGGATTAGAATTCAAAACTAAAGAATTTAAAATGGGGAAGGGTTTTGAGTTTTCTGGACGGGTCGTGTCGGTATCTTTTTGGCCAGGTGGACGCAACGTTGTCAACCATATATGGATGCCTTGGTGACAAGGGCTAACAGGTGTCCAGCGCCCGCCCCAATCCGAACAATGCTAACAGTATGGTTCAGATCATACCCCCAGTCCACCCATAATTAATAGCACTCCTTTGCTTAGCTTTAATAAATTGAGAGGCGCTTTTGGTAGCTATCAAGGAAGGAGTTAAGCGATTGCTATTCGAGTCAGATTGTCAACCGGTGGTGGATTATTTGCTGGGAAGCTGATTACAGTACCTGACCAATGTACTGATCTTCGATGATATAATGCATTTACAATCATACTTTGAAAATTGTATATTCCATTTTATTGTTAGGGAGCAAAACAGCATTGCTAACTCTCTATTGAGGAAATCTCTATCGCTTTTGGTAGCTATTAATGAAGGAGTTAAGTGATTGTTATTGTAGTTAGATTGTTCAACAGGTGGTGGATTATTTGCTAGGGAAACCAGTTACAACACTTGACCAATGTACTCTAATCCTCGATGATATGATGTATCTACAACAATACTTTGAAAATTGTATTTTTCATTTAATTATTAGGGAGCAAAATAGCATTGGCGGCTCTCTATCTGTGATGGCTCTATCATTAACACGTACAATGGTTTGGCTAAATTCTGATAATTGGATTCAACCAAAATATTCTTTTGAATCCATTGTATAACGCATGTACCAATGGATCCACATTCTCTCCTGCGGTAGGTGGAACTGCCAGCTGATCCGAGAGCTGGAGTTCAATCGGTGTGCATACCAAGACATTGGTATGTGTGTCGATTGAAATCCAGTCTTTGATAGCTGGAACTGCCGCAAGAGAGGATTTCTATCCCGTGCCAATAAATAAATGTATTTTACACCCAAAAAAGAAATTCTCATAGAGTGAACAATTGTTTTAGCAAGCTGATTGGTGCCCTGAGAACTGGTGCAGCTATAGCACCCAACTGTTTTTTTTTTTTTTTTTTTGGATATAGAAAAATTATGCTGGTAAAATATACCCAGAAGGTTATTGATTCGACTATTGTCTCATATTGTGGCTTTACACATATGTTATGTGTATATGCATGTTTAGAAGAGTAGCATACATGCAACAACATATACAAGATATATGTCAATATAAAGAAATATTTATTCAAATTAAAATCTGAAATTTGACATGTGGTTAATTTATACCATTTTCTGTTTACGTGATGGTTGGAATAGATACACATCAACTGCCATGTGTATCCATTTGTGCAAATAGATGTCTTCTCACATCCAGAAAAAAAAATGGCATACACTCGTAACAATAATAATTTGTCAAAAAAAAAATCATTTTATCATCCCGTTCTCTCTCCCTCTCTCTCCCTCTCTCTCTCTCTCTCACATTAAGTCTGTCCTTTGTAACTGTTACGACAAACACAGCGGAAAAACGCAGGTTATGGCAGTATGAAATTCTAATAAACAATAAAAAATAAAGACACGAGAAATTTACGTGGTTCGATCAATGTGATCTACATCCACGGACGAGAAGAGATTTTCACTAGATCAATAAAAAGAAGAAGATTACAAAGTGCACCTTATAGAGTGACACGAATACACAAGATTGCAACCAGCTTCAACATTGAACAAGAACCTTAGTTGCTCTCATTTTCTCTCTTCCTCTTACGTTTTGCGGTTAGGTCAGAAAAAATCCTTAACTATTCCCTTTCCCACAATTATATTTATGGGAGAAAAGTAATTGAGGGAATAGAGAATCTTTTTCCTACAACTTTCCTATTTTATTTTTAATTAAAAAATGAAGATATGATATGATCTATAATAACCATAAAAGACCCAAATTTCAAGCCACAAAATAGCAGTAACCCATCGTTTGCAGCACAATATTCATCTTCTTGATGGTAGACCCCATCTTCACTTCACTGCTACTAGGTTTTTAGGTGGAGCTCGATACACTAATATTTTTCATGATGTTCTTGTTCTTGTTCTTGTTCATCGACAAGTTTCCTTTCTTGTTGGACTAATCCAACTAGCGATTTCTGACAATTTTTTCTGAATTTTTAAAGGATGAAGCGGTTTGTAAAACTAATTTTTATTTATTCTTTAATATTATCATCACAATATCACATCCACTGAAAACAGAGAAGAAAACAACTTGAGATGCAATTGGGTTGGAGAGAATGCTGGCAATTTCGGAATGCTGATCAGATAATGAATTGAGAATTTTTCCACTTCATATTCTTTCATGTTTTAGTGGAGTTTAATTACCAACAGGTAATGTAATTATTCAGTTCTCAACTTTAAAATGACCAAGACATGCCTGGGATAGCTAATAAAAATAGTTACAATGAATTGGTGCAATCAATTTGATTATAAACAGATTTATTTATTTATTTATTTAACATATGAGTAATGCAACATTTCCTTGAAAATATAAAATCTTCTAATGGTATCTTTGTTTTGGCTTTAGTTTTGTGGACGTCTTTATATATTTCAACTTAATCCTATTTTTCCATGTGAAGATTAAAAAAAATGTTAATAACAAAAAGAAATTTTCTTAAACCTCCCATGTGTTTTGACTATATGACACGAGGCATCCCTCATTTCAATTCAATCGTTTTAACCTTTCCATTAGTTAACAAATTATTACACTTAACTCCACTCTAAGGGTTGTTAAAGAGGTAAAGTATAACATATATGCTATCATAGGTTTTTAAATATCAAAACTACCTCTTAAAAAGAGTGAAGTTATTTTTTTACCCTTACATTCATCTGAACTTATCTATCGGCCATTATAGATGGCTTTAGACAGACTTTGCTGGTATCGGAGACTTACAATGTGCTCATAACTCCATCTTTCTTCTATTATTTCTTATTCCTTGTTTTGTTCTATCGAAATCACAACCTCTCATAAGTAGAGATTGATCTCTTTTTTACTTCCCTTTTCAATTAGGTGAATTGGCGACAATGTAACCTATGCCATATATTTTTTAAATGAAAAAAAAAAAAAACACACATAAATTTATCATTATCTCATCATTATTATTATCTTATTATATATTTGTTTTTATTTCACTTACAAAACAGACAAAGCATAAGCATATTGAGCTAGAATAACATAACTTGGTTTTGGACTATAAAATAGAAATCCAATAATAACCCCCCTTGCCATTAAAAGATTCCGAATCAATGGTGATGGCATTATAAAGACCTGTTTGTGGGACCATAGATATATTGCATCAAAACCATCCACAAGTATGCCAGCTCCACGCGCTCGAAAGTCACGCACGATCTAAATCCCTGAAAGTATAGACATCTGGGATAGAAGACATCATACAGACAGTTCATGGTCGCCTTGGTGAACTGATCGCGTCTGGAGTTTCTGGACTGCTGTGCTTCTGTGTCTCTGTGTCATAAGAATTAAAAACAAAGTCTCACGTTCGTTGCTTCTTTGTCTCATCCCCGAAGCGAGCAAAGGAGGGCTTATTCCAAACGGTGCTCACAGAGGAAGAACACTGTGATTGTGAGATTCAATTATTTCCCAGATCCATCTACCTGCGTCTCTATCTGTCCGTCGTAATACAAACAAGTGATCGAATTCATCGCATATCACTGTAATCTTTAAATTCAGGCATATCTCACTACTCAATTCTCTTTTAATTTCCTCTCGGTTGTCACAGCTTGATCGGTCGATGCAATGGTGGTCTGCAAATGCCGCAAGGTACGCATTCTTCACAGCCCCACTCTCTCTATTGTTTCGTTGCATACCCAGCCCTCATTGCCGTTTAATTCACAACAATCGTCCCCTTCTTTTATATTTTTTTCTTTGCCCCGCGCCCTTCAATGGTGGCGATTTCGCTATTCTTGTCTCTGCACTTTTAATTCTTCAAGGTTCATTACTTATTTACTTTATCGGAGAAAGGAAAGATGAAGAAACTCTGAGGATCCTTAAATTTCGTTTGCTATTTGCTATTGTATCATAGCTTAAGAACATCTAATAGTAAACATTAGGATTTATGCGGAGCGTGACGCGGCATATTGTTAGAGAGATAAGAAAGAAAGAAAAAGTTGGGAGGAAGATAGCAATGCAAGGCAAACTATAAGAAATGCAGATCTATTTCGGTTTCGGATATATACTGATAATAGGCTCTGTAGAGCACAAATGGTAATGGGCCTTTCCGCAGTGGTAGCTGGCATAGCTTCTTAGCGGCTAAGTGGGTTTCCTTCATTTATTCGATCTATCATCAGTCCAAGTATTTGGTTTGCCATGCATCAGCCATTTTCTGTTACCAAGGGAGAATATCAACTAAATTAAGGATCATCTTGTATTCGAGTTTATGGCAGCAAAGTTTGATAACAATTATCGACTGCCATTTATTTTTGGGTGAATAGAAATTGTGTTAACAGAGCCCCAAAAGAACAAACCTGGCTATCCAAAAGGATAGAGCCAGGTTCAAACACAAGAGATAACAGATGAATACAAAATTGGAGATCCTACCCAAATTAACATTAGCTAGGTAAATCCCAAGCAGCAATGATAAATCTGTTTGTAATGGAGTCAGGACAGGGTCTAATAATAGGAAGCAACATTCATCGAACACAAAAAAACAATGGCGTCCCAAATTTGAGAAAGATTGCTAGACTTAGCATTCCACATTCTAAGATTTTATTCCATTCATATATGATAGATCAATGCACAAAAAGCTAATTTGCCAGTCGCATCACATGGGCTCTGGCCTCTGAAAGCCTTAAAGATCCATCTCCATTTCCTATAAAAAAAACCTGAAACTGATGCTATCAGGATTGCCTTCACATTATGGTGTACCTTAATTGGAACTTCTATATCTGAAAGGGTGAAATTTAAGCTGCGTACTTGTCGTGTAATCTTATTTCCTCTGTTTTGCGTGTCTTCAATATTGAATTCCAGTTCACATCTAAACTTCATATGCAATTCAATTAATAAGACATGGTAATGTTTTGGTTTCAGGCGACAAAGCTTTATTGCTTTGTGCATAAGGTCCCTGTTTGTGGGGAGTGCATTTGTTTTCCAGAGCACCAAATCTGTGTGGTAACAATTTATGCTTTTTCCCTCCTAAATGCTATGGCTTTATTATTATTATTTTGGGTGAATAAATGTATGGCTTTATTACTTGCCTGTATCTGCATTTCATGTATTTTCTGCATTTCATGTATTTTTGGATGATTCACCCCCCCCTCTCCCTGTTTGGATGATACTAGAAAAGGGACGTTAGAAAAGCTATAGAAAGGAGAGGAGTCCTTTCCATGAGTAGAATTTTACAAGTAAAAAAAAAAAAAAAAAAAAAAAAAAGGACGAAGCAAAAAGTAAAATTTACTCTTATCTCTTTCATTTTTCTAGCATAGTTATGCTTGAGTTTCCATTCGAAGTTACACTCCATTTGTTTATCATGAGTTTATCATGGACTCTTAGTTAAAATATGGATCTGAAGACCTTTACAAAGAGGAGCCTTCTGAACCCCACTACAAGTACATAAATTAAAATAGGGAAAATTACTCATACCACCCCTGGATTTTGGTCCAAATAAGCCTACTACACTAATATTGACAACAATTATAACGCAATAAAGGTAAAATTGTCTTTAACTTTTTATTTATTTATTTAGTACTGTTATAATTTGGGGTGCAGTTGTAATTGTTGTCAACTTTAGGGTAGTAGGTGTATTTGGACCAAAGTCTAGGGGTGGTATGAGTAATTTTCCCATAAAATAAATTAAAACCTTGTCTTTTTTTTTTTTTGTGTGAGGGGGGGGGTGGTTGAAGGGAAGAATATTTTGATCAGATGAAAGAAGTGAACCAAAAATAAGATAATGAAGAGCATACATACCTAAAGAGGGATGCCTCTGATCTTCGAATGATGCAATTCTTGATAGGCTTGATGTTTCATTGCGCCAACAGTATTTATATTAGATGACAACTGCTTTACAATGAAAGACATACTACCGAGGAGAATTGATACATTTTTAATAATGTTTAGGATGTGAGAATGGTGTAACTCCTGATATGATCACGGGGTGAGAAGAGGTTTGAATCTTGTAAAAGCAGCAGTTCATCTGCCATTCGTGAGATAGGATGAGCCCTAACATATTCTAGTAGCCTTAGTCACAGGGATTGTCAATACGTTAATCTCCCTCTTTTGAAGGCAATCTTCTGTGATACCATGGAAAACCTGCAACTGAGGGAAGAAAATACCGGTTGAGATTTAATTTAGAGAGTGGACTTCCTAACATGCACAATTATAGTTGAGATTTAACATCCTGAACCTGATATGAGACGGACATGCAACTGAACCCAAGTCTGTCTTGATATTAGTAGTGCCTGACTGTTCAAAATGTTATGCTGCTTCTATTTAATCCCTACCTAATGCCAGTCATAAAAGTTACTGGGTTAACTTCTTGTGTTTATATTCATTGGCCGCTTACTATTGTTTTTCTGTAAAATAGATGCAGGATCTACTCTTTTAAGATGGATCATTTGGTAAAATTCATCCGTTTGTATTTAGCTGGCTGGGTTCGCTATTTTGCGTGTTCAACTTCAAGTCTGTTGCATATGCATGTGACTTCCCATTCAATGGCATCTGGCTGTACTAACTTTCTGAATTTTTTTAAAAGGTCCGTGGTTACTCTGACTGGGTGATAGATGGAGAGTATGACTGGCCTCCTACATGCTGCCTATGTAAGGCTGTGCTTGAAGATGGACCTGACCCTCAAACTACTCGATTGGGTTGCTTGCGTATGTGACCAATTACATTCAGTCAATTACCCTAATGTGTAATTGAATTCTTTTCTTTACAATTCAGCCTGTTGAACTATGTACCATGCTGCATCACTTATGTTTCTTCCATGCTCATTTCAGATGTGGTACACACAAATTGCTTGGTTTCCCATATTAAAAGCTTCCCTCAACACACTGCACCAGCAGGATACGTGTGTCCTACGTGTTCTACTGCGGTAGTATCCACTTAAAATAGAGATTTTAATTTTTGGTTCTCCTCCTTTCTCTCTTAAATCATGAGCAGAACATGGTAATTGAATTGCTAACTGACAAAGTCTGGTGTGAATGTTTCATGATCTTGACATGTCTCCATCAGTAATAGTAAGTTTTGGATGTGATAAATGTCCCATAATAAAAAGGGTTTGCACTTTGCAGTTTGCTCTTCAAATACAGGACGTTTTGAAACTAAACCTTCTGTCTTTCTTTCTTGGGGAAGCTATTTCAGAGTTGCTGGTGTTTTGATTTTTCTGTGGTCAAAGTAAATGTGTGGATAGGATAATATATTCAAATAATTGGTGGATTATACATCACATGTGTGACGTGAAATTTGCATTTCAATATGGTGCATACAAAGGTGGATGCAATAGGTTCAAAATTCAGAACTCTGCGTATAATTCGGTTGTCACGCATGTTAGAACTTATAAACATATTACCTATAGCTACTGGTTAAAATAGAAATGTGATGACATCAAATAATAAAATTCCAATTTGCCATGGATCCTTCAGTGTAAAAGATGAGAATATACTGTATTATACTACCAGATCACTAGTAAAGTGGGCTACCTTTTTTTTTGGGGGTGAATAAAGAATTATATTGACAAAACCCAAGGAAGGCATTTCATTCTTTAGCTTTAGGGCAAGGGATAGAACGCTGGCAGGGTATATTGGAATCTTATGTGCTAGCATTTATTGACTGTGGGATCGTATGTAAAGAAACTCAACTGTCTCTCTTCATTGCCATTGCATTTGTCTCCCTCGACTGCCGCTGCACCTCCCCACCCACCACTTTCTCGGCGTCTCCCTCCACCATCCCTCCTGCTGCGTGCATCACCTCTCCCGCTGCTATGTCGTACAGCCCCACCTTTTGTTGATGGCTGATTTCTCAGGGAGAATAAAGGCTTCTAACAGGTTGCAACCTGTTAGCTATTAGCTTGCGCCAAAACAGGACATGGGTGCTGGCCGTCGCAGGGAGAGCAAAGGCTTCGTGCAACCTCCTCCTTGCAGTTTCCTGATGTAGGACAGCCTAGTGTTTAGATTTCCTACACTTACAACTAGTTAGGTATTAGATTACCTAATGTTTAGCCAGTTAGGACAGAAGGCAGCACCATACGTGTCTTGCAATTAGATGGTTTAGAGCCGAATTTTATCAAATAATAAGCAATATATTCCTAACAGTGATTTACCAACTGAGCAATGTTCACTAGAGTGAAATAGGACCCAGCAATTAAAAAACAGTATTTGACAAAGTATCATGCAGAAAATTTCAGTGTTCCTAAAATGACAACAGTTATGTTTTAATGCATAAGAAACCAATTTTATGTAATTCATGAACAGTTCAATATAAAGGAATCTGAATAACAACCATCATGAAGCTGAAACATAAGAACCAATGTCATAGTAACAATAGAGCTCAGTTTGAGATGCTGTTCAGTAGTAGGACGAACAGAACAGAAATGGGAAAGAAAATAAAAACGGCCAGAATAACAGAGAATTAAGATAGCATAGAAAAAAAATGATAACGGACTGTTGGCTGTCTAATTAATACTGAGATATAAGAACTGAGCATTTAAACAAAGTACTGAAAGGAGGGAATTACAGTGATAAACACAATACATATCCAAAATGGTCAGAAAATGAACCATTCGTTCATTGCATTATTTTCATTTACAGGAAAAATGGGCTTAAAAGGCCTATAGGGAAAAAAATGTGGGGGTTGGGAAACTGCCTAAGGGCAGTTACAAATTCTGTAACTGCTGAAATTTAAAAAAACAGAAACTGATAAATAGAAATAGAAACAAATAGTTTCTAGAAATAGGAAAATAAAACATAAAATAAATAGAACTTTAAAATAAAGTAAAATGCTGCTCTTAGGCTCTCTTTGGTTTGTATTATATAATGTATTATATAATATATTATAAAATTTATGATTGTTTGGTATGATTTATAATGTCTATTTATAATTAAAATAAATCGATATAATTCATTATCTACAAATAGGTGAGTAGCTGTTTATCATTATTAGAATAATCTATTAGGTGATTGTTTATATTTCTCATTATATAATGTATTATGTTTAGTGGTACCAAACGGTCATTATTTATTACTCATAATCTATTATCATAATTGATTTGTCACAAATAGCTCATAATACATTATATAATACAAACCAAAGAGAGCCTTAGCTGAAAAACTGTTGGGATGTCCACATCATTGCCTCCAACTGCCGACATCTTCATTACCTCCGATTTTGGCTGGCTTTGTCTTCCCCTCTGGCCTCCTCTCTCTCTTCCTCCTGCAAGCGCCTCTTTTCTCCACCCTTGACGAAACTGTTCTCAAATCCCCCCACCTTCATCTAGTCCTCCACCACCTACGGTGGAGGATGTGGATCTGAAGTTCACCTGCATAAAGGGCTAGTTTTCAAGTCTTCTTTTTGTCTGGTCATAGTGAAGTCACTTCCAGCTTTTAGCCTTGTTCAACTGCTTTGGTCAATATTCACTTCAATGTACAATTTAAAGATACCTTAAATACGGATATGACCACCATTTCAAAGCTGCAGGACAGGGTCTAGTATAGCATGTCATGAGTTCTCCTTTTATTATGTCAAGTAATAGTTATGAATCTTAAGTTATTTAGAAGAGCTTCGGAAGTTGGAGAAGATGACTCATGGAACAAAAGCAAATTAGTGGATGTTGTCGTTTGATTGTTCTCACTGCTTTGACACACTTGTTGCCTCAAAGTCAAGTGGGTCATGACTGACCTCCCTCGTCAGCTGAAAATTTCAACCAACCAAACTTCCTATCCTTAGTACCGTAATGCTATTATCCCCTTGCCATTGGAATGCTTTTATCAAAAGGAAAAATCCTAACTCCCTTTTTGTAACGATTGAAATTCTGGGAGTGAAAGAATGAGGCTGGCGAAGTGCTGCCTTCACCGGAGAAAATGAATCATCGTTTCTGAAATTGAACTATTGCTTTGATTGGATTTGGAGGCCAAGAGCTTAGCAAGGGCGGGGCCGTGGCAGCATCAGGTGGCAGGAGGAGGTGCTGCTGAGAGAGAGAGAGAGAGAGAGAGAGAGAGAGAGAGAGAGAGAGTGCCCGCTTGGGTTGCAATGGAGGGGAGAGGGAAGTTGAAGGGGTAGAGAGAGGGAAGCTGGAAGGGGGAAGAGAGAGAAGTTGAAAGTGTTGGCTGCCATTGGTAATGGATAGTAGAGATTAATTTTATTTTATCCAACGATCATTAATACATTGGCATATAAAATTCCATTACACAACTCTAGAGTGTATATAGTTTTCCCTTAAGCTTTATTACTAAGTCATAGGGTAGGCAACGTACTAAGTTCACACTTAAGGGCCCTTTTTTAACCCATTTTTTTCATCATATTCTGAAATGATTATCCCCTATGGGTCAGAATAAACTCCTATTTCAAAAAAATTTAGCTGGTGTGATGTGGTTTGTTTCTAATTGGTACTTTGTTGGTGCAGATATGGCCTCCCAAAAGCATCAAAGATTCAGGATCCCGTCTTCACTCAAAACTGAAGGAGGCTATCATCCAGGTATGCTTCATGCTGGTTTCAGAGATCATTTGAGTTGCACAGATGCTTGTTGCTTTGCTGAATTATGCCTGTGGTGTAACAAAAAAATTGTGGTATCTTATCTGGGGGGAAAAAAAATGTAATTATCAGTTTCCATTTAAATCTTAATGTCACCATACATGGTCCTTATTTTGAACATTGCAAATCGATACTCTGAAGTTCCTTTGTCTGACCTTTTTGTTCTAGTATTTTGTTCATGTGTGCTTGTCCCCCCCCTAAAAGATGAAATCCAATAAAATCCATCAATAGGAAATCTACTATGATTGTAATGGCTTAAGCAATTATATGACTTAAGAGTAAGATAAAAATCCATTGCAATCACCGTGAATTCCCTAACCTGGTATTGGTTGCATGTATAGATTTAGAGTGTAAAAGAAGCAAAGTTTTTAATCTCAGTTTCAAGGCCGATTTCAGACCTGGCAGAAACAGAGATATCTCAGGTTTTGACCGAAACCTGGAATTTTTCTGGGTGGAATTCAAAACTTAGGTTTCAAGGCCTAGAAAATGGTTTTTTGGGTCTATTTTTTTGTGCTTCCTATAATTACCAATTTACACCTATTCCATGAATTACTTTCAGAAAAAACACCAAAAAATGGTTTTCCTAGGTGTGCAAGTTTGCTAGTGTACGCTGAATGCTGCTGTACACTAGCCCTATTATAAACACTGACTACATATAATTTAGCTACTGGAAATGTAAATATGTACTGAAAACAATCAAAATATATATTAGATAGATTAAGTTAGGGAAGTACAACCATACAATAATCACCACTCAATTCAACAAGGAGTTTCTTGGCGGTTTAATCGATGAACTGCGTACCTATCGAATCCTGGTATGAACCTTGTAAAAAAAAATAGAAAAATAAGAGAAGATGGAGAGAATCGATGTGTAAAGGTAAGAGAGTAAGAGAGAGTGTATGTGTTCCCTCTCCTTGTAGCTTGTATATATAGAGAAAGAGTCTAAGATTACAAAGGATTCTAATCTAAAGCTATCACCACTAGCGTACTGCAAAATATAACTAATTAGTCCAAATCAGTAAATAAGAAAAGAACAATAGAGTCCAAACTTGAATAGGAACCAATCTAATTAGAATTGTAGACTAGATAGGACTGAAGTCCTATTCCAATTTAGCAACAAGAATTGTAGAATCCTTCTCCAACCGTGTATCTGCCCAAGTAAGTCCTCCACGATGAGGACAGTATGTTGATGAAGAAGTCTCACATGATGAGGACTGTTAGCAGTCCCACACGATAAGGATATTGAGTAGGTCCTCTATCGTGTGGATTGTAGTACAGTCCTACTGTGTGGACTGTATAGTTTAACACTCCTCCTCAAGCTGGAGCATGAGAGAATGTAAGAGCTTCAGCTTGAAACAATGTAGCAATAGAAGCAGCAGCAACAGAGAGAGCTTCAGCTTGAAACAATGTATCAACAGAAGTAGCAGTAGTAGTAGTAGAGCAGCACACTGTCGATCACTGTGAACCAAGCAACAACAGTAGGTCAAGCTTCACCTTGAACCAATATATCAACAGAAGCAACAGGGTCGGGCTGGGCCATACTGAACCCGGGGTTTCAACCCTAACCCAACCCAACCCTCTAGCATTGAACAAAATTTGAGCCCTAAACCAGCCTTGCCAAGGTTCAGGCCGGGTTCAACCTTGCCAGGGTTCAGGGCGGGTTAGGGTCTGGTTCGGGTTGCCAGGGCCAAACTTGCAGCCCTAGTCAAGTGTCATCTTTTCACATCCTTTTTCAGTGGCATGGAGATTGGAGCTGATTCAAAGTAACTTTTTGAGGGAGGCAGGGAATAGCTGTACAATTTCCAGCTTGCAGAATGGAACCAGATGGGCCAACCTGAAAAGTTTAGTATGCCATGCCCCTGAATGAATGGGCTTTGCTCCAAAAGTGGCCATGGAAAGTTGGGAAGTTTTTGTAAGGTCTGACAGCTTATGGAGCAAAACAATTTTGCGGAATTAGATAAATTTAATGCTTGGGAGACAGATCCGGTGAAGGGATCTCAAAATATGGAAAAGAATTATAGCTCTCAATGACTTTTTAAGAAGGTTTAATGGTGCTATGGAAGAGAGACTAAATTCTGGTGTGATAAGTGGTGGCTAGATGTTCCTGTCAAATGTGTATCAAGATATTACTTAGCGATTGCTAATAAAGAAGTTGGGTGGCTGATTATGTTCATTCCCGTAGGTCAAACACAATATGTCTAATCTCTGCTAATAATAAATGTTTGGGAATTAGGGTGGCCAACTATACTAGCACTACTTGTTTCTAAATGTAAGTACCTGGAGAAATCAGTAGGACAGAAACATGAGGGTTTATGAAAGTTTTATAGGCCCAAGCAAGGTTGGATACGTTTGGAGAGCTTGGAGGCTCAAAAAGGAAGCCAATCCATCCCAAAAATAAGGAGGCCCGACCGGCCCCGCACAGGTGCTGGATGACGTTTTCTAGTGCCCTTGCTGATGTCAGGATATGCTGTCACCGACGCATCTCAACATTGGCTGGTCTAATCTGCATTCCGGACAGAGCGTTGCACAAGCCGTTTTGTGATCAACAGATACCCCGATGTAAGAAACTTCTGGCCGACATATACAACATAGCTGCACTGACGCTGGGCCTTCTCAGTACCAACGTATCTCTGCATCGGTCAGGCATTTCTAAAACCTGGCCAGAGGCTTCGAAATGTCGTATGTCATTTCTGTCCTGTTTTAAGACAGCAACTATATCAGAGTTTCAGGCCCTCATCCCTGCTCAGCCATCCTTCCCTACTGATACATTTTGGAGTAGAGTACCTTTGTGTGGGGGGAGGGTAAGGACACTATCCTGATCGTTACTACCTCATTTCTTGATGTATGTGAGGATGCTGGAATAGTCTGACTCGCTTACTGGGACAGATGAGACCAAGCAAATTTTCGAGTCCATGTTCAGAGTCTTATTGGGCAGTGGATTAATGGAGAACTCTCTTGTAGATTAACAAGAACAGGGACACATATTTTGGTCTCCATCTTGGATACTGGTGTCTGTCATAACAAACCCAAAACCTCACCATGCAGACTTGTTTATATATCTGTTCAATCATTTTGTTTCTTTTCTACTGTCATCATGTAGGTTTAACTATAATTATATTTCCTCTTCCCAATGCATGAAATCATTTTTTTTTTGCATAGCAAATTTTGTAATTGAGATTGCACAAGCAATTTAGAGAGGGAATTACTGAAGGAAATAGCTAGAAGGATAATCTTCTCATGGCCTGTGGGTGACTTATCTGATCAATTCATGAATGGTAAAAAATATCAAGTGCATTTTAGTAGTTACACTTACCTGCCCAGTTTATTTTTATTAATACCCTGGATACCTTATTGCATCATTTGATTTGATTGGTTGAGTTAGATAGTTCACCCATAGGTGATGTTGTCAATGGTCTTAGGCTCTCTTTGGTATCATTTTTTTAATCTATTTATCAAAAAGCATTTTGATAATAAAATAAAATATTTATTTTGAGAACCCTCATCTCATGCTGTGATTTACTGTCTATTGTGATGCTCCATTTTAATCATTAATACAATTTTGAGAACCCTCATCTCCGAGATGGTGGGAACTCAGTCAACTTTCAAGTCTATATTTTGTGCGTCTGTCAGTGATTTTCTTTGCTTCTTTGTGGACTGAGGAGCTTTTACCTAAGAAATGAGCTTGTCTCTGTGCTTTTTTTTAGATATACATGCGGTGATGGATATGGGATTCATTGGTGGGTAACTGGATATGCTCAAATGAAGATTTTTTGTTATTTAGATAGTTGTCAAGGTGCCGAGGGGACAAGGTACCCAGACTTGTTTAAGCCCAAAGATGGGGAAAATAAGGGGAAAAAAAGAAAAAAGGGGGGGGGGGGGGGCGATGAAGAAGAAGGAAAAGAAAAAAGATTAAGAAAACACATCTTTGAACTAGAATCAGCTCACGGAATGGGACATATTTTCCAAAAAAAGATGCTCGCACTGGATGGCTTGACCTCACCTAAATGCCTAGGTGCCTGCCCATCGCTATGGCTCACCTTAGATGGTACTCAAACTCACTCTGAAAGTGAAAGCGCCTTCTTCTTTCTATGATATCATAATATGCCTATTGTTGAAAGAACTTGTATTGTCCTGGGAAATTGGGAGAAAATAATTGTAGAATGATGATTGGTATGGTTGGGGAGCTTTCTGATCCAAGCCCAATCGTTCACCATGTTTCACTTTGTAAAGACTTTATGGTTAGCAAATATTTGTGTTTGGGAATGGTAACGTTATGTGAAATTCTCTTTCCTAGAGGGCTCTGAATCATGGAGAAATGGGAGGAGCTAACTTAGTGTTTCTAGTACTGGAGGTGCTTTCTGTGTTGGTGAAGGACTTAAGAATTTGGAAAGAAGGGCATTGGGTGGTGTTTTTGGTAAAGTCTTGCCTACCAATTGATTACTGCTTTGAGAAATACTATTGTAGGTTGCTTCCAAGTGCCATAGTTTAGGCTTTATCCCTTTTTTGCCGGAAAGGTAGATTAATTTGGAAGATCCTACCTTATGCTGTTTCTTGGGGTATTTGGAAAGGAGGAATCCAGGAGAATTTTGAAGGAAAGAGGGAAGCGTGCTAGAATGATTGAAGACATCAACCCTCTAATTTTGGGGTGGCTTTTAATTTTGAGGAAGTATGGAGGAGTCAACAGAATTTTCTCTCGGGGAAAGCTTTTATTCATCTTGTGGGACTGATTTCATAGTTGCTGCATTTGTTGTGCTTATACATTACAGTTGCTGTTATAGTTTATCAATGAAGCTTGTTATTGTTACTTCCTCCAATTAAATCTTATGAGTAACTTCCTATCAATGTTCTGCAGACTGGTCTAGGAAAAAACCTCTTCGGAAATCACCCTGTTTCATTGCCAGCATCTGAGGCCCGTGTTCCTCCTCCTGCTTTTGCTTCAGATCCACTTGTATCAGCAACTGGAAGCAAAGAGAAAAATAGTGCAAATTCTTTGGATCCCTTGAACGACCCAAGCATGTCATCTTCAGGAATGACTGGAATTGGCATCTCAAAAATTTCTAATGATATTGTGGAGATAGATGGTCCAAGTTCGGTGGAAAGTCAATTCAAATCTGGTCATGAGCCAAACTTCATTAAAACTGCAAGCCCTGCTGGTGTAAGTGGAGATTTGTAGTAAATTGCGTTTGTAATGAATGCCTCCTCTTAGTTATGCTTATCAGTGTAGAAGTCTCTATATTACTCTCTGTGTGTGTACATTCCTAAGTATTCTGTTATCTGATATACTCCTTATGCTAAAAAAACAGCCTGGAGCTACAACAAGAAAGGGTGCTTTCCATGTTGACAGGCAAAATTCAGAAATTTCATACTTCGCTGATGATGAAGATGGGAACCGGAAGAAATACTCTCGAAGAGGTGAGTGGATCACTGCGATTTTTCTGGCTAGTATTTATTGTTTATATGAACCCTGTTTCTCTGAAGAGTTTGGGAACACACCGACTCATCTGAAAGTTGTGTGCTCTAGGCATATCCTTGGCAATTCTGCTCTGTAGAGTCACTGGATCTGATTAAACATGAAATATTAATGAGATTTCTATTCCAGGTACTTTCCGTCATAAGTTTCTTAGAGCGTTGCTACCTTTCTGGTCTAAAGCACTGCCTAGCTTGCCAGTAACTGCACCCCCACGGAAAGATGTATCAAATTCAGATGATGTTCCAGAAGGACGTTCGCGTCACCAAAGACCTTCAAGGATGGATCCGAGAAAAATCCTCCTCATCATGGCAATTATGTATGTTTACCCTCTCTGTTTATCTTATAGTCCCTTTAACTTGCACATCTTTTTGACAAGTGGAAAGGTTCGTGTTTCAGTCTGAGCTATTGTGTTGGTCTTATTTCTGAAGTAATATTGCCATATAATAGGTGATAATGAAACAAGAATGACTGGATAGGAAGATGGCAAGTGTAGTTTCAAATTTTCAGTATCTCTGCTTCACAATGGGTACATGCAGGAAGGTTTTGGACTGACCATTTGATAGGTGTCATGATCTTAGAGATTCTAGGCTGAGTTTTTTCATTGGACAATTGTGTGTATATGGTCATAATTTTACACCGACTGCCTAAATAAAGTGGTGGATTGGATGGTCAGTATCATCTGATCAGGTCATTCTTCCCCCTCTTGGCCTGGGTTGTCTCCTGGATGGAACCAGTTTGACTGCATGTTTGGTATTTTTGGGCCGGATATAGAGAGGGCAACATTTACCTACACTCCTTTCTACACTTGCTACCTCAACCAAACAAGAGTCTCGAAATGATGCATTTTTCAGTCCTGATTCCTGCCATTCGCCCTCCACTAAAACTGGAGAAAAGAAAAGATTTTTTGTTGATGCTAATTTTGCATGGTTGTTTCAGGGCTTGTATGGCGACGATGGGCATATTGTATTACAGACTGGCACAACGAAGTCTCGGCGAAAGCCAACCTGACGATGAGCAGCAATGATTATTGTTTAAGCTTGTGTCCATGTTTTGGTTGATGAAATCCTTTTCTTGTTCTCCTGGTTATTGGGTTTTTACGTCCTGGTCTGCTTTCAGTCCTTAGTGCAGACTGCAGACTTGTAGAGGCTTTTGATGAAATACTGTTCAGCAATCTCCATTTGTGATGCTGAATATCCATAATGTTGCAACTGTTTCAAAAGCTCTTCCTGGCCATCATGCTCCATGTTTCTCATGTGCTACTACTGGGGGTAGTTAATTAAAGAAATGGCTTGGTGGAATTTCTGCATTTGTTGAACCTCCGGCTTGTATTTTTTTTTTATGAACTGTCGTCGTAAATATATATATATTTTTTTAAATCTAGGCCTGAACTTGTTTTGCGCCCCTTCTAAACATCCATTTGTTTATGCCATGTTTTTTTTGAGCATAATTACATTGGCCTGAGGAAACTCCATAGCGTTGAATTATTTTGTCCATCCCTCCGCCACTCAAAACTCGGATCCATTGGAATGTGCCTTCTAGGGATAGCTTTGCATTTCATATTCAAACGAAGGTGCAACACAAGGCTGTTGCAGTCAATTCTGTGTTTTAAGTCATTGAAAGAGGGAATGATGATCACGCTGCCACTGAGACACACCCTCTCACATTCACTCTCCTCCCTGACTTGTGGGTACACCCTCTCACATTCTCCCTCCTCCCTGATTTGTGGGTCCTTCTGCACATAAGAACAAGGGGTGTCTCCTGGACACTCCCATGCTTGAATTCGCTTGGCGTGGCAGATTCCATTCCACAAGGGCGCCGTGGCGATCCCCTGACCTTGGCTAAAGTACCCTTTGATTCTTTTGACTCTACCGTCCATTCTTTTTTCATTTGTGCACTTTGCTTGAATATCACCTGTAGGTATTATCCCTAGAATGCACATTCCAGGGGATCTACCAAAGTTAAGGGTTCGGATCTGATTGGCCCTAGCCGATCCTGTGCAGACACCGGCTCAGCAAGGCTTATAAGGGTGATTCTGGCAAGGTAATGCAGGAATGAGGGTAATAGGACCGATCCTCAGGCTGATCCCATGTCGAGACTCCGTGCACTTCATTGGGATCTACTATCCCGATTCGGTAGATTCAAAATTCAGAACTATTAAAGCTATTTATCCTGAAATTACATCTTTCCAATGGTGTAGCTCAAATCATCCGATCCCTGAAATTTGTGCTAGCTGAGAACTTTTTAATCTTTTTGTGAGGTGGACGCCCTGTGAAGTAATCCCTCGGCAAGAGTCTGCTGTTCTCTGTGGAGGTTTTGGGTTCGCTTGTGGGGTTTTTCTTTACTCTTTGACTTGCCTATTGGGACCCTCGGCTTTGAGGTCTGTTTGAGTACTGACTTTGTCTTTGGTATGCATTCTTAATATAGAATTATAATGGACTAAGGAACTGGAAATTTCCATTATAGGTTCCAATTGCAGAATGGGCTCTGTTAAAGAACGCATTCCATGATCCAATGACTAGAATGCATAGTAAACCGTGTTTTTGTCATTTCAGAATGTGTTCTTGATCTAGAATGTGTTCCAAGAATACATACCAAGCGCAGCTTGAGACTCCTGAATCTTGGCTTAACGCGGTTATTATCGCTTTCCCTTATAAAACTCTTTTATTTAAATTTATTTCAAGGAGATGAGGTTCTCTGGTTCATAAATAGGTGGAGGGTTTTATACATGATTAAAGATGGATATTAATAGATCACGGCATCAGATACTTGATCCGTTGACAAAAAAAACTTTTGCCTTTTTCGTCTATACATTTTATTTTAATTCATCAATTTTACACTACCACATGCCATGCTCTCTCTGAGTAAATTGGAAAAATTCTTGAGCATCACCTATATAATTATAATCCGATTGCCATTTGCAAAGACGGGTAAATTGACAATCCATTTCACTTGAGCACCAATGTAGAGCAATGTAATGACATGGAGGACCTGTAACACAGAATCAATTGAAGAATTTATAACAAAAAATTGATGGGGGACCAAAAGAGGCTGCAAAAAGTTCTAAAACTTCCCTTATTGGCACTGCCAAAACACTTGTACTGGTTACGGATTAGAAAAGAGCTGTGATAGGTCCCCTGACTTTGTGGTAAGTGGAATCCATCATAACTCGCTAGAGTTATTAAATATGGATGATACATGTATATGAAGATCCAATATCCATCTCATTGACTGAATTTCAACTAAAAAAAAGTAGCAAACGTTAGTTACTGTGTAGTAATGAATCACCGCCGCTTCTTCTTTTTTTTTTTTTTTTTTTTTCTTTTATTTCTTTTATTTCTTTCTGGTTTGAGTGAGTAATTCCCTGGACCATAGTTATGAGCTCCACTAAACTAACTTCTCAGTATAAGACAGAATCTTTTAAATCAATTTGCAGAAAAATACACAATAGGAAGGGATTTCACGAACATATACCATGGATTGGTTCATAAATTAACTATGAATGTATACCTTGTTTCAAAAAGGAGTTGAAAGAGGGATAAACCGAAAAAAAAAAGTTCAATTCCAATTGATTACAAGATTTGACTTTTTGAAGTTTTAAGAGAGTTTTTGGTACGGAAAATATTTAATCTTTAATATAACAAGAAAAAAAAAAAGAGGAAGTCAACAAGGGCCAAAAAAAAAAAAAAAAAAAAGAAGAAGTCAACTTATAAAAAAAATGCTAAATTATATAATGTCAAATAGGGTTGGTTAAAAACCAGCAACGCACTTGGGGGAGGGGGAATGCATGGAATCAAACTCTTAAAATAATTGTTTTCCTTTGTTTGAAAGTTATGCCATCAGCTCACTGGAATCTGAATTTACTTAATATAGCAATGTTACAATAATAACAAAGTCTAATCCCAAGGTTAAAGTAGCCATGTTTTGTTGCTGTATGGTCCGAAGTCCAGATAAAGGAAGAGGATTGGTGTATCATGTCGGTAGTTGGCACAATAAAAAACCCAAGACTAATCCTTAATATCGATTCACAAACAAAAGATATAGCTATGTTACAAGTAATTAAATTGATATGATTTTCACTAACATAATTTTGACTTGAACATACATAATTATAGATTTCAAAGACAAAGATAATATTGGATTAATTAAAACTAAGTCTAAAACTTAGGCATATATATATATAAACCCAATTCAGTTCCCCTTATTGAAAAAAAAACCATCCTTATATTCTACTATACTGGAGTTTATTTTTTCTGATTTTGTTTGGAGCAATTTGGCTCTCCCTGGGATGGACCTTCCTTTATGTTTCTTTGTTCTTATTTGATGTATTTCCAATTTACCAAAACAAAAGATGAAGTTTCAACTCCACTCCATAGAGTCTCATCATAACATTTTGAGTGACGATTGATAGAGACCTCTAGTTCCTCGACTCCATTTGATTATGAAGTTGACTTCACTGGAACTTTTTGTCGATGAATCAGACCTGGAAAACACGCAGTGCATATTGATGTAAAAAGAATTGAGCAGAAGTCAAAATTTTAAAAATTCAGAAATTAAACTAATATCAACAGAACTTCTAATTAACAATTTTAAACGATTTATTCAAAATTAAATTATAGGAACAATTTCACATCTATCATAAATAAATTGCTTTGACTATTTTCATGAACAATATATACATCTTTATTTTAAAATTTAAAATTCATGTAAACCAACTTTTCTCTTTTAAATTCAGTGGGTTATAAAAAAGAAAGATGTTACAGAGGTGGGATGGGAAGTAGACTGGATTAGGTTGGGTCCTTAATCAGAGAATTAATGGGAATATTAGGTCCAGGCATATTCAGTTTATTCTTTATTTAATCATATGAGAATTTAGCATTTAAGGGTGCCATAACAATAATTTGCATGATCTTATTGTTCTTAACTAAATAAAGTTTGTCTTCGAAACTTAAGTAAACACTTCTCTGATTACTAGAATGCTATAATCCAATGAAGGTCAATGAAAATAATCACATAATTAGGGTTACTATTAGACTAAACAGAGATGATATGATCCATCAAATGACCAGCCTTAATGTCAACAAGGATTTCTTCTCAATGAATTCTGTTCCTAACTGTTGTAAACATTTTGTGATTGACAATTGCAGTGGAATTTCATGAGCATATATGGTAACCAAAACTTAGAAACCAAACATATCCATGGATTTATCTTATACATTGATTTTAAGATACTAACAAATGGATCCTGTCAGCTTTCAATGGTAATTCAGTGTGTAACTATGCCATCAAATTTGCTTCTTGTACATCAAACTATCATGTTTGGTGGAAGATTACTTTTTGTTGCTCTATAAATCAAATCTGGAGGTGCATTGACTTTGAGATCAAATCCAAGAACCATCTTCATGTCTCACACAAAGACTCAGCTCTGGACCAATATATTGTTTTTTCTTGGGATTTGGATATTCAGCTATGCTGAATTTGTTGGTGTGCCCTTCTTTGTTCCTTTTGGGACTGCTGTATTGCTGGTTGTTTAATAAATTGATTATTCACACCAAAAAATAAGCTACTAACATCCATTGATTCTTATGAATCACAAGAGTTATTTTTTATGCAGAATAATTTTGTTGTTGATGGATTCTGTTTAGTTTCTCAAATCACGCCACGTAGCTGAAACATAAATACAACAAGAAAGTGGACGGGATATACTCCGGGCCCATTCCGATACCAGAGTTAGGGAATTTCGAAGATAGACAGAATGAAATCCTTAGTGGAAAACTAGGACTCTTTAGAGATGGGGTTCCCTGAAATACGGGAGCTTCAGTAACCTTCTCCTCTTTCCCGGTGAGGTAGAATTTAGGGTAGTAAAATGGAGAAGAAGTTCTAAAAATGACTAAGTTGGCATCATTCCAGAGTGGGTTAGTTCTCCCCTTTTCATAGAAAAGTTTGGATCCTTTGTAATCGATGCTCTTTTGTTATTTATAGGTTCAAGAGAAAGCTTCTCCAACAAGCTCCTCCCCACCTACCGCCATCTCAATCACCAACCACCTATAGGGAACAATAGGTGGGAGGGATTACGACCCCTTAGGACAGTACTAGGATATCTTGTCAGCCACTTACGACCCCTCTCGACCTTCTTCGACCCCCTTTTAGTCCACATCTTCCATATCTTCTGACAACTGTTTCTGCCCTTACACTTTTACCCAGTGTCACACTTGATTTTTGTTGATTCGGTGTCCGATATGGTGATTGGGTCAGTCAAATTCGCATATTTGGCATTTATGGTTGTTGTCGGTATTTATGAGCATTAATGACAGACCATTAAATGCCCAGCCACCTCCATCAGTCTGTCCAATCATAGTCTGATCGCCTAGGGGGGTCGAATATGAGTTCATCTCCCGAACGTCTCTTATCCTCATGCGTTATACTTTGGATTCGTGACACGTGCCCCATTTTTCAAGGACTATCTCAAATTTTTCATCCATGGCCGGATTTAAACCCATGACTATTTTCCCCCAACAGAACCCCTTTGCCTCCTCCTCCGTGCCGTTTCGACAGGAGGAGGCACATTTATGGGAAAAATAATTTCCTTCCTCCGCACGCGGAGGTATCTCCGCAGATTCCCTATCGTTATAGTAGTTATGAGCCACATTTTATTCCACTTTCCAAGAATTGAACGCTCATTTTCCTTGTCCAGTGTTTGTAGTAACGGTCTGAGTGAGCCCTGATTGAATTCCCCCGACAACGTTTATGATTTGATCGAGCCGTCACTTTGATCTATCGGTGTCAATCCTGCCATTTCTCATCCATCGTAACCATCCACGCGTCGCTTCCCTGTCCAAGCGTCATATCCACTGTTTTGAATGATGGCCACACCGTTTGAAATCATCATGACTGTCAGGCGAGACCCACTTGTCAGCAAACTTATAAAAATCTTGCCTTCTTCACTCATCGTCTTCCTCACATTTGATCATCTACAGTGCTTTCGAAAGGTTTGCGTTGCTTTAAGTTTTTCCGTTCGATGTATCTAATCTCGTGCAGAGTGCTCCTCTCCTTCACGAGGAGTGCCCGGGGATCCGCTTGTTCTTCGAGTAAGTCCCAATCTTTCTTCCATTGTGATTCTTTATAATTTCTCCCTTAATCAGTCATGGCTCACGATAAGGCCATCGTCAGCCGTGCTTCTGAGCCTACTGTGTGTCGATCGCACCTTCGGCGATCTACCTAGGGTGAAGGTAGCTCTCATGGTGACCCTCACAATCCTCAGGACGCTTTCAATGCGGCGGTCCCCACTGTGTGGCTTCTTTCATGAAACCGCTAATGACCTAGGCCAAAATTCAGGATCTTAGGGTTTCCTTTCTCGTTCCTGATTCTGTTGAATTGATAACTCCGGGCCCAGAGGATCGGACATGTCATCCCTATTCTCATAGGATGGTAGTGAACTATAACATGTTCTTGTCCGGTTTTCGCTCCCCTTGCCATCCACTCATATTTAAAATCTTGGGTTACTACGGCTTGACCTTTACCCAACTTCCACCCAATTCCTGGGCTCACATACATTCATTTATTATCTTTTTTCTTCGTTACCGAGAACCTCCCACCTTGAGGTTCTTTCAATTTTTATTCGACATAAGAATAATCACTTGGAATAACTCTCTGACCCGTAAGACGGGACCAAGTGGCACCTATTATTTCTTCCATCGAAATTTAGATAAGGTTTTCCCAATGATCGAGTCCACTCCTTCCTCAGTTCCCCATTGGAAGGAGAAATTCTTCAGGGCCATAGTGAGGCGAGGGCATAGCCTAATGGGCATGCATGCCTTCCCCATCGGTAATCGATGGCAGTTCATTGACCCCAGCGGTAGGGATCGCCCCGATCTTAACACCACTTGAGATGAAGACCCTTCAGAGGGTAAAAGAAAGAGGGAGAGCAGTCCAGTACAAGGACTTGAGCAACAATCAATTTTTGTTCCTGTACGGGCTGAGTAAGTTCCCTTTTGACCCCTGACCATACTAACTGATCGTTTAATATTTTTTATTTTGTATTTTTCTTCGATTTCTAACACTGGATTGTTTGTTCTTTGCGCAGTAGAAGGCCTAGATGATAGCATGTGGGAGGATCCGATGGGGACAGACCTGTTTCTCCATCAGAAAAGGGAGAGAGAGGAGATAATCGCCACGATGGCCCAAAAGCTGAAAGCTCTTGAGAGAGCCGCCGACACCGCTCCTGCTCTTCCTGTAGGAATTCCTCCACCACCTTTCGAGGATGCACTCCCACCTTTTGACCCTGCAACCCAGGTCGAATCGTCCATTGAACTTGAGCTGGTGGGCGAACCGCCTTCTTCTCGAGCTTTCGACCCCCTGGCCTCCACGAAAGAGCCTATTGTCCCTTTAATCATTGACATTAAGGAGGATGGTACGTTCTGCTCTCTTTCATTTTTTTCCTTTTTTATCTTTTTATTTTGCTGCTTCGAACCCCAAACTGTGGTTCTAAATGTTCGCCTTTCTTATTTTTTCAAAAGACGATGACCAAACGACGGTTTCAGAGACCTTACGCCGGTCGAAAAGGAGGAAGATCACTTTTGAGACCCCCCGACTCATCTACCTCGAGGACACTCCTCAGGACATTCTTTAGAGAATTCCGGCTGGCCCTCTGCCACTGCAATCTCTACCCCCGTCAGATGTAGCATCCGCTTTGCTCCCGCCAATCTCTCAAGCAGTGCCTCTCTTGTCTCCACTACTACCATCATGCCAGAAGTTCCTCTCACTCCTCCCAATACCATAGACATGAGCTTCGTAACTAGTTCCCTCCCTGGTACAACACTTACTACGGCTAGCACACCAGTAGCAGCAATACCACAGCATTCAAATACAATAACTTTTACTACAGTACCCACAGTTTTACCATCCGTTCCTATAGATTCGATCGTGGTAACCTCTTTTCGGCCCCTTTCAGGAGATCTGCCTCCCTTAGCTCCTTCTACTTTCCCCCAGATAACAACCTCATTTATGCTGGTACAATCTTCCCCCTCTGGCTTACCCATAGAGGCCAGAGCTAAAGGTAAGGGTCCTGTCGCTCCGCCAGCCGCCTTGATCCAAGATCCTACCTCGACCCCCAGTATGAGCTCCACAGCAGCCTTGACTACAAGTTCGACTCCGGCTGCCACCAGCTGAAGCTCTACAGTGGAGCCAACATTATTCATTCCCTCCTGGAAGGTTCTGGTCACAGACCATGGCTTATTCAACCCCTCTGTGGCCCAAGACATTGTGCACCAAGCCTGCCTACCCACAGATGTAGATTTCCTCTGGCAAGCCAAGCTTGAAAACATCGATCAAGGTCAATGTGCGGCCTTGTACTAGGTGAGTTATCCTTCTGTTCTTGTTCCATCCTCTCTTGCCTTTCTTTCAATTTTTTCAGCGTATAAGTATCTGATATCTTCTTTGATATGTTTTGCAGTTAATGTATGGGATGAACTACTACCGTAAAATGTTAGTGAGTTCCATAAGCAAACTGAAGGATGTATAGACCCTGGCACAACATAATACCAAGCTTCTTTCGACTACCTTGGCAGAGCATGACCAGGCAGTCCACGATCGAGATGAGGCCATCGTGGCTCTAATCGAAGCTAAGGAGACTTGGATCGAGGAGAGAGATACTCTGTCTGCAGAAATGGAATTGATTGAACAGGAGAGGGATAATGCAGAGGCTCGAGCCAAGGACGCAGACGATCGGACTAATGATCTTGATATAAAATGGCGCAATGTCGAAGCATCTTTGGACACGAACCGTAGGTGGCTTGTCGATGAGAAGACCAGGTACAGGCGGCTTGATGAGTACTTCATCACTCGTGCCAAAGTCTTCGACGCCGCCCAGAAAGAATTATCAGAGGTGCAGCTACTTAATGAAGTTATGTTAGACCAACTCAAAACAACCACTGATCTCAACAATCAATTGGAACAGGAAGTCAAGGATCTCCAGGAGGCCCGTGACGAGCTGATAGGGGAGAAGGCCAATTTGTCCATGGAGAATGATAGGTTGCAGGTTGAATTGACCCACCCCCTGACCAAAGAGAAAGCCCTCAAAGAGGATATAACCACCATAAGGGATCAGGGTGTCGACATGCAGTCTTCCATGACCCGCCTGATTGAAGAATTGGCCCAAGCCCAGGCAAACACCACTCGCCTAACCCAAGGTCTATCGCAGGCCCACACAGTTTTAGCCCAAGATAAGGAGAAAACCCTGAGAATCTTGATGGAGTCTGATGATATGGAGGGGCTTCTCAAGAAAGAAAGAGCTCGAGCCATCAAGGAAGCCCTCTTCGTGGTTCATTCACAGTTGTCTGGTCATCTTCCAACTTTTGACTTTTCCTGCATCCCCCTTATGAACAAGGTGATCCTGGACAAGCTTGGTCAGCCTTTGAGTCTCTCTCCTTCGGGGGCTTCTGGCACTGAAATAGTGGTGGTGCCTTTTCCTCAAGAGGTTGCCCCTTTATCTGTCATTCCTCCACAAGAAGCTCCCGGAACGGCTTCAGATGATCCCTCCTCCGTCTCTTCAGAAGAAACCCCTGGCATGACATCCTTAGAAACACCTCCCGCCGATGCACCCTTGACAGAATGAGTTTCATCAGCATCAACACTGGATACCCTATAGACTGATCACAATATATATATATATATATATATATATATATATATATATATATATATATATATATATATATATATATTTTGTAAGCCCCCATTGGGTATAGAAATGTAAGCCCCCCTTGGATATTTTCTATCATTGTACTTTCTTTTTCTTTACTTTACTTTTTTACTTATTCGATACAAAGTAATTTGCTACATTTGCTCTTGTTACCCCCCTGTCTGATAGTGTTGTGCTTTGCCTACAACTATGAGACAGAACAAGAGGGCTCAAACTATGTAAACCAAAGTCAAAGACTACCCCTTAAGTCGATGGGCTTAGGCTTTGACTGAGGCCATCTACTTATTGATGCCAAAGACCCATAAGTCCCAATTTTTTGAGACCCTTAGGCCTTTTCTTTTCAAGACCCTTAGGCCTTTTCTTCTCGAGACCCTTAGACATTTTCTTCTCGAGACCCTTAGGCCTTTTCTTTTTAAGACCCTTAGGTCTTTTCTTTTCGAGACCCTTAGGCCTTTTCTTCTCGAGACCCTTAGGCCTTTTCTTCTCGAGACCCTTAGTCCTTTTCTTTTCAAGACCTTTAGGCCTTTTCTTTTCGAGACCCTTAGGCCTTTTCTTTTCTAGCCCAGGTAAAAAACGACCCCTCAAATTGCAAGGCTTAATCTTTGACTCGGGCTACCTACCTTTGTGAATAGAAATGGAGGAGTGTGAAAGATTCTTTCATTAGGTAAAAGATAATTCTTACACATAGTATCTTCGAAGATTCTTGGAATGCCAAGTGCGTAGTATGGCCGACCCACCCATCGTCTCCAGGTGAAATGACCCTGGTCTAGTAGCTTTTGTGACCCGATATGGCCCCTTCCAATTTGGGGTCAACTTGTTCTGCTGAGCAGGGTTAGTGACAGCCATTGAACGTAGGACCAAGTCACCCACTAGGAACAAATTATCCTTGACCCAGTTTTTTGCTGGTATGCTGCTATATGTAGTCAAGTGGTCTCATGAACATCTTCCAAAAGGTCCAGGTCCATAAGTAGAATGTCTTTATTGGTATCTTCATTAAAGTTCAGCACTCTGTAATTTTTTTTCACTACTTTGATCGAGATAACAGCCTCGGATCCGAACGACAGTTTAAAAGGAGTAGCTCCTGTGGCAGTTCTTTTTGTAGTTCGATACGACAATACCACATTGGGCAACTCTTGTACCCATAATTTCTTCTTCTCTTCGATGCGCCGTGCTAAGCCATGCAACAAGGTACGGTTGGTAATTTCTGTCTACCCATTAGCCTCCAGGTGCGTTATTGACATAAATCTATGGCCAATGCGATGGTCGCGATAGAATTTGCGAAAGACGCGACTTGAGAATTGTGGACCATTGTCTGTAATTAGTACTTGTGGGATCCCGTACCTGTAGAGCACATCAAGCCTGAAGAAATCCACCGCTTTGGGTGTAGTAACCCTCGTCATTGCCTTTACTTGGATCCATTTGGTGAAGTAATCAATTTCCACTAGAATGTATTGAAGTTACCCTTTTGCTTGCGGGAACAGTCCCAGAATATCTATCCCCATACTGCGAAGGGGATGGACCACGGGAGGGGCTATAGTGGGGCACACGGGTAATGAGATATGGTAGCATGCTTTTGGCACGGCTCACAGGTTTTGGCGTATCTATCACAGTCCTCCATCATATGGGGTCAATGGTAGTCCCTTCGAATAATCTTGAAACACATGGTGTATCTGCACTGGTGGGCTCCATAGATTCCCTTATGTACCTCTGCCATGATATATTCGGCCTTTGAAGGGCGGACACAGGGAAGTAGAGGAAATGTGTGAGATTTCTTGTAGAGTACCTCATCATGGATGACATACGATTCCACCTGAGCCTGAATGCGTCGAGCTTCCTTCATATCTTCTGGTAGTACGTTCTCCCTTAGATAGGTGAGCAAGGGATCCATCCAACACAACTTGATGTCTACGATCATGACTTCCACCATTGGGTCGATGCTTTATTGAGACAAGTGTTCCACATATACTGGTACATCAAAGCTGCGATCACCCGACCCCAAGTGAGAGAGTGCATCTGCTTCAATGCTTTGATCATGGGGGATGCTGACCATCTCAAACTTTTCCAGGGGTTCGATTAACTGCTTTACCAGGGCCAAGTATTTGGTGAGATGTTATTGCTAGGCTTTATAGACCCCTGTGACTTGCCGCACGACTACTTGGGAATCTCCATGCACCAACAAGTGAGTTATGGCCAATTTTCAGGCTAACTTAAGCCCCGCAACCATGGCCTCATATTTCGCTACATTGTTGGTTGTTGATGTTGTTGAGAAGCCAAAACACACTGATGTCAACACCTTGAATCCCTCCGAACTGATGAGAACAATTCCTGCTCTCGCCTCTTCCTTGTTTGAAGCTCTATCTATATACATGACCCAGGAAGGTTCCTCTGGACCGAGAAAAATCTTAACCTTAGCTTCCCCTAGTGCTCTCTCAGCGTTCGACCCCTCTTCTTCTCCACTTGGGAGGGTGCTTTCTATCAGAAAATCCGTCAGGGCTTGTGCTTTAATGGTAGTCCAGGGTTGAAACTTGAGGTCGAACTCCCCTAATTCGAAGGCCCAATTGATCATCCGTCCTGACACATCTGTTCTAGAGAGGAACTTACTCAAGGGTCAATGGAGTGAGACTAAAAGTATGGCCGTAGCTTACGGGCAGAGACAACCACAGCGAGGGCTAGTTTCTCAATTGATTAATACCTGGTCTCTGCATCTAACAATGCCTTGCTGATGTAGTAGATAGGATGCTGCATTTTATCGATCTCCTTGACTAGTACATCACTGACCGCGCATGGTGACACCGCCAGGTAGAGTAGTAAATTGTCTCCTGTCTCTGGCTTTACCAGTAATGAAGGGGAAGATAGGTCCCTCTAAAGACTTCGAAATGCTTCCTCACATTTTGTCATCTATTCAAAGGTTTTGGATTCCTTAAGAGTCTTGAAGAATGGGAGACATCGATCAACAAACCTAGACAGGAATCTGCCTAGGGCGGCAATCCATCCTGTAAGTACTTGTACTTGCTTCTCCTTCTTTAGGAGTCTTCTCCAAAACTTCATTCTTCTTTCTTTCCTCAGTTGCTGGAGATGGATTCACTCGTCTGGGTAACTCTACTACAGTTTTTGCTCCCGATGCATATCTGTCACATTAACCGAAAATTTTGGTATGTGTTCTGGGGCGCTTCTTGTTGAGAGAAAATACCAACTGGGGATCCAGACAGGCTTTCGACAGTTTCGAAACGACCACATCCAGCTGGAGGTCCTTGATCTCTCTTGCTACTCCCAAGAAACAGGTGATGAACAGTTGAAAAGGCTCCTTCTCGCCTTGTTTGATCGCCATTAGATGAGATAAATTCTTCTTTTGGGTTCGACTTCCCTAGAAATGGGAGAGGAATAGGCTGCTAAGTTCCTTGAAGGTCCCCACAGACTTGGGGGGTATATTGTTGGACCATGTCCTTCTAGCCTCCCTTAAGGTGGATGGAAAGCTCGGCAACATAAGGCGTCGTGGTGGCTATAAATGACCATACCAACCTTAAAATTGTCTAGGTACTTCTCGGGGTCTGTCTTGCCATCATACCACCCTATATTGGGGAGGGTAAAATTGATAGGAAGAGGATGACTCATGACCTCATCTGTCAGAGCTGTCTCCATGGCATAGTCCTGGAGGGCATCAGCATCGACACCCCGCTCAACATGTTGTACCTTGTCCATCAGATCTTTCACTAATCGCTCGAGCCTGACTGTATTTCATCACTAGCGGTAAGGGTGTCAACGGGCCGGTCCGGGCCGGTTTCGGTTCAGGTTGAATCGGTGTCAGGTTTTATAAACCCAACCCAAAACATGTCCATTAAGAGTTCAGACTGGGTTGGGCTGCGCTGGACACAATAACTATCAGGCTGGTCCGGTGTCAGTTTGTTATCGGGCTGGACTTATTGAGGTGATTTCGGGCTGGTTCGGTCCGGACCGGGCTTATCAAGCTTATCGGGTCTATTTTATATGTAAGATATATAACATATTTTATTATTTCTATCTATAAAATTAGCATCATTCCTCCTATATGTATGTAATTCAGTAAATTGTAACAATTAACATACTCTTTTCAACTATAGATTCATATAATTTTTCGGATCAAGAAGTGAACTATAACAGTGTAATATAATCCATCAAAATTTAAAACCATTAAAATTAAGAAAGGGTTCTTTTGAATAGCCTCAGGTAAAGAGAAGTGGAGTTTGGAAGGCAAAGTATGTCAAATGCCCCATGGTGGGCTCCAATATATTGTCGGTGGATTCCGTTCAGCTTCCCAGATCACGTCACGTAGTTGAAACACAAATACAACAAGAAAGTGGACGGGATATACCCCGGGGCTACTCCGATGCCAAAGCTAGAGAATTCCGAAGACAGACAGAATGGAATCCTTAGTGAAAAACTAGGACTCCTTAGAGATGGGGTTCCCTGAGATACGGGAGCTTCAGTAACCTTCTCCTCTTTCCCGGTGAGGTAGAACTTAGGGTAGTAAAATGGAGAATAAGTTCTCAAAATGACTGAGTTGGCATCATCCCAGAGTGGGTTAATTCTCCCTTTTTTCATAGGAAAGTCTAGATCCTTTGTAATCGATGCTCTTTTGCTACTTATAGGTTCAAGAGAAAGCTTCTCCAACAAGCTCGTCCCCACCTACCGCGATCTCAATCACCAGCCACCTAGGGAACAATAGGTGGGAGGGATTACAACCCCTTAAGACAGTACTAGGATGTCTTGTCAGCCACTTACAACCCCTCACGACCTTCTTCGACCCCCTTTTAGTCCACATCCTTCATATCTTCTGACAACTGTTTCTGCCCTTACACTTTTACCGAGTGTCACACTTATTTTTTGTTGATTCGATCTCCGATATGGTGACCTGGCCAGTCAAATCCGCCTACTTGGCATTTATGGTTGTTGTTGATATTTATGAGCATTAATGACAGACCATTAAATGCCCAACCACCTCCATCAGTCTGTCAAATCATAGTCTGATATCCTAGGGGGGGTTGAACACGAGTTCATCTCCCGAACGTCTCTTATCTTCATGCGTTATACTTTGGATTCTTGACATGGGCCCCATTTTTCAAGGGCTATCTCGGATTCTCCATTCACGGCCGGATTTAAACCCATGAATATTTTCCCCCAACAAATTTGTAAGTATTATGCATGCATGTGTATACTTATAGATTGATTGATATATATGATAAGGGAAGGATAGAAAAATGACCAGGAAATTCTAATCCAAAATTAAAATATTTGACTTTTAAAGGTGTAAGAGAGTTCTCAAATGTGGGAAAAAAAATGATTTATTCAAATACAAATTTCCAATATTGTTAATTTAGGAGGTTTTATACAGTTAATTGCTACTTTGGATGTTCTGATCCATCGATGCATTCGGTGCCCCACGGACTAGCCACCTTTTAGATATTAGGGTCCATTTCAATCATATATATGCCTTGTATCTTACAGTTTTAGATGTCAAAATGTCTCTTGAAATCATTTATCTCAATGCATGTCAAAGATCTTTTATGCAGCGAAATGGATTCGGCTGAAATTATTATGGCATGAGTAAAGGGTGACGTGGACAAGTATCAACAAAGGTTGAAAGCTACCTGAGATGCGAATATGACAATGTTAACGATCATTTCAAAACGGTTTGTTTGTTTGTTTGTTTTTTTTTTTTAAACTGTGTAATACAAATTGAATTAATGAGAAAAAAAAAATCTAAAATAAAATAACATTTTGGGAAAATTACCTGAATTTTCAATCTGATAGTTTGCATAATATAATTGGGCAGTTGATGGAAAGACATGAAGCATCCTACACAATATGAATATCCTCATGTAGTTGACACCTCCATCTATATTTTTCAAACACTGAAATTAGCAAATTCACCATTGAAGTCACTTTTCATCAATTTTTCAACTTATGTGGTAGAAATATAAATAAAATAGTTATATTAAAATATTTGAACCATTGTGCAAATCAAATAAATGAGATATTTTATTACATGAGCAAGAGTTATGTGGACAAGAATTCTAGAAAGTTTTAGTATTAATATTGTTAAACTAATTAAGGGTAAATTACAACAAAAGATTGGTCTATGATTTGTTTGGATTACCGATAAATAATCATTGTAGAAGGAAAGAAAATTTGAACATGTTCATGCCACCTTAAGCGGTTTTCTAATTACTTATTATGTATCGGATTCACTCCTAAATTAGTTTTAATTTGTTCATTTCTCATTTTATCTTTTCTAGTTTTACCATTCATCCATCTCAATATCTTTATTTTAACTACTCTAAATTATTTATATGCATATTGTTGTTACACTATCCAATATTCAAACAATGTCAATAGAATTTGTAACTATGAACTAAATGATTTATTCAAAATCAAATTATTGGAACAATTTCACATCTAGCATAAATAAATGACTCTATGAACAATACAACATATTTCTTTAAGAGTAAGAATAAAATTTATGGGGAAAGAAATATCAAAGGAATCATAATTAAGTTACTCTAAAAGGGATGTAAACCACTTTTTCCTTTTTTAAAATTAATTGGCTTATAATTTATAAAAAGAAAAGAAGATTCTACAATGGTGGGATGGGAAGTAAAGTGGAGTGGCTTGGGTCCTTCATAAAAGATTCTAATATCCTTTAATACTTTTGAATCAAAAGTGTTAATAGAGCTGAGTAAGTTGTTTGTATGAATTTTAATTTATATGTATGTGTATGTATACATATATATATATATATATATATATATATATATATATATATATATATATATATATATATATATATATATATATATATATATATATATATATATATATATATATATATATATTGACTATTATATATGATATAAGGGAAAGATAGAAAAATGACCAGGAAATTCTATTCCAACTTATCAAAAGATTTTATTTTTAGAAGGTATAAGAGAGATCTAGAAGGAGAGAAATATTTGTTTCGAGTCAAACATGGGAAACTAAAATAACATAAGAAGTGAAACTTATAATATTCTAAAATAATGTAAACGAAAATTACCTTGCAACTGAAAATGATTTATTTCAATAAATATTTTCTCGTATGGTTAATCGAGGAAGTTGTTCTAATTGCATTTGGCTGAAATTGTTAAGGCCAGATTAGATGATATGGATAAGTATCAACGAAATTTGAAAGCTAAGTGAAAAACATTTGAAAGCTAAGTGAGAAACAATCTCAAATATATCTATTTTTTAAACCGAAATCAAATTAATGAGAAACAATCTCAAATTTAATATACAAATAAATTATTATAGTATCTAAAATAAATAATTTTTTCTCAAAAATCTACCTGATAAATATCCAGTTAAATAATTTCATATTGTTACAACATTTGAACTTAATTGTGCAATTTATGGAAAAACATGAACCATGCAACACAGTATGAACATCCTCATGTAAAAAATAATAATAATAATAATAATAATAATAATAAAATCCCCAACTGCATGTTTTAGATCGTATTTTCGTAGTAGTTGGTAATTAAATCCATATTTTTTCAAGAACTTAAATTATCACACTGACCACTAAAGTAATATTTTTTTTTTTGTCAAATTATCAACTTATATAGTAGAAATAATAAAATAGCTATGATGTGGACAATAATTCTAGAAAGTTTGACAGTCAATATAGTCAAACAAAACTAAGCTATCACAAAAGATCTGATGTACGATTTACGATTTGGTAAGGTAACTGATAAATTTTTCAAGAAAGCAACAATATTCGAAAGGTATTAGAGGACATTTGGATCTGTCTTTACTCAATTTCAGTCCCATTAGACATGCTATGTGGTACCAATATATAGTCCATTGACAGAACCGTTTATAAATCATGCTAAGTTATTCCAAAAAAATAAATAAATAAAAAAAAATGCCGTGAAGAATTTACAACTGGAGAGATGGAGAATTATTTATAATGACCACATAAAAAATTGCATTGGGCATTTACATTTTTGCCCTCAGCAATCCAAATGCTTCGAAGATAATAGGATTTCAAAAATTTTGAAGGATACTTTAAGATATTGCAATATTGGATTGGATAAAAATTGACATGGACAGCATGCCACGAAATCTAAGTGCCAACAAGTAATTCTAATAGCTTCTTACACATTATAGTGACTTGATTTCCTAACAAAAACAAAGAAAATATTATGTTGAATAGTTTCACATTGGTTATCTAGGATCTTGAAAGTGTTTTTATGTACATTTGACCCTTTACCTAGAGTTTGAGTTGGAATTTAATGTGGTATCAGGTTTAAGAGATCATGTGTTCGATCCTTGGTTCGTACAAGTGCTTCTGTTGTGTGTTTTCTACCCTAACACTATGTGCTCTTCAGTGCCACATGATGACACCAGGTCAAGATGGTGTCAAGGGTCCATAGAGCCGTCTCCACATGCAAGGCGAGGGTGTTTTGTATTGATATACATAGTTGTGATCTTTATTTAACAATTTGAGTTTTCTGGACATATAAACAGTTGTTACATGACATGTAGAGGATTAATACTGTTGTGTGTTGAGATACATTGTTGTAGCTCTTAATAAACAACTCGAGCTTTTAAGTTAAACAATTGTAACGTGAAATTAGACCCATCTCTCGATCTTTCCCTCGTGTATCTATCTAAGTGTACACTCACACAAGCTACACATGAGGGGAGTATTGATCCCATGCATCCTTGTATTAAATTTGGGACTCTTGGTGTCTTCATGTGTTAGTTGGATTCTTTCATAATAGTTCAAACTTTTGAATTGAAATTTGACACATTATGTAGAAAGCGAATCCTAACTTGAAACTGGAGCTTCCACTACGTGGGCCGCTTGGTGTCTTGCTGATCAGACGGGTCAACATTTATCAGCCATTTTATTACACGTAATATCCAAGCAAGAAAATTATACTTTATATCATCAATTTTAGTTTATTGTTAAGTATTACATCGCCACTAGCTGGAAATAGAAGTATAGAACCATCAGATCGAAGTTAATAAAAAAAATTTGTATAACTCATTTTTTTTTTTTGGGTAAAATGTATAACTCATTTTAAGTATTTGCATGAATGACTTCTTCGATTCCTTACTACAATTTGAAATCTTTAAATACAAAAAAATTAGGGAATGTAACTTATATCTAAGACAACTTCATACAAAATTAGGGCTGCAACATGGCCGGGTTTTTCAAAACCCTAACCCTAACTCTAGCTATTTAAACTTAACCCTAACCCAGCCCAATCCTGTCAGGGTCAGAAAATATACAACCCTAACCCTGACTCTAGCAGGGTTGGGCCTAACCCTAACCTACCCTGATTGACCCTGACAGGACCGGGTTGGGCTGGGTTAACCCTAATTAACCCTGATTTAGGGTTGGAATGACCCTGATTGGTCCATAAACATACAACAAATTGTCAAATAACATATATATATAACAATTATAACTTAAAGATATTAAAGATATGACAAATACAAATATATATATATATATATATATATATATATATATATATATATATATATATATATATATATATATATATATATATATATATATATATATATATATATATATATATATATATATATATATATATAGGGTTGGGCTCAACCCAGGGGGTCAACCCTAACCCAATCCAACCCTGTCAGGGTTGATCAAAATTTGAACCCTAACCCAACCCTATCAGGGTTTGGGCCGGATTCAACCCTGCCAGGGTTCAGGGCGGGTTTGGGCGGGTTTGGGTTGTCAGGGTAAAACTTGCACCCATACAAAATACAATATAAGACAAATACTATTGATATATATTTATAATCCCAATGCCAGATCTCAATCAGATCCATTTTTCTTGAGACTTGGCTCGCTCAAATGTAGTTGAGTTGAAGTGGTTTAATGGGCCAACTCACTAGATTAACTCTGTATACCATCCTAATTAATCTAGTGTGATTATTAATTGGCTTGTTTAGTCAAATGAATTAATAAATTGTACTTAACAATGCTCCAATCCCCGGCCACTCATGTTTATACTTAATCATAAGTTTGTTGGACTTTGTGTTGTCATTATTGGAAACTTGGCTGATGTGATAATGTTTGTGAGCATTCAGTCAGATGAATGAGGAGAGAGAATATCAGTGTAGGAGAGAGAGTGTCAATGCAGTGGCAAAACTGGAGCAACCTCGAGCAACCTCGTAGTTAAGTTTTACAGTGTTTTACATCTCTTATAGTGTGTCTCAGATGGCTTACAGTGAGTTAAATGGCATTCTACATCAAGTTTGATGAGAGAGAATGCCTGTGGGCCCCATTGGTGATGTGACATAGTTTCTAATGATATGACCAAGTTTCTGATGATGATGTAGTGTTGCGGCATCTTGAAGCATTACATGAAGAAAGAAGATGTAGAGAGAGAATGAGGAGAGAGAAACGAGAAAGAGAAAGAGGAGAGAGACTGTGGGTGGGACCCACGGGTGTGGTGGCAAGGTGACATGTCAACACGGCAACCCACGACACTTGGCATGCATACACGCAAAATTTCAAGTCCAAATTCCTATGTTTTATAGACTTTTAATTTTGGATCTATTTTTGGTGGGTCCCACAGAAGTTTCATGAAGATCCGACATTGGAAAGACGTAGAGCATCGAATTAGCTTTCCAATGCAACTTAAATTGCTCAATTCTGACTTTGGATGAGGGAGATATCGTAGTTTTCGTCGAAACGATCGAAAACGGCCAAAAAATAAGCTTTCGGTGAGTTGTTTACAACAGGGAAAACAGTAGAATTTTTGAAGAGTTCAGGGGTTATTTGTGATTATCAGAAGTTAACGGATTAAGCTGTAATTATCATAAATGGCTGAAGATTCTGTTTGGACGGCTCAGAATGAGCCACGTCGTCAAGATCCAGATTGGATGGATTTGATTAAGGCGTGCTTGAGTGTATCTTAGCGGGTGCGTCATTATCCTCCCGCGAGCTTTCTGGTTGGTCGGTTGCAACATAATATGATGTATCGCAGCGCATGAAGAATGTCATGCGATTTGGTGTGACGCACGTACAGCATCGTGGCGGATCAGATCCAGATCCAACGGCTCACATAATCTCCGATCGCGCCTGACGCGATTTATTCAGATCCGATGGCTCAGGTTCAATCTAGCCTTTTTAAGGTAATCTGATGATCTCTGTTGAAGATCCCTTGAATGCCAATCAGCGTGCGACAAATCATAAGGCGGGCGGCGATTCGGTGTTGCGCGGGTGCACGGTATGGCTTCGAAAGATTCTCTTTCTTTATTTCTGATTGATCAAACTTCAAACTGACATAACTTTTTCATCCGAACTCCAAATCAGTCCCTTCAAGTTGCAGTTTTCATATTTTTGGATTCTCTACCTATTGGGCGCCGTTGGGAGTCAAAAAAAAGAAGAAAAAATTTGAAAAGAGCTTTTTGAAGGCAGAGAGAAAGAAATCTAGGGTTTCGTGCCCTGTGGGAGTGATTAATCACCAACTATCTCTTCTCTGTGCATCAATGGAGTGCTAAATCCCTATGAGAGGTCAGTAGAGCGTTTATGTTTAGATTCATGGTGATTATAGATTGTGTGAAAGAGATTGAAAGCCTGTGAGTGAAGTGTGCTCTGTGAATCGATCTCTATCATCATTAAAGATTGTTGGAGAGTACCTGAGAGCAGTGTAAAGCTTCAGAGATATTGTTGGCCATTCGAAAGCATTGTTTATAAGATTTTTCAATTCTCTATCTATTTATGCTTTCAATTTATTGTATGCTAGCGTAGATGCAAATTGTTGAATACCTAGCTAGTGGGGAAAAATTGTAAGGCAAATTTATAAGTCTAAAAAAAGTTGTTATTTGTTTCCCGTGGGTGCGGGTTAAGCGTGGTGTGTTCAGTGGGTGCTGGACACTGACTGATAAGCCTGAATCTTGGTGTTGGTGCGCCCTCTCAGTTTTATGCTGGGAAAACCTAGGGTTAGTATCCTTGTCTTGTTAGAGACAAAAAGCTGAGTGTTAAGTAAATACGGAGCCCGTTGGGCATTACTCCGTGGACTAGCCATCACACACTGTGTTGATGAACCACGTAATATCCCTGTGTTTATTGTTTTATCTTTCTGGTATATTTTGGAATGCGTAGAATGGCTTGCAGGGTGGGTGTGTAAATCTGGTAGACCTGACCACTGAGTGGTAGCGAGGTAGATTTGCATACGCTTGTGTGTTTGTAAAAGAATATATCTCGATCAGCTTTAGGCAACAGTAAAATAATTAAGGAAAATTTTCAGACATTGATTCACCTCCCCCTCTCAGTGTCATATCAAATTCATTAAAGTTATCCTGATAATCAGTGGTTAGCAGATGGACAAGTTGCTGATATTAAATTTGCAATTTGACAATTATTTCAAAACAAGCCCCACTAAGGGGGCATGAATGACTCCTAGTTTTTAAAACCTGAAAACTGTTATTAATTTATGCTTTCCTACTATTTTTTTTTTGGTAACTAATTAAATTTGTAGTGGTTAGTTGTGAGTAGGTGAAGCAAGGGTTTTGGACTCAGGTCGATAAACTAAACCACATTACGAAGCTGGCATCTGGAAATTGGACTAAATGTTCATGAAAGATACTGTTATTATCATAAATTATAACCACCTTATCCCTATTTAACTGAAAAAAAAAAAAAAAGAAAAAGAAAAGCTATCCATAGAGCCTCTACGTGAACTTACAGCTCAAACATTTATATTTTTTCATTCTCTTCTGATTTTTAAAGCTTATCAAATCTAATAGAAGATATTTCGAGCCAAAACTTAGAAGAATTAATAAGATCCATCCATATTAATATTAATAATTTTCACTGTTTTAGGGGAGTTCTCTTCTTCTTCCCCATATATTCACTATCTACTTACATTCTTTCTTCGATCGACCTTGAGACTCTTGATATTTCAAACCTAGGAGAATTAAGGGATTTTTTATATTAAAAACAATTGAGAATTAACAGCTCTAATCTAATCCATATTGGAACTAATCATCTTAATTTATGCTAATTAAGAACAAGAGGGGAAAAGAAAAATCATCTTATATTTTGTCTGAATTATGTTTTGTATAGTTGGATAGTCAATAAAATGCGTTGAATGAAATGACAGCTGCTCTAATCCAACCCTTATTCGAACTCTACCATCAATGATAATTAAAAACAAGAGGGGAAATTTTTTTAAAAACCATCTTATATTTTGTTTGAATAATGTTTTGTATAGTTGGATAGTCAATAAAATGTGTTGAACATACGATTGATACATAAGTTAATTGATTAGGTTATTTGTTAATGGGGCTCATTTTTGACCTAGCCGGACCCATCTACACTAGGTTTGGATTAATGTTGAGTAGATGTCTGTCTGAAAAAAATGAGGGAGTCTTTTTGTTCTTCTTTAGGTTTACTATTGTGACATTTATAGATGGAGCAACTTTCTCTCCACCCATGGTGAAAAGTGTTCACACACCAATTTTGATGATAGGATGAAATTTTTAGAATAATGGAAAAGATAGTTTAGTCACTCGTTTAATATAATGAGTAATAATAAAATCACAGTAGTGAGTAAATACTTATGTTGGTAGTGATAAAAAACTTTCTAATTAAAAAACAAGAAAAAGATGGTGAAGACTTTGGACTTTGGACTTTGGAGTGTGGGCTAGAGCTCACTGCGGCAGCTTTGTTGTTGTTACCGAATTCTCTTTTTAATGAAAATATTAGTAGTTGTAATTTATTTATTTAGATTTTCATTTTAATGGACCACACAGAGTAATAACTTATGAAACATCACTATAAACAAACCCAATATTTTCCTTTGATTTTCTTAATTATATTCATGAGAATATCAATGTAGGGTTTAAAAATGTCTAATATGCTTGAGGTCCCTACTCCCTAGTAGGGAGAATTTGAACAAAACCCCATCCAGAGAGAGACAGAGATTGATATGATTTGTTAATCGTATTTTTTCTATATATTTAAGAAAATATAAATAAAAGACATAGTGGCCAATTACTAGTTCCTATGTACTATTTTGTATTAATAAACCACGATTCTATGTTATTTGACTGTAATTAAGGACATGCCATTTTTATCATCATGCTGTTTTATTTTTTTATAAATATTTTATAATCACGCATATAGAAAGAATGTTCTTGTTGATCCTTATCATTTTTTTAATTAGTTAATTGTAACTAATATAGCTTGCAGTTTATCATTCTTACTCATATGCCATATCAAAGTGAAAAAATTTAGCCACTGCTCCACCACTGTTAACATCATTCATAATTTGTTGACACTAAAACCATCCAATCCCAAAAACTTGATTAAGACTTAAGGTTATATGAAAGATGATGACTTTCATTGGATTCAAAATGCAAACATTGATTGATGAGCAATATAGTAATTTGCACAATTGTTTATGAAAAAATCAGATGTTCGAATAAATAGACTCATTGAAAAGTGAAAAAAAAAGGTAATTCAAATTTTGGTTTAGTAAAAAAATAATAATAATAAAATTTCATGGATGAATATTATATTAAAAAAAAAATTCAATGTAGTGATAGCCCATAATCAGCCACGAGAGAAAGCCATAACTTTTTTTTCAATAAAAAAATCCATCACTTTGGCATTTCTGGTAAAGGTATTGAAATAATACATTGAAATTTTGGAAATTTTTTGAGGGGAATGAATTTACCAAAAAAAAGAAAAAAAAAAAGAAAAAAGAAATACAGTCTAATTTTCCACACGTGGCATTATTAAAAAGAAGAGTATCAAAGGCGTCCAAGTGTGACGTCTGTAACAGAGTGAAAAGATTAAATAAAACTGATATTAAAAGAACTTCGTTTGTATCCATAAAAGTTTTAAAAATCAAGAAATGGAGTCTTATTGGCTCTTGAGAGCTCTATTTGTGGACGAGACCAGATACCACAATCACGGCTCTCAAAAAAAAAAAAAAAAAAAAAAAAAACTGAGAATATATGATGAAATTGATATGACACTAAGAGGGGGTGAATCAGTGTCAGAAAATTTTTCTTAATTATTTCACTGTTGTTCAGAGCTGATGGAGATCTAATTTTTCACACACACAAGCGCATGCAAATTTACCTCGCTATCACTCAGTGGCTAGGTCTACTAGATTTGTACACTCATCCTGTAAGTCATTCTGCGCACTCCAAAATATACCAAAAAAATAAAGCAATGAACACAGAGTTATTACGTGGTTCACCAACACAGTGTGTGATAGTTAATCCACATAGTAATGCTCAACGGACTCTGTATTTATTCAACACTCAGCTTTTAGTCTCTAACAAGACAAGAATACTAACTACAAGACAAGAATACTAACTCTAGATTTTTCCAGCATAAAACTGAGAGGGCACAACAACGCCAAGATTCAGGCTTAATAATCAGTGTCCAACACCTACTGAACATACCATGCACGCTTAACCTGCACCCACGAGAAGCAAATAATAATTTTTAGGCTTATAGAATTGCTTTACAGTTAAACCCACAGGAAAGATAGGTATTCAATTTTTTCTTTCACCTATGCTAGCATACAATGCATAGAAAACAATAAAAAGATGGGGAATGAGAAAATCTCACAACAAATTATTTTCGAACGGCTAGCAATCTCTTTGAAGCTTCACACTGCCCTCAGGTACTCCCCAACAACCTTCAATAATGATAGAGATCGATTAACAGAGCACACCTTGCTCACAGGCTTCCAATCTCTTCCACACAATCCATAATCACCATCAATGTAAACATAAAAATTTTACTAACCTCTCAAAGGGATTTAGCACTCCATTGATGCACAGAGAAGAGGTAGTTGGTGATTGATCACTCTCACAGGGCATGAAATCCTAGAAAACCTTCTGTCTGCCTTCAAAATGCTCTTTTCAATTTTTCTCAGCATTTTTACGACTCCCTACACCACCCAATAAATAGAGCATCTGAAAATATGGAAATTACAACTTGAACGGACTGATTTGGAGTTCGGATGAAGAAGTTATATCGATTGAAAGTTTGACCAACCAAAAATAAGAAAATAGAATCTTTTGGAGCATTCGAGTGAGCCCACGTCACACGGAATTGCAGCCCGCCACATACGTTGTCGAACGCTGATTGGGTGACGCAGAATCTGTTCAATCGTCCGTTGGATCAAAGGTAAAAAGGAGGGATTGAAGCACTGCTGTCGGATTTGTATATATCGCGTCAACTTAAGTCGGCGCAATTGATCGCTGTTAGATCTAGATCTTGATCGCCGCCACAAGATGAATGCGCCACACCGAATCATAGCGTCACCTCCATAAACCGCAACCCATTATATTAAGTTGTCTTCGTTCAACCAGAAGGCTCGCGATGGAATCTCGATGCAACTACGACGATACACCAGATACCGCCTTAATCTGGACCATCCAATGCATCAAGCCTCCGTAGCTTCATTTGGACCACTGATTTAGAATATTCTCTTCTTTTCATATCGAAAAAGCCCCTAAACAACTTGTGAAATTGCCTTTGTAACCAGCCATCCATTTAACAAACCCTGTAGGCACAATTCTTACCGAGAGAACTTCTCTCTAACCCGTTGGCTCACTCTCTCTCTAGGAAAATTAACAAACAAGTAGGGGGCATGCTGTGTGTGGTAAGGGTGTCAAAACTGGGCCCGGCCCGGTAGCACGGACCGAGCCAGCCCGATATAACCCGAACCCAACCCGGACCGAGCCTTAATGGACAGGTTTTGGTCTGAGCTTGTAAAGTCCGGCACCGTTTCAGTCCAAACCGAAATCAAATCGGACCGGTCCGTTAAGAAACCCGAATTAGCCCAAACTGATAAAACCCAACCCGAACACTGGTAAGGTCCGTTCGGACCCAATTTCTTAATTTTAATAGATTGTGTTACACTATTAGAGTTCACTTCATGATCTAGAAGATTATGTGAATCTATAGTTGAAAAGATTATGTTAATTGTTATAGTTTATTAAATTACATACATATGGAAGGAATATTAATGCTAATTTTATAGATATAAATAATAAAATAGGCTATATAGTTTACATATAAAAGGGCCCCGATAAGCCCGATAAGTTCGATCCGGACCGAACCAACCCAAAATCACCTCAATAAACCCAGCCCGATAGCAAACCGACACCGGACCAGCCCGTTAGTTATTGTGTCCAGCGCAGCCCACCCCAGCCCAAACTCTTAATGGACATGTTTTGGGCTGGACTTATAAAACCAGACACCGGTTCAGCCCAGATCGAAACCGGCCCAAACCAGCCCGTTGACACCCTTAGTGTGCGGCCAAGACCATGCGCATGGGCATGCGGCAGTGGGCCTGCGGGGCCTTGCTGCTTGTGGCCTTGCTGCTGCAAGGCATGCGATGGTGTGCCATGGCTACTGCCTAGCATGCGGCTGTGGCATGCCATGGTGCTGGCCTCGGCTACGTAGTGGCTACTGCCTATGGTGCCACGGCCCTCGGCCAGGATGGCTACCATGGCGGCATGCCACCTTGGCACAGTGGATCCCACCCATGCTCTTTCTCTCTCCTCTTTCGCTCTCCTCATTCTCTCTCTACATCTTCTTTCTTCATGTAATGCTTCAAGATGCCGCAACATTGCCTCATCATCAGAAACTTGGCCACATCACTAGAAACTGTGCTACATCACCAGTGGGGTCCATAGACACTCTCTCTCATCAAAATGAATGTAAAATCTCATTCAATTCATTGCAAGTTATCTAAAACACATGTAGAACATTGTAGAACACACATACGAGGTTGCTCCATCTTTACCACTGCCCTAACACTCTCTCTCCTACACTGACGCTCTCTCTCCTTATTTCTTTGACTCATCAACTCTATCACATCTGTCAAGTTACCAACAATGACAACATAAAGTCCAACAATATATAGAATCCAAAGCCACGTCGTGCAGGCCGGAACAGGATCAATAAGAATTTCTATTCGAAGAAGAAATGAAAAATCAAGTTGTGCCAATGAGTTCTTTGCTACTGTCGGACTGGGGGGAGAGGTTTTTATCTCTTTTTCAGATAAAGAGGGTTTTCAAAGATGCCCTGATTCAGAAAGGTTCAGTTAAAAAGATACCACAAATACGAATATGACTGCACATTTTCCAAGTTGCACGACAGGGTCTTGTTTAGCATGTCATGAGTTCTTTTATTATGTCAAGTAATAGTTATAAATCTTAATTTATTTAAAAGATCTTCGGATGCAGGAGAAGATGACGACACACTTGTCTAAAAGTCAAGTGGGTCAACATGACCGACCTCCATCGTCAGCCGAAAATTTCCACCAACCAAACTTCGTGTGCTCAGTTTTGTAATGCTAATATCCCTTGCCAGAGAAAATGAACCATCTTTTCTGAAAATGAACTATTGCTTTGATCGGATTTGAGACTTTGGCATGATCGGATTTGAGACTTGGCAAGGATAGGGTGCGAGTCCATCAAGTGACGGGAGTGTTAAGTTTTCATCTTAAAAGTTTGAACTAGTAAGTAGAGGGACTCTCACATACATAAGGAATCTAAAGTTATAATTTCTAAGCAATGTAGGACTATTCCCAACACCCCTCCTCACGTGTTGCATGTCACTCTTCTGGGTGACAATACACGTATTAGGGTTGGAGCTTTATCTAGTCTATGGTTGGTTTGCAGGAAGAGGAATGAAGTAGAGGCGGTGCTAGACTAGGGATTAGATAAGGGCAAAATGTAAACAAGATATTACGATTGGAGGAGAAGACGAAGGGGATAATCGATGGAGATACTATAGTGGCGGACGACAGGGACAATGGTAGTCTCTTCGTCAAAGATGAGCTTCAATTCGATTCTAGGGTTTGCGGAGGGAACGAGAGATATGTCTATCGTGGGCAGTTACGAATTTGTTCGTAGGAAGAGAAGGAGGGAATAAAAATTGGAAAAATAAGGAGGGAATTAAAAATTGAGAAAATAAGGAGGATTTGTACACGACGGGTATATTATACCATCTTCTAAACAGTATATCCGATGTATCATACCAATTACTATGGGAATACACAGCCGTCATATATAATATGCATATATACGGCGGGTTTCTGATACGCGTCGAAAATACTAAATTTATACACGGAATACTAATTCCGTCGTATAAAACTTATTAAATCCTATGGTTTTCAACTACCGTTGTATTAGATAAATTGTATATGACGCGCTGTTTTACCCGTCGTTAATGACTATCTTTTGCGACGGTAAAACTTTACCATCTTAAAATTTCGTCACAAAAAACCCTTTTTGTTATAGTGATGGTCCAATATTGGAATCAAACAGACCTCCAGAAGCTGAGTGGTCGCAGGTGTGACTGCACCTATGGTCTCAGTTTCTGCGACCGTAGGGTGTGGGGTCGATACCTGTGGTCGCATATCATGCGACCACACACATGCGACCACACCCTCCCTGGAAACTTCCCGAGGGCGTGTGGTCGACACATGTGTCTCCTGTGGTCGATCAAATTGCGACCTCACAAGTATTGGTCGACTTTTCCACTCTCATTGCAATACCTTCATGTTTTGATTCATTAGCTTATCATCGCCCCTGGGCCCCCCCCCCCCCGCCCCCCCCGGGGGGGGGGGGGGGGTGTGTCTCTCTGTGGGTTGGGGGGGTGGTTTTTCGTTTTTTTTTTTTTTTTTTTTCTTTATGCAATACCTTCATGCTATGATTCTAGCTACATTGATCCTTCCTATGATTGTTTTATGGCTTAAAATTCATACTTTTACATCATCCTTCACCCTAATAGATTTCCTTCATAGATCTCTTAGAATTTTGTCCAAGGTCTTAGGTTTGAGATCTTAGCAAAAAATCACTAACGGTGTAGGTGTTTCTGTTATTTATTTGAATTTTAAAGTATATCTTTGTAATTGTTTGAAAGGCTTGGAGGTATCTAGATTAAGGGCAAATTAATGGAGAGGTACCTGTAATTTTTCTATATTTTTAAATCTAGGCCAGTACTGGTTTTGCACCCGGCCCTTCTAAACATCCATTTGGTTATGCCATGTTTTCTTTGAGCAAAGACGACATTGGCATAGGAAACCATGTCTATCCCTCCGCCACTCAAACTTGGATCCATTGAAATGTGCCTGTAATTTTTCTATATTTTTAAATCTAGGCCAGTACTGGTTTTGCACCCGGCCCTTCTAAACATCCATTTGGTTATGCCATGTTTTCTTTGAGCATAAGTACGTACATTGGCATTAGGAAACTCATTTTGTCTATCCCTCCGCCACTCAAACTTGGATCCATTGAAATGTGCCTTTTAGGATAGCTTTGCATTTCACATTCAAACGAAGGTGCATCACAAGGCTGTTTCAGTCAATTCCATGTTTTAAGTCATTGACTAAAGAGAGAATGATGATCATGCTGCCAATGTTAGACATTCTTTCATATTCTAGTTCTTTTCTCCTTGACGTGTGGGTCTTTTTATACATAAGAACCAAGGTGCCTCCTAACCCCTCCCATGCTTGAATTCACTTGGCGTGGTAGATTCCATTCCACGAGGGCACCGGGGTGATTCCCTACCCTTGGCGAAGTACCCTTTGATTCCTTTGACTCTCCCTTCCATTCTTTTTTATTTGTGCACTTTGCTTGAATATCAATTGTAGGTATTATCCCTAGAATGCACATTCCAAGAGATCTACCAAGGTTTAGGGATCGGATCTGATCGGCCTTAGCCGACCCCATGCAGACACCCACTCAACAAGGCTTGAGGGTAATTCTGGCGAGGTAATGTAGGAATGAGGGTAATAGGATTGATCCTCACGCTGATCCCGTGTCCTGATTCCGTGCACTTGAACATTGGGATCTACTATCCTGACTCGGTACATTAAAATATCGAAACTATTAGACTTATTATCCTGAAATTACATCTTTCTAATGGTCTAGCTCAAATCATTCGATCCCTGAAATTTGTGCTAGTTAAGAACTTTTTAATCTTTTTGTCAGGTGGACACCCCGTGAAATAATCCCTCGGCAAGAGTCTGCTGCTCTCTATGGAGGTTTTTGGTTCGTTTGTGGGGTTTTTCTTTACTCTTTTACTCGCCTATCGGGACCCTCTGGCTTCAAGGCCTGTTTAAGTAGTGAGGTTGCTTTTGACACGTATTTCTATTAATATAGAATTATAATGGACTAAGGAATCTGCAGATATTTTCATTATAGGTTCAAAATGCAGAATAGGCTTTCAGAGAATGCATATAATGATCCAAGAACTAGAATGCATACTAAACATTGTTTTTGTTATTTCAAAATGTGTTATTTGACGTAGAATGCTTTCCAAGAATGCATACTAAGCACAGCTTGAGACTCTGAGTCTTGGCACAATGCGATTATTATTGCTTTCCCTTATAAAATATTTTTTCTAGATATATTTCAAAAGTAAGAGGTTTTCTGGTTCATAAATAAGTGGAGGGTTTTAAATAGGATTAAGAACAAATGTTGGTAGACCATGGTATCAGATACTTGATCTGTTCATAGAAAAACTTTTGCCTTCTTTGTCCATACATTTTATTTTAATTCACCAATTTTATACTACCTCTCTGAGTGAGTAAAAACACTTAAGCATCACATATATAATTATAATCGGATTGGCATTTGCAAAGACGGGTGAAGATTGACAATCCTTTTAACTTGAGCACCAATATAGAGCAATGTAATGACATGTAGGACCTGTAACACAGAATCAATTGAATAACTTATAACAAAAAATTGATTGGGGTCCAAAGAGGCTGCAAAAATTTATAAAACTTCCCTTATTGCAATTGCCAAAATACTTCAACTGGTTATGGATTAGAAAAGGGTTGTGATAGGTCCCCTGAATTGTGATAAGTGGAATCCATCATAACTTGCTAGAGTTATTAAATATGGATGGTACATGTATATGAAGATCCATTAATATCCATCTCATTGGCTGAATTTCAACTTAGAAAAAGCAAATGCTACTTACTGTGTAGTAGTGAATCGCAGTGCTTTTTTTTTTCTTTTTTGCCTTTTTTTTTTTTTTTTTTTTTTCTGGTTTGAGAGTAATTCCCTGGACCATAGTTATGAGCTCCACTAAACAATTTTCTCAGTATAAGATTCAGTATAAGATAGAATATTTTAAATCAATTTGCAGAAATATACGCAATAGGAATGGAATTTCACGCTCATATACTATAGATTGGTCTTATAAATTAACTATGAATGTATACCTTATTTAAAAAAAGGAGTAGATGCATGGAGGGATAAACAAAAAGAAGTTACATTCCAATTGATTACAAGAGTTGACTTTTTTAAGTTCTAAGACTTTTTGTTACGGAAAATATTCACTTTAATATTACAAGAAAAAAAATAGTTAGAAGAATTAAAGAAGTAAACATGGGTTTGAGTTATCATATCTCCAGATGATCTAAAACCCCTTGTAAATTATTTTTTATCCCATAGTGGATGAATAAAATTAACCCCAAAAGTGACTTGGGAAGAAGGGAAAAAAAAGTTTATTTATAAAAAAAATGTTAAATTAGATAATGTCAAATAGGGTTGATTAAAAACCAGAAAAGTACCTGGGGGAGGGGGAGTGCATGGAATGAAACTCTTAAAAAAAAGAAATTTCCCTTTGTTTGAAAGTCAAGTCCACCGAAATCTGAATTTACTTAATATATAGTAATGTTACAATAACAGCGTAGTTTTATCCCAAGGTTAATATAGTTATGTTCTGCTACTGTATGGTCCCATCAAGTCGGCAGCCCGCACCGTCAAAAAAAATAAAAAAAATAAAAGTAAACTAATCCTTAACATAGATTCACAAACAAAAGATATAACTATGTTACAAGTAATTAAATTGATATGAGTTTCGCAAATGTAATTTTGATTTTCACTACTTTACTAGAATTATTTTTTTCTTTCTGATTTTGTTTGAAGGAATTTAGCTGTCCCTGGGATGGTCCTTCCTGTATGGTTCTTTATTCTTATTTGATGTATTTCAAGTTCACCAAAAGAAAAGATGAAGTTTCAACTCCACTCCATAGAGTCTCATCATAACATTTGAGTTGACGATTGATAGAGACCTTTAGTTCCTCGACTCCATTTGGTTATGAAGTTGACTTCACAGGAACTTTTTGTCAATGAATCAGATCTGGAAAACACGCAGTGCATATTGATGTAAAAAGAATTCAAGCAAAAGTCAATATTTTAAAAATTCAGAAATTAAGCTAATATCAACAGAACTTCTAATTAACAATTTTAAATGATTTATTCAAAATCAAATTATAGGAACAATTTCACATCTATCATAAATAAATTGCTTTGACTATTTTCATGAACAATATATGCATCTTTATTTTAAAAATTTAAAATTCATGAAAACCATTTTTTCTTTTTTAAATTACATGGGTTATAAAAAAAATAAAAAATAAAAAAAATAAATAAAAAAGATGTTACAGAGGTGGGATGAGAAGTAGACTGGATTAGGTTGGGTCCTTAATCAGAGAATTAATGGGAATATTAGGTCCAGGCATATTCAGTTTGTTCTTTATTTAATCATATCAGAGTATACCATTCAAGGTTGCCATAATAATTTGCATGATATTATTGTTCTTAACTAAATAAAGTTTGTCTTTGAAACTTAAGTAAACACTTCTTTGATTCCTAGAATACATAGTCCAATGAAAGTCAATGAGCATAATCACATAATTAGGGTTACTGTTACACTAAACACAGATGTTATGATCCATCAAATGACCAGCCACAATGTAAACAAGGGTTTCTCTTCAATGAATTCTGTTCCTAACTGTTCCATAACTGTTCCAAACATTTTGTAACTGACAAATGCATTGGAATTTCATGAGCATATATGGTAACCAAAACTTAGAAACCAAACATATCTATGGATTTATCTTATACATTGATTTTAAGATACTACCAAATGGATCCTGTCAGCTTGCAATGGTAAATCGGTGTGTAACTATGCCATCAAGATTGCTTTCTACGCTTCAAATCTATCATGTTTGGTGGAAGATTACTTCTTGTTGCTCTATAAATCAAATCTGGAGGTGCATTGACTTTGAGATCAAATCCAAGAACCATCTTCATGCCTCAGACAAGGACTCAGCTCTGAACCATTATATTGTCTCTTCTTGGGGTTTGGATATTCAGCTACTCTGAATTTGTTGGGCTCCTGTGCCCTTCTTTGTTCCTTTTGGGACTGCTGTATTGCTGGTTGTTTAATAAATTACTTATTCACACCAAAAAATAAGCTACTAACATCCATAGATTCTTATGTATCACAAGAGTTATTTTTGTATGCAGAATAATTTGTATGTATTATGCATGTGTATACTTATAGATTGATTGATATAATATGATAAGGGAAGGACAGAAGAAAAATGACCGGGAAATTCTACTCCAAGGTTAAAAATTTTGACTTTTGAAGGTGGTGTAAGAGAGTTCTCAAATGTGGGATAAAAAACAATTCATTCAAAGACAAATTTCCAATATTGTTAATTTAGGAGGTTATTCCTCTACAGATGCTACTTGGGATGTTCTGACCATCGATGCATTGGTGCCCCATGGACTAGCCACCTTTCAGATTTTATGGTCCATTTCAATCATATAAATGCCTAGTATCTTATAGTTTTAGATGTCAAAATGTCTCTTGAAACCATTTATCTCAATGCATGTCAAAGAACTTTAATGCAGAGAAATGGATACGGCTGAAATTATTATGGCACGAGTAAAGGGTGATGTGGACAGGTATCAACAAAGGTTGAAAGCTACCTGAGATGCGAATATGACAATGTTAATGATCATTTCAAAACGGTTTTTTTTAACTGTGTAATACAAATTGAATTAATGAGAAAAAATCTAAAATAAAAAAAAATAAAAACATTTTGGGAAAATTACCTGAATTTTCAATCTGATAGTTTGCATAAAATAATTGGGCAGTTGATGGAAAGACATGTACCATCCTACACAATATGAATATCCTCATGTAGTTGACACTTTCATCCATTTTTTTCAAACACTCAAAGTTAGCAAATTCACCATATATTGAAGTCACTTTTCGTCAAATTCTCAACTTTTATGCAGTAGAAATATAAATAAAATAGTTATATTATGATATTTGAACTATTGTGAAAACCAAATCAATGAGATATTTTACAACATGAGCAAGAGTGATGTGGACAATAATTCTAGAAAGTTTTAGTATTAATATTGTTAAATTAATTAAGGGTAAGTTTCCACAAAAGATTAGTCTATGATTTGTTTATAACAGATAAATAATCATTGTAGAAGGAAAGAAAATTTGAACATGTTCATGCCACCTTAAGAGATTTTCTAATTACTTATCACGTATCTGATTTACTCTTCTAAATTAGTTTTAATTTGTTCATTTCTCATTTTATCTTTTCTAATTTTTCCATTTATCCATCTCAATATCTTCATTTTAACTACTCTAAATTATTTATATCCATATTGTTGCTTCACTGCCCAATATTCAAACAATGTCAACAGAATTTTTTAAAAAGAACTAAAATGATTTATTCAAAATCAAATTAGTAGAACAATTTCACATTTAGCATAAATAAATAACTTTATGAACAATACATATTTCTTTAAGAGTAAGAATAAAATTTATGGGTTAAAAATATCAAAGGAATCGTAATTAAGGTACTCTAAAAAAAGATGTAAACCACTTTTTCCTTTTCTTTTTTTTTTTTTCTAAATTAATTAGCTTATAATTTATAATAAAAAAAAAAGATTCTACAACGGTGGGATGGGAAGTAGAGTGGAGTGGCTTGGGTCCTTAATAAATGATTCCAATATCCATTAATTCTTTTGAATCAAAAGTGTTATTACAGCAGAGTAAGTTGTTTGTATGAATTTTAATTTATATGTATGTGCATACATATATACTCCAACTGATTAAAAGATTTTATTTTTAGTAGGTATAAGAGAGTTCTAGAAGGGGGGAAATATATTTGTTTTCGAGTCAAACATGGGAAACTAAAATAACATAAGAAGTGAAACTTATAATATTCTAAAATAATGTCAACGAAAATTACCTTGCAATTGAAAATGATTTATGCATAGAAATATTATCTCGTATGGTTAATCGAGGAAGTTGTTCTAGACAATTGCATTTGGCTGAAATTATTATGGCCTGATTAGGTGATATGGACAAGTATCAACGAATGAAAGCTAACCGAGAAACAATCTCAAATATATCTATTTCTTAAACCGAAATCAAATTAATGAGAAACAATCTCAAATTTAATATACAAATAAATTATTATATTATCTAAAATAAATTTTTTTTCTCGAAAATCTACTTGATGAATACCCAGTTTGATAATTTCATATTGTTACAACATTTAAATTTAATTGTGCAATCGATGGAAAGACATGGACTATGCAACACAGTATGAACATCCTGATGTAAAAAAAAAAAAAAAATCCCAAATTGCATGTTTTACATTGTATTTTCGTAGTAGTTTGTACACTGACCATTGAAGTAATATTTTGTGTCAAATTATCAACTTATATAGTAGAAATAATAAAATAGTTATGATGTGGACAATAATTCTAGAAAGTTTGACCATCAATATAGTCAAAGAAAAACTAAGTTATCACAAAAGATCTGATCAATGATTTGGTAAGGTAACGGATAATTAATACAAGAAAGTAAAAATATTTGAACCGGAAGGTAGGTTATAAAATTTCAATCCCATCAAACTTGTTATGTGGTACAAACTTGTTTATAAATCCTGCTAAGTCAATAGACTGACAATGCGGGAGGCCAATCTGCCACCATCAATTAGGTTTGCCGAGAAGTTTTTTTTTATTTTTTTTTATTTTTGGGGATGTGGTAGCGAAAAAGATTTAAAAAAAGAAAAAAAGAAAAATATGCCATGAAGAGGTCACAACTGGAGATGTGGAGCATATTTATAATGACCGCTTAAAAAATTTCATTGGGCTTTTACATTTTTTTTCCTTAGCAATACAAATGCTTCGGAGACAATAGGATTTCAAACAAATCTTGAAGGATTCTTTTAACATATGGCAATATTGGATTGGATTAAAAATTGACATGGACAGCATGTCACGAAATCTAAATACTAATAGGTTCTTACAGATTATAGTGACTTGCCTTACAAAAACAAAGAAAATAATATGTTAAATAGTTCCAAATTGGTTGTCTAGGATGTTGAAGGTGTATCTTTATGTACATGTTGGTCTTTTATTTAAGAGTTTTAATTTTTGAGTTGGAATCTAACATGGTATCAGGTACAGGAGATCATGTGTTTGATCCTTGGTTCGTACCATAGTTAGGTAAAACAAGAATGGCAAAAAAAACGAAATGGGATGGAATGGGTTTCAAACGGAGCAAAACAAGAACGGTATGGTAAAAAAAAGGATCAAACATTTTGAAAACAGTAAAAAAAACTAAAACAGACGGTACGGATTTTAAATGGATTAGACATAATACGGTACAACAAAAAAAAGGGCAATATACACTCATAAATTGAAGAATTATACCTAAATCAATGGGAATACATGACATTTATGGTGTGTCCAGTCATAAACCATAAAGAAAAAAGTAATAAATTAATGAGTTTAAAAGCAATTATGAGGAAGTAGCCAGCCTTTAACTCCACATCGTTTACATGGAGAAAACAATAAGAGTATTAAAAGATGTAAGATAAATCGACTCATTACTCATGAACGATGTAGGTCAAAATACGAATACAGGTACGATACGGTACGCATTTTAAACGGCAAGGCTTGGAGTATGGAGTATTTTAAAGTATTTTCGAAGTCAATACGGCAATATACGTTTTAAACGGCCGAATACGGTACAACGGTATGGTACACTTTTAAAACGCATTTTAACTAACGAAGGTTCATACAAGTGCTTTTGTTGTGTATTGTCTTCCCCTTCTATGTGCTCCTTAATGCCACTGCCACACGATGACGCCATGACAAGATGGTGTCATGTAGAGCCGTCTTCTCTACATGCAAGACGAGGATGTTTTGTGTTGATATACGCAGTTGTGGCCTTATTTAACAAATTGAGTTTTCTATATAAACACTTGTAACATGACCTGTGGAGGATTCGTACTGTTGTGTGTTTGAGATACATTGTTTAGCTCTTAATAAACAGCTTGAGTTTTTAGGTTAAGCAATTGTAATATGATATTAGACTCATCTCTCGATCTTTCCCTTGTGCATCTAAGTGTGCGTTCATTCTAGTTACACACGAGAGAAGTATTGGGAATAGTCCCACCCCTATGGTATCTTTTCACATGTTCATTCATTTCGACTACGTGGGCCTGTGACTCCTCTCGGCCTTGCGGAGACGGGTCAACATTTATCAGCCATTTTATTACACGCAAGATCCGAAGATTATACTTATGTTGATCAATTTCAGTTTATTGCTGTTAAGTATTACATCGCCACTAGCAGGAAATGGAACTATAGATCTTAGTTAATAAATAAATTTTGTATAACTCATTTTAAGTATTTGCATGAATGGCCTTACTACAATTTGAAGTATTTAAATACAAAAAAATTAATGTAAACTTATATCTAAAACAACTTCATACAAAATACAATATAAGACAAATACTATTGATATATATTTATAATCCCAATGCCAGATCTCAATCAGATCCATTTTTCTTGAGACTTGACTCGCTCAAATATTGCTGAGTTGAAGTGGTCTAATAAGCCAACTAACTATATTAACTCTCTATATCATCCTAATTAATCTAGTGTGATTATTAATTGGCTTGTTTAGTCAATGAATTAAATTGTACATAACAATGCACTTAAGAATGCTCCAATCCCCGGCCACTCATATTTTGCTTTGGTAAAAGAAAATTCTATTGCAAACTGAAACAGGTTACGATTGAGACTTCAGAATCACAAAGATCCTGAAGCCAAGGAATGAAGATTGACCACTCATATTTATACTTATGATTAAATTATCGTGAAAATCAGTGATCGGCAGATGGACACGTTGCAGATATTAAATTTGCAATTTGGCCATTATTTCAAACAAGCCCACTAAAAGGGGGCATGCATGACTCCTGGTTTTTAAAACCTGAAAACTGTTCATTTATTCTTTCCTACTATTTTTTTTTTTTTAATTTTGTATTAAATATAGGAAGATAAGGCAGTGGTTAGTAGTGAGTAGGTGAAGCCAGGGTTTTGGACTCAGGTCTTAAGTGGATATACTAAACCAAATTATAAAGCTGGCATCTAGAAATTGGACTAAATGTTCATGAAAGCTACTGTTATTATCATAAATTATAACCACCTTAGCTCTAATTAACAAAAAAAAAAGAAAAAAAGAAAAAAGAAAAAAAGAAGCTATCCATAGAGCCTCTACGTGAACTTACAGCTCAAAGGTTTCTATTTTTTTCATTCTCTTCTGATTTTTAAAACCTATCAAATCAAATAGAAGATATTTCCAGCCAAAACTTAGAAGAATTAATAAGATCCATCCATATTAATATTAATAATTTTCACTGTTTTAGGGGAGTTCTATTCTTCTTCCCCATATATTCACTATCTACTTACATTCTTTCTTAGATCAACCTTGAGACTCTTGATGTTTCAAACCTAGTAGAATTAAAGGTGTTCTTTTTTTCTTTTTTTAATTAAAAACAATTGAAAAATGACAGCTTTAATCTAATCCATATTGGAACTAATCATCTTATGCTAATTAAAAACAAGAGGGGAAAAAAATAAAATCATCTTATATTTTGTCTGAATTGTGTTTTGTATAGTTGTATAGTCAATAAAATGCGTTGAACGGAATGACAGCTCTAATCCAACCCATATTGGAACTTGATAATCAATGCTAATTAAGAAGAAGAGGGAAAAAAAATAAAACCATCTTATATTTTGTCTGAATTATGTTTTGTATAGCTGGATAGTCAATAAAATGCGTTGAACGTACGATTGATACGTAAGTAAGTTCATTAGGTTATTTGTTAATGGGATTGATTTTTGACCTAATTAAACCTATCTACACTAGGGTTTGTATTAATTTTGAGTAGATGTCTATCCCAAAAAATGAGGGAGCCTTTTTGTTCTTCTTTAGGTTTACTTGTCATATTTGTAGATGGAATAACTTCTCTCCACCCATGGTGAAAGTGTTCACACACCAATTTTGATGGTTAAATGGAATTACTAGAATAATAGAAAATATAATTTAGACATTCATTTAGTATAATGAGTAATAACAAGATTTCAGTAGTGTGTGAATACTTATGTTGATAGTGATAAAAAAAACTTTCTCATTGAAAATTTCAATTATATCGCGTGAGAGAGGGACCCCATTTCTTGTTTATTAGTATCCCATTAAAAAACAAGAAAAAGATGAAGACTTTGGACTTTGGAGTGTGGACTAGAGCTCACTGCGGCAGCTTTATTGTTGTTACCGATTTTTTTTTATGAAAATATTAGTAGTTGTAATTTATTTATTTAGATTTTCATTTTAATGGACCACACAGATTATTAACTTATAAAACATCACTTTAAACAAACCCAATAATTTTCTTAATTATATTCATGAGAATATCAATGTAGGGTTTGAAAATGTCTATTATGTTTGAGGTCCCTACTCCCTAGCAGGGAGAATTTGAACAAAACCAATAAAACCCCACCCATAGGGAGACAGAGATTGATTTGATTTGTTAATCTTATTGATATATTTAAGAAAATATAAATATAAGACATAGTGGCCAATTACTAGTTCCTATGTACTATTTTGTATTAATAAACCATGATTCTCTGCTATTTTGATTGCAATTAAGGACATGCCATTTTTATCAACATCATGCTGTTTTATTTTGTTCTTTATTTTTTCTTATAAACATTTTATAATCAGGCATATAGAAAGAATGTTCTTGATGATCCTTATGTTCTTGTTGATGATCTTTATTATTTTTTTAATTAGTTAATTGTAACTAATATAGCTTGCAGTTTATCTTTCTTACTCATATGTCAAGTCAAAGTGAAATTTAGCTCCTGCTTCACCATAATTCATCGTTCATACTTATCAACACTAAAATTGTTCAATCCCAAAAACTCAATCAAGGCTTAAGGTTCACCACAGTTCAAATCCCAAAAACTTGATCAAGGCTTAAGGAACCATTAATTCTTTTTTTTTTTTTTTTTTTTTTTTTTGCTAAAGATCGATCATTTCTATTAAAAAAAAAAAGAAAGTACAAACCAACCTTAAACCAAATGAATCCACCTTCGGCATTACCATTAGCAGATTCAATGAAGGACAAAAGCTCAATAAAATCTAAATCTAGGTCGTTGAGAAGCATCCCAAACGATATTTCTATTAACGAAATTTGGACAGTTATTCTAGACAATATAACGTCATTCATGGGCTGTTTGCTTAGCTAGCTTGTCAACCACAATGTTCATACTTATTGACACTAAAACTGTCCAATCCCAAAAACTCGATCAAGACTTAAGAATACCGTTAATTCTTCTTTATATGAAAGATGGTAATTTTCATTGGATTCAAAATGCAACCATTGATTGATGAACAAACAATTGTAGTAATTTGTACAATTGTTTACAGAAATATCAAATGTTCGGATAGATAAAAGAATCATTGAAAAATGAAAAAAAAAAAAAAAAGGATAATTCAGATATTCGTTTAGTAAAAAAATAATAATAATAAAATTTCATCATGGATGAATATTAAAAAAATGAAAAATTAGAACATTCAATGTAGTGATGGCCCATAATCAACCACGAGTGAAAGCCAGAACCTTTTTTTTTTTTTTTTTTTTTTTTTGAGGGCAATGAATTTACCAAAAAATGAAAGAAAAGAAATGCAGTCTAATTTTCCACACGTGGCATTATTAAAATGAGAGTATCAAAGGCGTCCAAGTGTGACGTCTGTAACAGAGTGAAAAGATCAAATAAAACTGCTATTTAAAAGAATTTCGTTTGTATCCAAAAAAGTTTTAAAAATCAAGAAATGGAGTTTATTGGCTCTTGAGAGCTGTATTTGTGGACGAGACGAGACGAGACGAGACCAGACACCACAATCACAGCTCTCAAAAAAAACTATAAAAAAAAAAAAAAAAAAACAGAGAATATAATAATATATAGAACCCAAAGTCACGTCGTGCAGGCCGGGACAGGATCAGCAGGAATTTCTGTTCGAAGAAGAATTGAAATATCAAATTGTACCAATGAGATTTTAGGGTTTGAGAGTTCTTTGCTACTGTCGGACTGTGGGGAGCTTTAGATTTTATTCTCTTTCAGTAAGGAGGGTTTTTATCTCTTTTTTTTTTTTTTGGATCGTGCAATGGCCGGCGATGGAATATAGAAAGCTGGAAAGAACCTTCCCTGGTTCTTTACAAATGACTTTCGATCTCGATTAAAATAAACAAAAGAAGAGAAGATCTTTGTTCCACGTATAAGATCAAAGCGTTAGAATCGCCGGACTTGTCGGAGATGGAAGTACGATCCGTCTGTGTTTTCTTCAGGTAAATTTGGGCCAAATTTTGGTCTTTGGTCCGGATCTTGACTTAATCTTAAATTTCATCAGATCTCACAGCTGGATTTTTTTTTTTTTTTGTACTCTCGGCTCTGTCTATTCACTGATCTCTATTGCTTTGAGATTGATCTTGGGGCAAGATCTAGGATTTTGGATTTTGCTTCGGATCTTAGTTAATCTTAAGTTTGGATTTTTGATGTTTCTATAGATCTGGCTCTCGCTGTAAAACCGGGTTTCTCCAGCTTCACCTGGTATGGGTGAGGCTTTAAATCCAAAATAATTCGTGAATGGTGGAATATGGGGGTATTTTGGGTATTATAAGGAATGCATCTAAATGATCCAACGGTTCCCTGAATAACAGAATTTAGTCTTCCTTTCTTTCAAAAAAAATAAAATAAAATAAAATAAAAAGACATTGCTAACCTTATCACGTCATAGAGAATCTTGGGCAGAAGCCCATGAATAAGAGGAATGAAAATAAATTAATTCAATCTTTCAATTTTGGAAAGATTAGGGTTTCTCATAAAAAAAAGGGGGAAAACTATAAGATTATCCAGTAAAACTATAAATTAAAATAATATCTCTTTTTTTTTTTTAGAATTTTTTGATATTTTTACCTCTGACTTTTCATTCCACTCCCAGCTTTTGTATCTGTCTCTCCTACCCCCGGTCTGGTCCTTCCTCCGTGAAGTATAGGAAGGAGACGATTTGAATCCCTCCTACCCCTCTCTTGCTTCTCGCTCTGTCCCCATGTCGATTCTAACCGTTGGATCCCCTTATTACCAAGTGGCAATTAGATGGAGGATTTGAATCCCTCTATCCCCACCTCTGTCGGTATTTCCACTTTGCTTTCCGCATGATTAGTTCATCATGACGTCATAGAGAATCTTGGGCATTAGAAGCCCCATAAAATAGGAGGTACGAAAATGAATAAAAAAATCGAGAAACTATAAGATTACTTAGTTTTGGACCAGTTTACAAAACTACTCAAAATCATACCCCTCCTTATTTTTAAACTTTTTTTGACATTTTTGCCCCGAACTTCTCCTATCTCTACCAACCCTCTGCATCTATCTCCTCCTTCTCCCTCTCCAACTGTCGCTCTCTGTCCCCACCTCCACCACAATCTCTACCCCCCTATCTTGATCACCTCTACTTCCACCTCGGACCTCATGTTCTACTCGCAAACGATTTCCAAGCACTTCATTCAACTTATCCCCCTACTCCAATACAATCAGCTCAGCAATTAGTACAACTTGCAGAAAAAATTTCCTAAAACTATGTTTGGAAAAGGGAAAAAAAAGAAGAGAAAAATAACGATGAAACAATGATCACTTTATGTGTCTATCTCTTTCTTTTGTTTCAATTTTTTTCTCTCTTTTCTTTGCATCCAAACATAACCTAAATTCATTAACTTATCCTCCAAGCATGATCAATCAATGACCTTAAACCAGACAGACTTTATCATTTACATCAGAAGTTAAGGTGGACCTCAGTGGCTTTGCACAAAATTTGGACTGGTTTAACCTTATGGCAAGGAGCTTACAAATCCACGTTCACCCTGACTAACCCTCCTTCCCCCTCCTAAAATAAAAAAAAAGAGATTGCTAACCTCGTAATTAGCTCATCATCACATCATAGAGAGATCATGAGCATTAGAAACCCTATAAAATAGGAGTTATCAAAATTTAAAAATACAATATATCACTATTTAGGCGAGATTTTTTCATTAAAGAAGGTTAGGGGGAGAGGAGCAGCTCATAACTGGATCAACTCTCTTTCGAGAACTGAAAAAGACATTTTGGCAAGAAATTATTCAATTGGTCTACATAGCATTGCCCATTCAATTTTTGAAAGGACAAATCTCCCATGCTATTATAATAATATCTCCAAAAAAAAAAAAAAAAAAACAAAAAAACAAAAAAAAAAAAACCTCCATCATATCTACTTCGATGTAAATATTGTAAAATAAAATAATTTTAAAGGAACTATTTTTTTAGTTGACTGAGAATAGAAAACGTTTTCTGGTCAAAGTAATTAGTTATGCTTAATGGAAGGTTGATTTGATAATTATGACCAATGGATATCCATGGAAGAGCTTGATCGGGACTGGTTTCATGGAAGGTTGATATGATGATTATGACCATTGGACACTGATGGAAGAGCTTGATCATGCATTCATCCAACCATTGTTTTGGATTTTTGGAAACTTTATTTTGCCACATGGTCATTACATTTAATGACACATTAGCAAAGGATAACCTTAGGTTTCTATTTGTTCACAAAATTTCTACTGCATCTACCTTATCCTCCAGCAGAAAATTTGTGCAAACCCAATAATTCTATACCTTGTGCGTGGCAGCGATGACTTTGGAACGAAAGGATCCACATCGTCTCCCGCTTGGGTTTGGGCGAGAGATTCTGTTTGTCGACTGGGCGGTCGGCTCGGATGGAGGGCTTGGATCCCTCCGAGGCTCGGATCCCTCCGAGTGCCACATGGCAGCCATCCATCCGGGCCGCCCAGTCTCCCGCCCAAACCCAAGCGGGAGACGATTTCCCGAAACTGTAGCTATTTCTTGTAATGATAGCTAGCTATTATTCTTTTCCTATTTGAAAAAGACACGCTAGCAGTGTGTCTCTCACACTCTCTCTCTTTATTAATGCCCTAATTAATCCTTTCTTTTTAGCAAGTAAATGCTGAGTCTCTCCATTGGCTCATTCTCATCCCTTTCTTATTTTATAAGTTTCAATGGAATATTTATAAATTTTTTAGTCGGGTTTTTTTTTTTTGGTAAAATTTTTACTCGGGTTTAGTTCATAGTTTTTTGGTTCCTGACTGGATGAATGGGTACGTTGGCTAGTTTGAGAACATTTTCATGAGCAGACTATGGATTCAAACTGAACATTAATTCCCTTAATTCATGACATTCATCCATAAGTTATGGATGGTCGATCATCTAAATTCGCAGGATTAATATTCTATCTTTATAATAATTAGAGCATTGACACATTGACATATAAGTACTAGGTCTGGAATATAATAAGTGGTGGATCTCATGGTTCAAGTAATCGATATTGAATGAGTCGATCCCATATCGGTTTTAGACTGATAGATCCCCAATGCCCGATCCAGTATGTTTGAATGAAATGAATCACGTGGGTGAGAACCGCATGGTTTGTGGTCATGATGAAGTGGGTTTTGATTTTTGTATAGTTTCAAGATTGAAGATGGTACAGGTATTGTTAGCTAGTTTTGTTTTGTTCAACGATCTAACTTTGGCTATCATTAGTGGGAGCAAATCAACATTTGTTAGGTTCACAGCATCTTGGGGGGAACAACGATCTGAGGTCGGCAGATCTGCCTGCTTCAGTTCGAGATAGTTTTTGCACACTTTCAATTCCCACGATCTCGCCGTCCTTTCTAAAGGCTTCTTGTTTATTCCTCCCGAACCCTCCTAACCCCTCTCTCTCTCTCTCTAGAATAGAATTTTAGAGCTCCAATCTACTTTATCATTTTGAGGAAGACCCCCCACGTCTCCATCTCTATCTATCATATTTCGCCATTAAATTTCACATTAAATGATTAAACTATGGGAGAGGTTCTCTGATCCCGAGATCCTTGAAATCGTAGGGCAAAAGGACGGGAGGGGGCAAGTACAGAAATTTGCATAGGTGGCAGGGATTTGTGTGCTTTTGAGGGTGAATGATTCTAAATCTTAGTTTTAGGAAGATATCGGATTGGCTGGTTGATCATTGGTATCGGTCTTGGTCATGAACCATCCCAATCTAACACCTAATTCTTTCTTATTCCACATGTTAGCACACCATTGAAGCCCTACCCAATCCTGATCAATGTAAGATCAGTTTGAATAGTGATTGATACCTAAAACTAAAACCTTTCTGACCATGAGTCTGTTAGTTGGTCGGCATTGTCTTACATTAAAATAGTAATTCGCTTTCCAATGATTAATCTTAAAAATTAGAAGCCCTTTTCCACTTTTAAAAGACTTAAAATTGTGATCATTCTTGAGATGTTTTTAAGGTCATTGATAGGTTCTTCATATTTTAATGTCACTATGAGTTGTTAGTGGACCCATTGGCCCCCACTCCACAGAGTACTCTAACAAAGAATTTTGGACCACACCCCCTCCTGTTTCTCCATTTGAGTTAGATAAAATAAATTAGATGATCAAAGAATTATTCTATGAATTCCAATAAATTTTAAACTAAAAAAATGGTGCAACATTCTTAGCTGCTGTAAGTATAAATAATATGCTTCATCCCAAGGGTCGACCATATCGAGCTTCTATCTTATTGACATTGTCTGGAGGGAGAAACAAGACAGAAGGAAGAAGAATGGAGCACGTTGAAGCTTTGGCTGAAGGAGAATGGAGCTCTTTTAGTGGAATCTTCTCCACAGAGGAGGCTGATTTCATGGCACAGTTGCTTGGTAACTATTCTGTTCCCAATGAGAAAGAACTCGGATCAACCTTGAGCTTAGGAACCGGCCCATCAACGAATTGGGCTGGTCGTGAATCGGCTGTCAAAGCTACAGGGAGTGATGAGAGCTCATACTATTGTTCAGATTCTAGTTTCATCTGTTATCCTCAAGGGAGTAGCTATAGCAGTGGTAGTAGTAGTCTCTTACTACCCTCTTCTGGATCCCACCACAACCGTCATCACCATGGCAACTACTACTTGATGAGCAATTCAAATCCAATTATGGTGACCAATAGCAGTTCCATGTCCATGGATTTCTCTATGATGCATGACCATAACAACAACTCTTCCACTCAGGTCTTTGTTGATAACCCAATGGAAGAAGGTGGCTGCTTGAATGAGGAGATGAGCGGTGACAGCGTCCGTGAGTCTGGTGCTTCTCCAGAATCTGGAAAGAAATTACATCAACTGAAGAGGAAACTCGAGATGCCAGAACCAGATGCCCATGCAGAAGACAAAATCGACACCAACCCATCCGAGAACCCAAAAAAGAAATCTCGGGTTTCAAGAGAGGTATAGCCAATATTCTTTACCATTCTTTGGTCAGATCCTTTTCCTTTCCCAAAAAATGGTCTGTACCACTATGATATAGCAGTGTTGATCCAAATCATTGAAAATGCACACATGTCTCCATGCATTCTTCTCCCTCCTGACTCCCTTAGTTATGAGCCATGGTCCTTACATGTCCAATGTACTGTCAGCTCTGATACCTTTTGACGATGTCTAATCATAAGCCAAGTATTCACGCACTACCCACTAGTGGGACTAAATCTCTCTCATTCCTGGCCATGGAGCACAAACCTCCCCTATGACGGACCTATCTGCTGTATTATTTTTCCAAAGAATGCAAGTTAGATTTGTAACAGAATCTCATATATAATTTGAACATGCAGGTCCAAAGGAAGAAGAATGTGCAATCAAAGAAAAACCAGAAGCTGAACCAAAACAGCAATGATGAAGAAGAGAATGCTACTACAAACGGGCAGAGTACCAGCAGTGACTGCTCCGAGGATGACTCTAATTCTCAGGAGCTAAACGGAGGAGGAGGGACTTCAAGCTCCAAAGGTTCTGGAGTTCTCAACTTGAATGGGAAAACAAGAGCCAGTAGGGGTTCAGCCACCGATCCCCAAAGCCTTTATGCTAGAGTAAATTACTACCCTAATCAATGATCATTCTTTTCTATTTTGCAGAAATCAACTTAATAGTTTTGGATTCAATATTAATGATCATTTCTTTCTATATTGCAGAAGCGAAGAGAAAGAATAAATGAGAGGTTGAGAATCCTTCAAAACCTTGTCCCCAATGGCACAAAGGTAAGCAGACCCATGACAGGTTCTAATTTTTGAGTTGGAAATTTTACCTTTATTCTCCTACTAACTCTAAAATTAATGGTAACACATGACAGGTTGACATCAGTACAATGCTAGAAGAAGCTGTAGAGTACGTCAAATTTTTGCAGCTCCAAATCAAGGTAAGAACATATACAAGCAGTCACCTTAAATTCTCTCAATTCAAGTAGGTTTACTAATTCTTTTTCTCTCTCTTTTTGGATCTTTGCAGCTCTTGAGCTCTGATGATCTATGGATGTACGCTCCCATTGCTTACAACGGAATGGATATTGGGCTTGATTTGAAGAGATGACTTTGGAAGGCAGAGGGTTGTGCTGGAACTGTGCTGTTAATAATTCAATTCATTTACTTAATTGAGTTATTTTTTTAAAGGAAAAACAGAAAAAAAAAATAACATAAGAAAGGAGATCGACCATATATATTCATCCCTATCTTGTAATGGATTGATCATCCAATATGTAATTCAGAAAATCCTTATCTAATTTTTTTTTTCTCTTCTATTTGTGTTTTTTAAACTGTACTATAGCGATGATAACATAATTTAGTTAACTCAGCATACATTGCTCAAATTATTTTCTTTTGTTCAAAAGCTTAACAGTTAAGTTGGCAAAACATGGTTGAAATGGGCAGCAATGGGAAATACTTAAAAGGGTCCTCATGAGCTTTTGTGGGTTTATTTTATGGAACAAATTTATTAATAAGCTGACTAAGGTTCAATGTGAATTGGTGTTAATTATTAACAAAGAAATGATAATAAAAAATAACGAAAAGAGCAGACAAAGAAAGAATTGAAAAACATGTTATGCCTACAATCTCCAACATTCATACTTGACAAATGAATATTCAATTGACTTATTGTATGAAATAAAATATCTTAAATTTTGGAAAATAATAGTAAACAGATTCTCTTTTTCAATGATGTAATTGGCATTGCTTGGATATTTAACATGATTAGATACAAATGAAGCTTCGGGCCATCTTATAATTTATGTGGTTTGGTAGGAGTAAAAGGTAAGATATTATTTTTGCAAAGTATAATCACTGTTTTGTACAGTTGAATGACAAATAATAGAAGTTGCTTCTAGGGCATAATTCCAAATTTCTGTCGAAATTTTGGATTTCAGATTTTGGCCTAAATGTTTCGCTTTTTGGCCAAACAGAAACAAAACTATAGGTCGAAACCAAATAGTATCATATTTTGGTAGATTTCGGCCAAAACCTGTCAAATTCAACCTGATTTCGATTGAAAGAGATTAATTTCGACCAAATTTCGGTGAAATTTGATTTTCTTCCAGAAGTTCTTCATTTCTTCCATTCTTTTTCTCATCTTCCACCATTTCCTTGCACTCCAAGGTGCATTGAACTTCCTTTCATTAAGGCTTTGAAGATTTGAAGCAAAAAGGTAACCATTTTTTCCCTAAACTATTTTTTTCTTAAAATTTGTATGTAAAGTAATGCAGCCCAATTGCAACCATGTTCAACTATTATGTCACTACATCAAGGCCCAAGCTCACAAAACCCATTTGACCCAAGACTATTTGGTCCAGGACCAAGGTATGAACCAAGCTACAAAAGAATCAAAGAATCTGGCCCTAACCACCTTGAAACCAATCATTTTTTGGTAATCTTTCAAGTCCCTAGTAGAGAGTAAAGTGACATTTATACAAAATCTAAGGAACCAAAAGGGAGGTGAAGTGCATAAATGAATTTTGAAATTTTTTTCTTAAAGATAAAAAGGATATAATTGATGGAAATGAAAGTGGGGTGACTTACTTCTCTTCTAGAATGTAAATCAACTCTAAATGCGACCTACAACTCTTCTAGGATGTAGGTGGAGAATAAAATTCCAACACTTCTAAGATGAAATGAAACTTCTTCAAGATTTTGAGGGATAGGAAAGCTCTAACTCTTCAATGTTGAAGTGAAACTCTTCTAGGTTTCAAGATGAACTCTTCAAAGTTCAAAGGAGAAGATAAACTTCAATCCAAATTTCATTCACCAAATCATTTTTTTTTATTACATGAGAATAAACCATTATTTATAGGCTTAACAAACCTTAAATAACTCAAAATAATCTCAACCATCCCCTATAATCCTAAGGCTGAGATTGTACATAGAGAAAATAAAAGAGAAACATAAATGATTTAAAATTTTCAATATATAAAAATTTGTTCCCATGTGTTGATTCTTATTCCAAGGCATTGAAACTTGTTCTAATGTGCATTGATGCAAGCTCTAAAGTTTTGATATAAGTTCCAATATCTCGATACAAAGTTATATGTCTTGATGCAAGCTCCAATGTAGAGAAGATATTAAAACCTTTGAATAGAAGATGCCACCTCACTCTCCACTAGGGATTTGAAAAATCACCAAAAAAAGACTGGTTTTGAGGTGACTAAGGCCAAATTCTTTAGTTCTTTTGTAACTTGGTTCATACCTTGGTCTTGGACCAAATGGTCTTGGGTCAAATGGGCTTTGTGGGCTTGAGCCTTGATGTAGTGACATAATTGTAGAACATGGTTGCAATTGGGCTGCATCATAAAGTCTATGAATGAAATGCATATATGTTGCAATGAAAGAACCTTTATTGGCAACAACAACAGTTTCATGATCGAGGATTAGGTGCGCTACGAAACTCGTGGTGGATTTGAGTCGACTTCCTTATTCTATGTATTTGATAATTAAATAATGTTTTGAATGTTGTAAATTTGTGTTCGAAAAAAATTGGGCTAAAAAATAATTTTTTTTGCCACCGAAACCAAGTTCGAAATCTGAGTTTTTTTTTTTTTACTTAGTTTCGATGAAATTTTGGCTGAAATGGCCAAAATTTCAATTTTTGGCCTAGTCAAAACCAAGCACGAAACCAAAATTCAAATCCTTGCTCTAATGTGACCCAAGCCCTCAGGGCTGGCGTGGGATCAAATTTCCAGGCCCAAATAGGCTAAAGTCTTTTATTCCTCATTTAATCTTCTCCCCTTTTTAAGATGTATTTGTATTTTAGGGTCAATCAAGGTCAATCCGCTCAGCCCAGCTCTTTCAAGGTCAATCAGGACCGGTCTGGCTTTACCCCTAATAGGGTTGGATTTGGACTGAGTCTAGGGGTGTTAATTCGGTCTCGGTTGGGCCCAATTAATCGATTCCCACCAATTTAATTCCTTGCACCATGACTGACATGTTTAACTAATCAATCTTGATTTGTGAGACATTGACTCATTTATATTCGGTCCAATCAGTCAGTCTTCGTCCCTAATCGGTCTTATTATGTTACTCGGTTTAATTGGTCTATTAACGGACTTTAACAATGCAAACCAATCAATCCATAATCGGTTATGTTATTCAGTCTTATGCTAATTGTCCCAATCTTGCCTCGATTCATGCCGTCAAAGTCGCATCGATCTCTCATGAGGCTAGAAAAAAAAAATTAGAATGATAATTCAAATCGCAACTGTTGAATGCCAAAATCTAGTAATGTTTGAGGAGGATGTCCTTAGGTTGTTCTTAATAATAAGAATAAATTGAGGACACTCATCATCATCACTTCCGCATCAAGCTCCGCTACCCTACCTGCAAGGGGCAATGCTGCCTCAGGTCCACAAGGGTGACGGATGTGAGGAGGCCAGGGGCCGGAGAGGGGGGGCACTCGGTAACGCACTCAGATTCTGTTACTCTCTGCTAGTTAACGTGCGTTCATGAGTTCGTGATTTGGGGGGGGAGAGAGTGAGAGAAAGTAAAAAAGTAAAAAACTCAAATGAACATAAGAAGATATGAGAGGGAGAAATGGAAATAAGTAAATATCTAATGACTCTGACCAGTCTGTGTCAGGTTGGTCCTTAATTGGTCGGTTCGATCGTGTGGCTATTAGGTTACACCCTTGCATTGTGATCGATCAACTAATAATTGGTCCGGGCCTAAACTCAACAAGTTTATTAAACGATGTGATTTGATATTGTTTTTAATCAGTCAATCCGGCTATGGGGACACCCTGCGAGCCAAAAATTGACACCCCTAAACTGATATCCAGTCCAACTTTGTGCTGGTTGAGCACATTCATAGTAATGTGCACGTTTCTGTCTCTTTTCAACCAACCCTTAAGAGTGAAAATGAAGAAATATATTGAAAATTATTTTGAGGACAGTAGTGCTCGTAAACATGAAGAAATACATGATATGGAAGAGAGGTATACCCCAGCTATCCCAAACTCCCGAGACTTCTCGAAACTTCCTAAAAACTTCCATTGGTGTTCAACTAGGACCTTCAGTTCTTCTTCCCCATTATTCAGAAACACTTCTTATGGTTGATCAAATAATGCGCTATTATAGATCTTGTAGAAATAATTCCTGAGAATACAAGCACATAGAAACGCTCTTAGTGCAGAAACAATCTCGCAGAGTAGAACTGTTGCCAATCACTAACTTAATATTCTAGCTGATCTCTCGAAGCACTTGGCAGCTTGTAAGTGAGAAGAAACAAGAAATCAAGAATACAAAGCAGACTTCAGAGAAGCTTACGGTCCATTTTCTAAACTGCTCTGTTTCAGTCTACAAGACTCACTCTTATACTATCTACAACAGTTACATCTATAGTTTCTAACCATACACGTGGTAATATCGTGGTCATACATGTGTAAACTATTTGATAAAATATCTGGAACTGTCTTAGACTAACTATCTGTTACAATATCAGTAACTGTTAACGGGCTTGGGCCTTACTACTATCGTTAATATCCCCCTTCAAACTGATCGGTGGGCATGTCCGAAGACCAAGTTTGACACTGATATGTTGAAACTCCTTTTTGGCCAACGGCTTTGTAAAAATATCTGCCAATTGTTGTTGAGAAGATACAAATCGAGTGACCAAGTGCGACTTTCTCACGAACAAAGTGATAATCCATCTCTATATGCTTTGTTCTTGCATAGAGAACTGGACTCAGTCATAGATAATGCACTTGTGTTGTCACAAAATAAAGTAATCGGTTGGGCTTGGGAGACCCCAATAACTCGTAACACAAATGTGAGCCAAGTAAGCTCAGCTGCAGTGGAAGCCATGGCCCTATACTCTGCCTCAATACTGGACCGAGCAACTGTAGGTTGCTTCTTTGCACTCTAAGAGATGCAATGAGCACCTAAAAATGTGCAAAACCCTGTTGTAGATCTCTGAGTCAATGGGCATCCAGACCAATCAGCGTCAAAAAAGGCATAGAGATCCAATGAACTATCTTGAACAATTTGTAGCCCATAATCTAAGGTACCACATACAAACCGAAGAATACGCTTGACCTTTGTATAGTGTGTTATTGTTGGAGCATGCATAAATTGACACATTAGATTCACTGAGTAGGACAAATCTGGCATGTCATGGCAAGATATTGTAGAGAGAACCAATAATACTTCTATAATTTGCAACATCAGTATACGGTATGTTGTAATCCTACTACAAAAAATACGATTTTATGCGGCGGTAATAACTGTCGCTAATAATAGAAAACCCGTCGCTATATTATTTAGCGACGGTTAAATGAACCGTCGCACAAATGACTCTAAAAGTGCCGACGCAAATGATTAGAGATGGTTATTGGTACCGCCCGTGTTTCTTATATTTAGAGTCGGTATTTAACGGTGGTTTATTAACCGCCGCAAAAGAATCAATAGCGTCGATTACTTACCGCCTGTAACAGTGTACCAATTTGAATTGTTTTGAGGCGGTTTTGTATACCGCTTCTAATAAATGTACTTAGCGACTGTTAGTTACTGCCCGTAAATATGTTCATAATTAGCGGCGGTTCTATAACCGCTGCTAAATTATGAAAGCCCTTACTTTATACTGACGGTTTATTTTACCGCCGTTAAACATATTCCTGTTTTTCCCAAAAGAAAAAGCTACCCCACCAGGGTATTGCCATTACCTGATATTTGCCTCAAATATGTGCTCATCATTCACATATAGTAACAATTAAATAGACGCATAAAAATAATAACTTAATTTTAAACCATAACCAGATATAAGAAATCAATTTGACTAACAAAGTGGATAGATCTCACACATTGTCATGTAACTTCTCAGATTATATTATCATCTCCTAAATTTAATTACAACATTGAACAAAATGATGAGTACAACAGAACACTACTCTTTTACAAAAACAACATCTAAATATACTCCTTTATGAACCACTGTTCATAAAAATGGAAAAATGCCATATCTAATAGCCACAGTGCCCTATCAGTATTCCAGCCTAAATAAAAATGGCTCAACCTTCAAAGTCCATTCAACCAAGTTTCCAATGCAAACTTAACCACTAGAAGGCTGAATGTTGAAGACATTAATTGATATACACAAAATTCCCAATACATCATTGATGGCACAGTTGATTAAAATTTCTCAATAAGACTGAACTTTACGAGTCACTGTAAAAATCAAAGAGCATGAGGCAGCACAAAGCAAAGAACTCGAGTAAGTGTGTATGTAATTTTTTTTTTTTTTTTTTTTACCTAAGTCAGCAAATGCAAGCAGACAAATGGAACTTGAATCCAAATTTAATGAAAGCAGAAAAATGAACAGCCAATTCAGGGGTGCTGAATATCCACAGAAGCACATTCAGATTTCTAAGAAAAAAATCCATTTGTGGAGAGACCAAAAAAAAAAAAAAAAACAGAATCCCTTACATTTTTAGTGTATTAGGCATAGTTGTCAAGGCGTCGCCTAAGCACCCAGGCTGCCTTGAGTCGCCTTGGAAAATTAGGCGCCTTGGTCGCCTAGGCGCCCAGTCAGGCCTCCATCGCCTTGGTTCGCCTTGGCGCCTTGACAACTATGGTATTAGGTTGTCAAGTTCTTATGACTAGATAGAGTGGCGATAGAAGATTCAACCTCCCAACTGATTCCATTTCAAGGATTTCTAATGAGAGAAGTCGGGAACATTGAATCCTGTTCAAGATCCAATTCTTTATAAACAAGATCAGTGAGGATGCTTCAAATTTTAGGTCAGGTTCCAATTTCAGCCTGCATTTCTTTTTTTTGAAGGTAAGAAAGCCTGCACTTCTTTGTTGTACAAGAACTCACTGTTCGAATTTGTTCAATTATATTTCTTCAGCTTTCCTCCATTCAATAAAATTCCTAAATTAACGATCACAGGAAAATAACTTCTAAAGAAAAACAAAGTAAAATACCAAGCCCTCATTGTCATCAATGTACAGATTTTGGTTTTTCTTCTCCACTCGTTGAAATACTTTGATGTAATAAAAGTTATAAGCATGTTCCTTCTTAAGAAAGTATTTCTAAAATGGACTTTTATATAGAATACTATTGCCATTTCATGGTCGTATTACTTTTGCTGCAGAGGCCATCTGGCTTTGGCAAGTAGCAGTGACCAGCTGCCAACTCAAGGGCATGGGAGCAACCCAAGCTAATTGACACAGAATACAGTTGATCTCAAGATAAAGAAATACCAACAAGAAATTTCCAGAATCAAACACTGGGCATGACCAAATGCCATTTTCCCACTTTCCAATTCAGAGTCAACATTAACTGACTGAATACCTTTTATGGGACCTGAAATTGACTCAGGAGCAGATAACATGGAAAAGAGCTAGAGCTAGGGGCAGAAGCCAACTTACTAACCCAAAAAATCAAAAGTTAATGGTTGTCTACATGGTTAGGAATGACCAACAGAATGCCAGAATCTGCTTCTAAACACAGACTTGATGACTCAGGTCATTAATAATGGAGCTACATGCGCATTAAATTCTGGCTCCACTTCATTCTTCCAGATAACTTCATTTGATCTTCACAACGTATTATCTTTCCAAATGAAAGTGCCATACATACAGGCTCTTCATAAGTCCTAAATACCCTAACATACCACTGCACTTATTGTCGGTGTAGTTTTCATCAATATGTAACAAAATCAAGAGAGTTGAGCAAATGAGATAAATTTGTACCCTCAAAGACTTATTGCCCTCAATCCCTTTAGCTAGAGCAGCAGCACCAAGAGCACCGCCATAATTGCCACTAAGAATAAAAAAGAAATGAAGAAATGACACATAAATTGTAGAAAAGCAGAATTAAACTAGAATGAAAACTCATGAAAGCTCTAATCGTTATGAACATCAAAGATATGGTACGCCTTCCAAATATTAATTCAAAATTTGAAAGACAAATTTGAATTATCAGGAAGGAGGGTCATTACTCACTTGAGATGTATCGTCCGAATTGTATTATTCTCAAGAAGTGACTCTACGAGACTTGAAAATCCCTACCTCCATTTGCAACACATAAAACTAAAAATGTAAGAATATCAAACAATTACTCTAATTACAGTTCCATATAAATCTTGAAAACCAAGAAGTTCAATAGGGATGACATACAGAATAGTCTATCATGTTATCGTCCAACTCAATAACACACAAGCTTGAATTTTTTTTCAGCATCTCTGAAATAGCCTTTGCTCCCTACAGAAAAGTTATGAACATAGAAGTAACGTCAACCCTAAAGCAGTAATAGTCCTCCATGTGTAACCAAAGACCTATATGTAAGAAAATATTATTCAATTGTTTTAGAAATCAAGCTAACCTCATCACTCAGACCAGTACTATTCAGCTGGAGCTTTTGAATACCACTATTCCCCACCAAAATATCAGACAGACACTGCAAAATGCAAATAGGGAAAACATCAATTAGCATATCTCTAAGAAAGGGTGAACCCAGTGCACGAGGCTCCAACCACTATGGGGTCTGGGGAGGGGTTTATATACGTAGCCTTTACACCCTTACCCCCATTTTGCGGAGAGGCTGTTTTCAGATTCAAACTCATGACCACCAGATCACAATGGAGCAACCTTACAGTTGCACCAAGGCCCGCCCTCTCAATTAGCATCTCTCTCTAAAATACAAAGATTATTTAACCAGTATTAACAGAGCTTAAGTAATACCCAGTGGAATTTGTGGAGCTGAATCTTGACCCCTGAAATAGACAAAAGGACTTGGGTAAATCTGATAATTGTATCTTTAATTCACATCAACTTACTTTCCTTAACCACAATAAAAATAAAAAAGTTATTATTTCAAACCAAGCAACACCAAAACAACAAAATGGCAGGAACACTTTCAATCAGCAAATAATAAAATTAACACTTTCAGAATATTGAAAAGAGTTTAGCTACAGAGTGTCAAGGAAAATAGACATATGGAGTAAAAATCATACTCAGACAGCAATAAGGGCCATTTGCATAGCAGATATTTGAGGGTGATCATCAAGCTTGAAATCTGATATCAAATACCTGGATGAACTTGTGAAATTAGACCTGCATGAGTATAAAATATACACCCACATAAAAAAAATTAGACATGTCTAATCAGTTTACTAGCTAATTATGCATGATTTGAACAAGATAGCAGAACTAGATTTCAAACTCTATCAAGAAGTCTAACCTTTAACCATAAAAGTTACTTTTAGATGCATCTTCAAATTTTCCATGAAATTAGTCTGGGCAACTATAGCATGAGCACATAGTGGTGTAAGAGCCAGAGCCCCAATAAAGATATCCATTGAAAGCTCCATTCTTTGCCATTGAATAGATACCCCAGGTTGGCTTTGACCCATGTCTCTTTGTTTAGTATCAGATGGAATGTGTCCATGTGGTCCATGGTGGATGTTGTTTGTAGGGGCAGATTTTTATTAATGAGATAAGAGAGAGAACAAAAAAATAAAAATAAAGTAGTTTAGAAATCTTTAGAACTCAGGGGGTTCAAAATAAATCTAAAAAAATGTAGCAAAGGCATAAACATATGGAGTTTACCTATTGGAAGGAATAAGGACAGAAAGAGATGCCTTATTTAAACTTGATGATCAAGATAACATCCCGAAGTAATCACTTTCAATGAATTTCATGCTACTATGTTAGAGGATTTAACTGAAATAAGAAGAAAATTCATGTTAAATAAGTTGTTATGAGGATTGTAATGACATTTTAATCTGTATATACTAACTTTTTCTTCATTCTCCTTTGTTTTTTGACATATAGTTTGTTCTTGTGGTTCACGAAAACTACCCACCAGCTCCACCATCCTACTTTACATGAGGTAGTTAATTGCTCTTTCTCTCTCAACCTTTTGTTCTTTATTCTCATTTCCCCTGTTTAAGACGACAACTTGCATTCAAAATGCAACTACCTTTATAGGAAAATGTCTGTACTCTTAACCCAAATGGTCCCACTCAATGCTGACCATTGAATGGATGAGTTGTACAGTTAAGATAATATCACATATCCACCCTTGAAAATCCCCCCACCCTCTTTCATCCCCAAACTCACTCTCTCTCTCTCTCTCTCTCTCTCTCTCTCTATGTAAAACCCAACTTAAATTCCATCCATCTTGGGCAGTGATTTAGAAAAGCACAAAACTCGATAGCACCTGCCTTTTTTCTCTGTAAACCACTGTAACACAATTATAGACTAGAATAAATGAAGCATTAATTGCTTACCCTTCTCTTTTCCTTAAACCATGCTGCAGTTAAGGGGTGACTTGATAGACTCCATCGACCCATCCAAATCCGTTCCATTTTGGCAAAAGTCAAAACCTGGACAAGTAGCTTTTTTATATTATTATTTTGAAGTTAACCATTCTTCATTTGAAAATTGCTAATTCTTCTCCATATGAATGAAGATGACATAAAGTGATTTGATTATAATGCTTTAAGGCAGTTAATGTTGATGAATGAAGATGACCTAAAGTGATTAGTATATAATGCCATCAAAGATTATAAAATAACGATTAGCAGCACTAAAGATTGCATAATCAGTAGAAAGAAAACTGAAACCTGTTTCCAGAACTCAATTAAAAACAGAGAAGTTCAAGAAAATCAGTTTGGAAATAAGACTATGAAAATTGGTAAAAAAATTGATTTTTGAAACCCGTAATAAACTAAGACTAAACCAACAGTTAGATCTGAAAACGAACTCGAGAATCAGATTCTAAGACTGAGAAATTCCGAAATCGTACTTAGAGAGGGACAAGGGAATCTCAGAATTTGATGATTTTTTTTTTTTTTTTTTTTTTTGATACTGTATCTGAAATCAGACTTTAGAACTAATGAACAGAATTAAAACTCCAAGTAAAGAACAGAAGAATAGGTAGAAGAATATTAAGTAATTAATAAACAGAACTAAGGAAAAGAAAACCATGCGCATAATTTTCTAAACTGTTGTAATCGATGGAAGAAGAAGGAGAAAAGTAGAAGAATCAGGAATCACCACCTGATCCTCTGTCTGGAAACACCACCAATAAGAAATGCAGAACATGCAAATCGGTAAAAGAAATAAACACAAACAAGAACAAAAAAACTACAAAACTTACCAGAGAAGTGTGGGAACTAACAAGGCTGATCGATAGATAAGGATTGGAGCTAGGCTTCAAAATCAAAGAAATAAAGAAGAATAAAAATCAGAAAAAATGCACAAAGACAAACAGAAAAAAAAAAAAAAACCCTAAAATTTACAAACTTACCAACAAGTGTGGGAGTTAGCAAGAATGTTCAACAGAGAGACGATGGAACTCACTGTTCGACAGAGCCGGCAGTGAAGCGAGCTTGGGCTTACCAGAGAAGACAATGAAGCTGTAAGAAAAGTATCTTACAGAGTATGTAAGAAAAGTATCTTACAGAGTAACTATGAGACTACAGAGTTACAGAAAACAAAATAAATATTGATAATAGTTAAGGCAGATCACTTACAGAATTTATGAAGTAAGATTAACGATATGGATAAGACTAAGTGGTGTTACCGATCACTATCTTTAAGATTAATTCACTTTTTATGTGTAAAGAGTTCCCGTGAGATTAATCTCCAAGATAAAACAGTCTCGAAATCGAAACTTCTTCCATTTAGGTTGCACTCCAACAAGTGGTCTTCGTCAGAATCCCGACGGCTACAATCTAACACTCAAAGAGAAACCGATTGATTTTGATAACTATAAAAACAGAATAAGGCTGGAGGAGAGAGAGAGATAGAGTTGTGTACGGATAAACTGTTGTAACCTTATGCTAATGCACTATCTTCATATTAATAGAAGAAGAAGTCCCAAATCAAAGGGTGCGATGGAAAGTTGTATCCATCCGACGGATTGTGATGAAAGGGTGCAGGTCAAGATTTAATCTCCCCAACGATCATAAAGATCAATGGTTGAGATTAAACTAATTTGAATTCGTATCTATTCAAACACGTCATGTCTCTATGTATTCAAATACGTAGAGACATATCCTTTTAAAAAAATAAACCAACGGATAGACCCGCACCGCACCCGCACCCGCACCCATGCTCACGCCACGCCACGCCCGGCCTGACCCGGCCCGACCCCCCGACCCTTCCCTCTAGTCCAAGTAATATGGGACTAAAAGAAGTCCTACAAGCTATGCCAACCAAAAAATACAAGTGGGAAAATTTTCCTCCAAAACCAAAATCCGAAAAGAGACACAAAATTTTGAAACTTTTAGTTGTTTTTGTTTTTTTTAAATCTAAAAACCCAACAACTATCCCCATCCGATTTGCTCTTCGACAGAGAAGGCGATGGAGGTTGGGCTTACCAGAGAAGACAACGAAGCTAACCCTCCCGATTTACTCTTCGACAGAGAAGGTGATAGAAGTTGGGCTTACCAGAAGACAATGAAGCTACCTCTTCCCATTTGCTCTTCAACAGAGAGGAGAGGGCTTCAGATGCCGTTAACAGAGAAGAGTAAATCAGAAAATGTTCATTAATAGAGAAGGGAGCTTAACGCCATGATAAATAGAGATACCGCTAGATTCGATTGATGTTAGAAAGCAAAGATTTTACGGAGGAAGAAACCTAGCTACTACCCTGCCGCGAAGGAAATGGAGAAACCGCATGAGAAGAAGAAGTTGAGCGGGAACTGAAAATGTAAAGCTTATTTCTACTAAAGAGTGAAAAAAAAAATATTTTTTTATTAATATAAATACGTATAGCAGCGGTATATACCGTCTCTATTTATTTATACGGAGTTGGTAGAAGATACCGACCTCAAATACTATATAATCCTTCCCTTAAGAAGCGGTTTATTATACTGCCTCTAATATAAATATTTAGCGGCGGTTATTTTACTGCCTTTAAAAAAAACTAAATATTTATGTCAAGAATCGGGCTATTAGCGATTAGAGTAGGAACGGTACTAATACACATCTCTATACGTTGCAGTCTGTAACTAGGATATTTAGCGACGGTAATTATACACGCCGCTAAAATTTGGCTAATGTGTCACAATTGAGGCTTTTTTTTGTAGTGTCCGATGATGGTATCAACGTAGTAGCCAAGGGTATAGAAAACGGTTTGACTGTACCCAACTTTGCACGGGTAAGAACATCAGTGACATATTTGGTTTGAGAAAGAAATAGACCAGTCATGGTTTACTAAACAGCATCCCCAAAAAATAATGAAGAGGACCTAAATCTTTCATTGCAAACACCTCACTTACTAAGGTAATAAAAGAGTCCATTAAGTTATCATCATTTCCCGTGAGGATTATATCATCCACATATAGAAGAAGAATCAAAATCTTACCATTGTGATGATAGGTGAACATGGACACATCAGAACCACTACATGTGAAACCATACTCTAACAAATAGCAATTGAAACAATCGAACTAGGCCCGTGGAGCCTGTTTCAGTCCATAAAGAGACCCTTGTAACTTACACACAGCAGTGGGCTGAGTGTGATCTTCATAACCAGTGGGCTGACTCATACAGACCGGAATAGACAAATTTCCATGCAAAAAAGCATTTGTCACATCCAATTGTCGTAATTTCCAACCCTTTGCAGTTGCAACAGTTAGTACTATTCGAATTGAAGCTGGCAGAATAACTGGAGTGAAGGTTTCAAGAAAGTCGAGGCCTTCTTGTTGTGAATACCCTTTAGCCACGAGCTTTGAGGCGCTCTAACGTACCATCGGATTTAAGTTTGACCTTAAAGATCCATTGACACCCAACAATGTTCATTGTATCATCTTCAGGAACTAATGTCCAAGTGTTATTTTTATACAAGGCCTGCATTTCCAAATCCATCGCCGATTTCCAACCTGGATCAGCTAATGCCTCTTTAACACTCTTAGGTTCTGCAGGAATGGTACTCGCAGTAAAGACATATTTGGGGTTGGGTTTCGCAGTCCCAACCTTACTGCGTGTAACCGCTGGAACTTGATGTAGGTACCACTGCATTTAGTGTAGTGGGCTGAGTGGGTTCTATGTTGGAGTTTGACCCAGGAGATACCCCAAACTCACTTGGTACACTTTGGTTGTGACATTCTGAATTTGCCTCAGAGTCATATTTGATAAATGAAGTGGGGAATCTGCTGTGACAGAATCAGATTCCGTGGAGTATGTGGGTGGTAGAACAGGGGATGGTTCAGGTGGTGAAGTAGATTGTGAAATGAATGATGGTGTGAGTGGTAGAATAGGCAATGAATTAGGTGGAATAGGGGATGGTTCAGGTGATGAAGTAGATTGTGAAGTGAAAGATGGTGTGGGTGGTAGAATAGGTAATGAATTAGGGGAAGATTCAGGTAATGAAGTATCTGGTGGTAATGAAGGAGTATCATGAGTGTTAATTAAAGGTGTTGGATTAAAAGAATTAGAAGTAGGATAAGAATGGCATCCGTGAGAAGGTGGATCAAAAGCCTCACATGACTCAACTGGAAAATGTGTATGTGACTGTGTACCTGAATTTGGTGTTGATGAGTGTGAGGATTGAGGCTGAATCCACTATGAAAAAGTACACAGATCTGGAAAACTTGGACTATCATCAGATCTTTCTAAATTGACAGAACTTGATGCTGGTTGTAAAGGGAACAACCCTTCATTAAAAATGACATGTCTTGAGATGAAGACCAGCTTGTTGGTATTAAAATCCGAACATCTATATCCTTTGTGCCTGTCACTGTAGCCAAGAAAAATACATGCCACAGACCGATTTTCAAACTTATTCTTAGCATATCCACGCAAATACGGGTGGCATTGAACTCCAAATATTCTCAACATAGAGTAATCAGGAACTTTGTTGTATAAAACATGTAACGGCGTGTCCATTTTCAGCATTGTGGTAGGCAGTCTATTGATAAGAAAGACAGCTGAATGAAAGGCTTCTAACCAAAACCGTGTAGGTACAGAAGCTTGATAAAGCATGGCTAATCCTAGTTCCACTATGTGATAGTGCTTCCTTTCAGCTACACCAGAACCATTCTGTTCTGGTGTGTGTGGACAGGAAATATTGATCATAATACCACTGTTTAGAAGATGGTTGATAAACAACTTGCTGGAGAACTCCCCACCACCATCACACTGAAATGTTTTAATTGGTCTTTCAAACTGACACTCTACCATATGTTGAAAATTGAGAAAAACTTGATAAAACTCAGATTTCTGTTTTAGTCCATATAACCATGTATACGTGACTGATCATCAACAAAAATCACATAAAATCTGTATTTCTGTACACTGTGAACTGGTGCTGGTCCCCAAAGATCACAGTGTATTCTACCCAGTGGAATATTGCTACGTTGAAATGAAGAAAGAAATGGCAGTTTGCAACTTTTGCTGCGTTGACAGCTATCACACAAAGAAAATGGTACTGAACTACTAACAGTAATTGCACCTATTGTCTTGAGATACTGAGTTACTGATTTTTGAGGATGACCTAATCTCATGTGCCATCTCTGTTCTGTGGTAGATTGAAACCGACATGAATAAAAGGTTTGTAAATTCTATAAATTCTCACCATTTTCAGATCTTTGATCAAAACCTCCAATATGAAAACTGTTGCCACTACGACTCCCTTCAAGACTGCTGCCACTGTGATCCCCTTCAAGACTTACCTGATTCGTTCCAGTTGAGTCATCAGTGAGAGTATATAGCCCATTCTGCCTAGTCCCTGATGCCAATATGTTCTTGGACAATGAATCCTTAATCACAAAACCAGAGGCATCAAATTCAAAAGAACACGGGTAATCTTTTGTAAGCTTAGGAACAGAAATTAAATTTTTCTGAATAACAGGCACAAGTAACACATCTCTCAAAGGTAAAGAACTGATCCATTTGAAATTTTACCCGTTCCTATCGTTAATAATAAGGGCCCCAACCATCATTTCTCCAGATTTTTTTTATTCCTATCTATAGATTTATAGATATGGATTTTCCTTATTGACACCTTGACGATGTCAAATAACTTAACCTGGTACCTCTTTTTCTTTGTCCCACGTCAACCCCGTATTGTTGAAGAAATGGAATGAAGAAGTAATTTCACTCAAAACAGTTCCAAGAGCACTCGTGTAGAGTGAGAAGTCCTTAACATTTTTTTTCCTAACGATGTTAAACGGTTTATTATGGATTAAATGGTGTGGTGCGATGTAGAGAGTGTAAAATCAAAACTAAATCGATTAACTAAACAGTCTCGAAATTGAAACCATAACTGATTAGCAAACAGTTTTTCATTAAACGGTTTTACTTGCAGTTTATAGATAGTTTAACGCATCGCTTCTCCTAATCGATTTTTAAATGATTCGTTTATTAGTTAAACAATTTACTTATATTATTTCGAGAGAAATTCACTCCAATCTCTAACATGCAAATAATGGTATTATTTTTTATAGAAGTTCTCTCAATCAATTAAGTAATGCATAGACCAAACCCTCAAGGAGCTTAATCCAAATCAAAACCAAAGCATTTACTAAATGGTTTTCCAGTTTCAATGTAAATGGTTTCGGTGCCAATATTGCATCCTTACTCTTTCCTTCAGTCCCCATGTCTCCATAAGAATCTGAAATTAACGGAAAAAAATAAAGCATAAAACACCTCATTGATCTCTCTCTACGGTCAACTAAGGGGAGATTTTCATTTACCAAAAAAAAAAAAAGGCCGGGGGGAGGGGGTACCCTTTCTTCGAGATCCAAAGCCGCTCGCTTAAATATCTCATCAACTAGGGTCGGGTCTCAATGGTTGTCTTCTCAGTCGCTTCTCGGATGAAATCCAGCCTTTCATTCATGATTTCAAATTAATTAAAATTTCTCTTGTACCTTTAAAGTAAAGAACTTTGGAATTCCAAGTACAACTATAGAGGCACTCCCGATAAATATAGAGCTGAGACCGAGATGTTGTTTCGTTTAAATGTACTTGTGAAATTGAGTGCTTGGTTATTCTTTGACTCAAATAACCTAGAGTTGTTGATCTTCTATTCCTTCCCTACATGTTATGCACCATGAAAACAGGATCAGATATCTTGATCAGTTTTCATGACTGTCCACTTGGCTTCTAATAGTAAATAGGGTAAGGAATGCATACACAGGAGATTTTCATTATAAAGGGGGCAATTATGTTCATCAAACTTCATTGCATGTGGATCATGCACATGTACGGCGGCATATAGAAACTTTTGCCTAATATATATATATATGCAAGAAAGGACCTTCGATTAAGTATCATGATTTACATTTAATATAAAATATTGATATATAATATATGCATATTTAGGTTAAAATTTATTTTGTGTGTAAAAAAACAACATAAAAATCATAAAAAAAAAAACAAAAAAAAAAAAAAACAAGCCCAGTTTCCCTAAGCCTAGCAAGGCTGGGCCTGGGCTGAGATAACTCAACCTGACCTGGTCATATTGGCATGGGCTGAGCCCTGTGGTCCAGCCCTGTGCCTGGTTGTACAATTGCACAATTATTGGTCAATTTTTTTTTTTTTTTTTTTTTGGGTAAGTAGTATTGACCAAAGTTGATTTGTCAATTGTGTACAATTACGCGATGAGTTGTACTGTTTTTGAATAACCATATGAATCAAACTTCAATAACTTTAATCCACATGAATCAATGTCGCGTGGATAACTCAACTACACTACCACCTGAAAGTTGAAGTACCCAATGGAAATTGCCTAGGAAGATTCCATTATAAGCTCAACTAGGTAAGCAATAAACAAGGCCTAAAATCTATTCCAAAGCAGGTCTGGAAAGCTATATGGTATTTTTAGTGTTAAATCTATGTATCACTTACTCTCTAATATTAAACAGACTGAGTTGCTTTCTCTACCATCTTCTTCACCTAGGCATTCGTGGCAAGACATTCCAAAGCAGGTCTGGAATAAAAGAGTTCTTGTGGACATGTTGTGCAAATGGTGTTCCCTCTTCTGTGGGTCTTAGTCAGCGAAGAATGGCTGTTCATACAAGCTGTCAACGATGTGGTGTAGCGGAAGAAACAATAGATCATATTCTGCTTACTTGCTTATTTGCCAGGGCAGCATGGTTTGGCTCGTTTCCATCTCTCATTATTCCTCAGCGGGACAAGTTAAAGCTTCATGAGTGGCAAGCTTCATGAGTGGCTGCAGAAATTAATTTCAATTGCTTCATTCTCAAAAAGGCTTGGTCGCCAGATGTTCACTTTCGCAGCCTTTATGTGTTGGACCCTTTGGCTAACTCGTAATGAATTTTATTTTGAACATAAGGTAAGTTCTCCCATGAACGTGATTTCTCCTGCCCAGAAGGCTTTCGAAGAATATTGTGCTGTGGTGCTCCCTTCTCAAGTTTCCATGCCATAGGAAGATGGACAGTCGGATAATATTGCCCTTGGTCTCCCCCACCAATTGGTTGCTTTAAACTTAACTGTGATGATGCATCCTTTGACCCGACCCAATGGAGGGGAGGGCTGGGTTTTGTCATTCGTTCGTCTGATGGCTCGCCAAGTCTTGCTGTTTCCCAGCACAGTAAATTTCCCTCAGTTCAGATTGGTGAAGCTTTGTGTATCAGGACTGGTCTTTTGAAGGCTTTGGAATCTGGTCGACTCCCTCTTTTGGTAGAATCTGATTCTATGGAGGTCAATAATCTTATAACAGATCCTACTCAGGTTGGGGATGTGTACTTAATGTCTGTAATTGATGATTTTAGACAAGCTATGTTCGTTGGGGGACGCTGTCACCTTTCAATATATTCCAAGAGAGGCCAATGAAGTGGCTCATACTCTTGCTCGGCGGACGATAACTATTTCAGGGGAAGTTATCTGGCCCTTGACCACTCTGTGGCTAAAGGATCTCTGTATGATTCCAGCTTCGGCTGTTACCTTGTATCTTGTTTCCATAAAATTTTCTTTTACCAAAAAACAAGGCCTAAAATTTACAACAGTTTTAAATAGAACAGTTCATGCCAGGTTGAGATTAAACAGCACTTTCTCAAGAACATTAACTGCTTTGAGTTCATAATAACCAAATAATTATTTCTTCTGATGCAGACTTAAGCAACACAAATTCTGTACGATTGCCATGAGGGGGCAGGACGGCTATATTTTTAGGACCGAACTCCAGGCGAATATGGACAATTCATGTTTGAAGCCTCAAGGAACAAAGGAAATTAAGCAAATACCATAATGGTTTTTGTATATTTTCATGGTCTCATTGATATTAAATGAATTTAATCTGCATATAAAAAAAATTTATGGTTATAGTTCGTTACCATTGTCAGCCCCTTTCCGTCTGATTCGGAAGCCATTGAAGACTAAATGACGTATCATTTAAGTAAATTGTACAGGGGAAAGCGAAATAACTGGTAACTGTTGTGACAGTAATCACAGGCCAAAAAAGAAAACCAGTAAGGTTATATACACAATCATGTATATCGCCATCAGATCATAATAAACACTCTTTTTTAATACCAAAAACACCTCCCATAGAACGAACCGGTGATCCAATAATTTCAACCAGATGGAACGATCCTTACAGCTCCCCACTATTGGGTCTGCAAACACTGCAAAAAGAATAGGCCACCTCTTCAAACCGTATATGTCAAAACCACGAGACATTTTTTTGGGGCCCACAGAATTTTTTTTGATTGATTTTACTAACAAGCCCCGAACACCATGCATAACAAATTATAAATAACAGTAATAAACTGATATGGAGTCTGCACCTGGTGAGAGAATTAGACATCTTCAGCTCCATTGAAGCTTTCTATGAGTTGCATAAGATTGCTCTTAAAATTGGACATCCTTAACTCAGTCATAAATAGGATTGGTTATTCCCAGAACTACAATCAATCTCTTAATCTCTCCATCAACCCATCCTAGTTCAATTTTTGGTGTCATCTTGCACCAAAAGCCACACTTATGCTTAATCCTCTTATTTCCACAATAAATTTACAAAATTTTGGAAGGCTACCCTCAGGAGGTACCAACTTCTGATGTAGAGGGTAAACGAGCTGCAGCACTGACATGAATTGGGACTTCTGCTTGGATATACATAGAAGTTGGACCGCAAGGATCACTTCTTCAGGCACGATCCTCACTGACATGATTTGGGACTTCTATTTGGCTGTCCAGTGGCATGTACTGTGCCATTATAGCTCTGATCTCTGAGTCCATGTACGACTGAAAAGAGCAAATGGAGAGACATCAACAAGGATCACACGACAAGCTAAGCTTAATATACTAGTTACCATAATTATTAAAAACCCATAACCTTGTTGAATAAGTCTATACAGAACCAGTAATGAAAGTAAAGATGGTGCACACAACTAACCCTCAATCTATATTTGTAAATAAGATAAGCTCCACCAGCAGCAATTGCCAGGCCTATAAAAATGGCCCAAAAAGCAGCCCATGCACTTTTTGGTTCAGCTGCCTGCTTACCTGCAGATGATCATGACAGAAAATCAAATCAAGCGCTGTAAGCAATAACAAGCCTATGCATGTCTGTTGAATTACAAAGCTTCAGATCAATAGACTCACTTAAGCAAGTGTCATGATCCCTGATGTACAGGAGGTCCCCACTACAAGTACACTCATAGCTACCCCACGTATCCTTACAGCTGCATTCAGGGCATTGACAAGCCTTTTTCTCTTTGCACTCGTCGATATCTATCAGTGGCACAAACAAATTACAAGAACAAAACTATTATAACTGGAACATTACAAACTATAATTGTTGCTAGAAATGAAGCTTGATCTGTTGGTACCTCTCAAATAATGATCTACAAAAGCTATGAATAAAACACGGCAAACATGCAAGTGGCTGACCCAGGCCTTACCTAGGAGTTCTCCGGGCCCGAAGGGAGCACAATGGAACAATCATAAAAATATTTGTCATGCACTTTTTTCTCAAAGCAGCAAGAAATGTATATTGTCAGGTTGAATCAGGCATAAAAAGGTTGCTTTGTTGGACCCATTAAATCGGAGGGTCCTGCTCAGTGCATGTGCACCACATGTTCTACCACATGTTCTACCATGCCATTGCTCTACCAGCATGTACATCAAATTTCCTTTTGATATAGAAAATCTTTCTTCATTTTTTTTTATTTTTTTTATTTTTTTGGGTTTCCCCTTTCTCCATACCCCATCGATCCCTTTCTTCATGATTAATCTATAAGAAGACTGGTTAGACAAACATTTCTTACCTTCACAACTTTTGACACCATCTCCTTTAAATCCAGGAGGACACTGGCATTTACTGCCCTCAGTATCCTGATGATGAAAGAGGGGAGATAATTAGAGTATTCATCAGTCTATGAATAAAAAAAGCAACAGTCAAAAGATCACCAACCACACAAGCAGAAAATGTGTGTCCATCTCGAGTTTCATGCCAACAACCCCCATTATTTATCTTGCACCGTCCAGGTCCATGTGCTGCAAGGTACACAAGGGAAAAAGAAGCATAGTGGGAATATATAGAAACAAAGAACATGGCCATACCATGCTAAAAAGCAAAGCCAATGCACTAGAAATTCGACCAAAAGAAAATCAGTACATGGCATCCATACATTATACATGCATGGATGATATTATGGAGAAAAATTAAGCTGCCTGCATATTTAATAATTCTGAACCAATTGCTTAACATTCCATTGGACCAATATAACAAAACAGTTTTTTATGGCAGTTACCTCAACAAACCAAAGAGAAAACAGATATAATATAGTACATGCACATTAACTCTGTGTGCCAAATGTATTAATTATGAACACAGACCATCCTTTACTTTTCAATGTATGGTAATAACAAACACTGGCACATCGATTTGCGGAACTTAGGATTTGTCACCTATGGGCATGGTCCAAAATTAGGATTTAGATAAACATCACAACTTTTAACTGGCAAAAGCAGTGTTATTGGTCATAAAGAGTTGGGGTCTGTATATTCTTCATCATTTTTTGATAAATTATCACTATGTTTAACTCAATAAAACTTGATCCACCGTTTTCTCTAGAAGAGCATCCAGAAAACATCTGGGTAGAAATATGGCTTCCAAATTAAGTTCCAAATTAGTGGATGCTTTCAAAGGCACTGGTGACAGAAACTCTGTTAACAGATATTATTATGCAAACTGCAGCAAGCAGACCAGCAATTCATCCTGTACCTATGAAAAATTGGATATTATTATAAATCAGATGGAAAAATCCGTTGCAGCATATAATTCTTCGATTATATGGTGATCAAGTTCAACCAGTTCTTTTACTACCATAAGCTTTCCGGTTCACACTTTCAGAACATGGACGAGCAGATCTAAAAATCCAGGAGAAAAAACAAAATTAAGTCTAACAATCCAAATCTACAAACCAATCTCCTAACCCCCTCTCTCTCTCTCTCTCTTCCCAAAAAAAAAATTCTAAAACTTAGGTGAAAAGCCAGGGATTTACTTCTTGAGCAGCAGCAATTTCAATTTTTACCAAAGGAGATGGAATTGATAACTTGAGAAATGAAAGAGATCTTACTTTCACGTATTAAGCTCAATAAAGCTCAGGCATAAAAAGTTCCGACCTTGTTTGATTTTATGTAATCATAAATGTACAGTTTACAATATACTTCAGATTTCTTTGACTTTATATGATCTCCTGTGTCTGATAATTTAGGGAAAAAACCTGCCGAATTCTATTCTCCCCGCCAAGCTGGAGATTATTAGTTCTAACAAAAGTATTGCATGAAGGCTCTCTCTCTCTCTCTTTGGGGGGTGCTACAGTGTAAGTGTACATTCTCAGAGATCTTTTAACCGAGGGAAGATAGATATGTACCTTCACAAGTGCGGTAACCATCTCCCTTGAACTGAACACCATCAACCAGGGGACACTCACATACTCTTCCACGGAATGTATCCTAAAAAAACAAGACATCTGTCAATAGGAACATAAACAACTAGGCACACATCAACTCTACATGGCTGTGTTCAATACCTTGCAGGCAGTGGCATTCAGTGCTTTATCATGCCAACAACCACCATTATTATCTAAACACTCATTTGTTTCTATATCTGCAAGGGCCCATTAAAAGAACCCATGTCACAAATAAGCAAATAACCTGAGGGAGACTATTTGTTCAAAATTTCTCAAGTAAGGCTCACCAGCACTCAAACACACAGATGGCTCAGTAGTTTCTTCAAAACCAGAACAAATAGCCTTCACAACAGCACCTTTTTCTAACTTTCCTGCACAAACATATTTTAGAATTAGGTATATCCCAGATACTATTATGGCAAGGAATATAAGCTTCCAAGACTGACCTCGATACTGTCGACTGTTAACAACAAGGGTAGGTAGTATGGTTACATCACCTCTTGATCCTTTCCCAACCTATTAGAAAGTGTTCTTTGTCATATTAAAGTTGGAATAACAGCTCCAAATGATGGTCTATACCATAAGCAACGAAATTCATTGAAACATGTCATAGAAACATTTAAGAAAAAGAAAAAGGAGACACCTACTTGGGCTTCCTGCTCTTCTTCCAAAACAGGATTTTTAGAGTCCGCATTTGGGTCTCCCATACACTTCTCAATCTTTTTATTATCAAGACCTGCCCAAATGTAAACTTATGTAATGTATGTTTACCTAATGATGAATTGTTAGAATCCAAGAAAGCAAAAACTAATATACCTAGAGATTTGATAACAGAATCAGCACATTCCTTGTTGTATTTTTTCTCCTTCATGGGACATCTTATTTGAAAATCAGTTACATAATCCCACCAGACCCAGGGCTTTTTGCTCTCATTTGCCACACTAAAAACACATAATTGTCTCAGATTTTCAATAACAACATCTTTCCCTTCATAACCACGTCTGAAATCCTGTTCAGGGTCAGGTGCACAATATCTTCCATGATTTATGCACTGGGATTTGCATTGTCTACTTACCGTGAATGCCTCAGGACAGTACCAGGTTATATAATGGGGTGTAAACTGAGTATAACCACCTTTTTCAAGAATCTGTGCCGGACCCTTAAAATTTTTCACAAACTCCATCAACATATCACACTTGGTCCCGCATTCATCATTGCTATTGGTCCACAACTCATACTCCACGCGGTCATCTGGATGTGGAACAGCTTCTCTCCAATCGAGGTTCACATTGACCATTTCCCCGGAATCGATTGCCTTCTTCAATTTTTCACCGAAGTCTTTATCTATGAGTGCAGATGGAATTGTTATGTTCTCAATATATTTTGCAGATCCGCTATCCTCTTTGGGTGAATCCATTGTTATAAGTGGCTCCTCAATGTCATCTGCTACAAGCACTGCCGAAGCCCCAGCTTTCTGGGCATTCCAAACCTTTAAAGAAAAAAAGCAATCTGTACAGAAATGTTCTCTAATCAATAAAAATTTTAATTCAGTCGATTTGATAGCATAGGTAATAGAAGACACTTCCAGAACCGAAATAATAACAAAAATGAATAATACGACGATTCACTAGAAAAACTTAAAAGCCTCGTCCAGCAAAATCTAAAAATTTCATGTAATAAAGAAAAATTATCCACACACACACACACACACACACACACACACACACACATATATATATATATATATATATATATATATATATATATATATAGAGAGAGAGAGAGAGAGAGAGAGAGAGAGAGAGAGAGAGAGAGAGAGAGAGAGACTTGAAGGAAAAAAAATTTCAGAGTTCAAACTAAGTTACTGTTCGGTCCACGATTCTAATTTTAGGCTCTAGATACTGTCCCTAGTTTTGGCTATTAGTAATTCCTCATGTTCTCCCTTGATACAAGCTAAATCATTTATCTAGTAAAGGTGCATAATTTGCTCGTGTAACGAAGGGAAGTAACAATTTGAAAATTTTATCCCCTTCTTATTTATTCGTGGTTGTATCCTCGTGTCATACCACCAATCATCAATTTACCTATAGGAATCTCAACGCACCCATTTGAGTGGATGACATGTCTCACAACTCTCAACTGCCCTTGGTCCATCACTTACAGTTTATTAAACTGGAAGCAATATTGCATGGCTAGTACAATGAAAAGGGAATTATTGTATAAATAACCAAATTTAATAATGAGAAAATAGAGATACAAGAATCATATACAGCAAAACCACCGACCTGCAAGGATGGGAACCCACAACAGGAACCACAGCAAGGGATGAGGGCTCAAATACAGAGATTGCCAACTGATTTTGCCAATACATTGGCTGATGAGTTGGCTGAACATATCCTCCATACGAGAGAAAATTATAGGTTTAAACATGAGGCTCCAGCCTAAATGAGGTGCATATATTTTTAAGGGCCTCTTGTGCATGCTTGAAGCCACCTGATCATCAATTTTGGAATCACCTTCTATCACCATCTGCTACCTGCAGGGCTGCACCTGATGCAATCTCTACTACTTGCAGCTGATGCAAGTTCTACTACCTCTACTACCTATACCTAATGCAGCATTTATTACCTGCACCTGATGCAAGTTCTACTACCTCTTTGGTTGTGTTGAAGCCACCACTTTTGCTGCTCCTGCTACTACTGATATTACTTCTACACAATGACCTATATTGTGCTGTTGTTGCTACAAGGTGTCTACTTTATTGCTACTACTACGACTTGGTTCACGATGAACTATACTGTGCTGTTGTTGCTGCTTAGTTCACAGTAACCTATATTGTGCTGCTTTACTTCTACTATTATTGCTGCTACTGCTTTTGTTAATACATTGGTTCAAGGTGAAGCTTGTGCTGATGTTATTGCTTGGTTCATAGTGACCTCCTACTTTTGATGCTGTATTGTTTCAAGCTGAAGTTCTCATTATTGCTGCTGCTTCTATTGCTACATTATTTCAAATTGAAGCTCTTACATTTCCCTATGCCCCAGCTTGAAGAGGAGTGTTTATAAGGGTTTTTATTATAAGGAAATGGGCCCACTTAACTTAGGCCCATCCCCCCCCCCCCCCTCCCCTCCCCTCCCCTCCCCTCCCCTCTTTAGTTATAATAAATAATGTAAGTAATGGGCCATTACTGATTGGCTTTATTTTATTATGTTCGTAGTTGGCCTAACTATTTTATGCAGTTATTTGGTTAGTTTTCTATCTTATTTTGTTACAATTGTAAATTCCACTATTCACGTCCTCTTGTAAACGAAATTGAGAGGAATCAGCAACTATAATCCTCTAGAATGACCAAAAAGGGGCACAACAAACAAGTTAAAGCCTTGAGCATGGAGATCAATTTCCAAGTGGATCAAACTATGAAATAGGAGTCCGATGGATCAACTAATGATGTAGAGAATCAAACAAACACAGGGTGTCGCTTGTCCAAGAATGGTTAATGCTTTGGGTTTTTTTGTTTATTAACATACTAAAAAATCTCAACATTCAAGATCGCAAGAATATTTTCCAATTTTTTTTTCAAATTTTTGTTAGGAGTCTGTCGATACATTGTAAGTAATATTCCCAACAAAATCACGAAAGCTAGGATAGTAAAAAAGTTAGTTTCAGAACAAGAATCAAGGCATATCTGGCAAGGGAATCAGAATATGGTTATAAATTAATCAAATACAGTTACATTAACAAAGGGATATAGGGACAGCCAGTTGGAAAATATAAAATATCTTACCCTTCTTTGAGATGTCTCCATATCTCTTAATCCCACAGATAACTGCATACGGGTCTTAAATAGCATTTGTTAGTTTGCTTCTAGATCTTTATTTTCTGCTAATTGTAATTTATTGCTATTAATGGTGGTGAAAATCCCAGGGACCTTTCGTCGCAAAGTCTTCCTGACCCTGGGAGTCTAAAGTTCCAATAAAGTATAGATAATTGGGCAGGAAAATTGATCATAAAAGGATCCTTACTGGTGATATTTACCAGAAAAGAAGAACAAGATGTCTCATTTTCCCTTGCATTTTCAAATGTGCAAAGAGGACGGTAAATATGTTCACACTTGTTTCTGAATTGCACTTTTTCCAAACAAATTTGACACCACTTGCTCGTATTTTTTTTCATATGATTTGTGCCCTTCTGGGGGAGGAGACTGCTGCAGGGCTTGAACTGCTTTCTCTTGAGACAGGTTTGGAATAATACACATCGGATGGGCTTTTGTAACCTCTAAGTGGAAGGAGACTCAGCCAAAGTTATCAGGTGGATGAGACAAATTAGAGGGAATAATGGAGGTTTTTGCATCTAATTAGACTTATTAGACAGCTGACCCTCATTTATATTGTCTTTTTCAGTAGAGGCCAAGTTGCAGTAATGATGTGGCTGATGACCTCACCAACAAAAGGGTCACTCAGCCTAGACTTTGTTTTGAGACTGGAATTCCCTTGTGATTTTTGTGATTTTCTTCTGTTTGTTCTTGTATTTTAGTTTTGGATATCTCTGAGGAAGGTTGTATTTCTACATTCATTCTCTCTAATGCTATATCCCATAATGCTATGGAAAAAAATCTCCCATACCATATGGTGGAATGAGAATTTAAAATTTTCCCTTTACGCAGGAAGCCCCATCCTTCGCTGGTGAGGATGACCACACAGGTAACCAATGTCTGGAAATTTTTTTGGGGGGGTGGGGTTGTAAATTGTAACTTACATGAACCAGAGAATTATATAATCCTGATATATAAAATATCCAACTTTAGATAGAAAAAATCCAACCGACTTAACAAAAAAAATACCAACTTGTATTGAAGAACCAATAATGAATAGATTGTGATAATAAAGTACACCATCTATACTAACTTTGTTGATTGATTGCAAAAAATACAGGAAAGGGTAAGGGTTTCCAGGTCTGTTCAGACCATGTAACCCTCCCTGGACTGCACTCATTTCCTGCCATGTGGCAGGTCAGATGAGGCTGAAATTTGTTTGACATGTAGACTCCAACCTTCCCTGCGAACATGTTAAGTTTCAGCCAAAATGGAATTTTCCACATGGAAAAATAGAGTATAAGAACTTCTGGACTAAAAAGAGAATGCACGGGTTACTGAGAGGATGCATGAACATACATGAGAAGGTAAATGATTAAATTTGAGACTGACACTTGCTACATGGCTGGTCCATATCATTTCCTAAATATGCAATGGTCAGAATTTTCATGTCACCCTTCCACATGGCACAATTAGGTGTGCAGATCAGGGCACCTTTCACCTAAAAGAAAAGAAAACTCGAATTTGACCATCAAACCAAGAGAAAACAGACATTCCCTTTCAAAAACCGTTAATTCCATAATTAAACTCAACTCGAAGGTGCCGGCTACAGCTACACAGATATTGTTTCAAAAATTCAATTTTGTTCATTTGTCAACCCAAAACCATTCATGTCTTTTATCACAACTTCTTTCAAAGTTATTTTTCACCTACCAAAACATATGACCAGAATTCTAAGTTGGTAATCAACTTGCAAGTATTCTAAACAAATAGTTTAGCATATGGTGGCCACATTAATAGTATTTTTTTTTTCCATGTGGGATCAGTGCAGCTTGAGAAGGAACAAAATCTAACGTCATTTTGGACAGGACTGCCATTATATTTTGAGGGTGCCACTGTTACTATTTGTTAAATTGTCTTCTGAAACGAAGCTCATATCATCAAATCTTCCATGAGTTCCCGTTTTCTCTTTTCTTTTCATATCCACTCTCCTTTATTCTTTCTTTTAACCCTAAAGACGCCAAACCCACTTTCAGATTCTTCGGATGATTCTTGGAACCATACTAAAAGAAGCTAGTGAAGCACATCTTCCCTCCCCTCTCTTCTCCTCATTCACATTTATTGCTTGTATTTGACCACAATTACACCCTCACCCATGCTTTTCCTTAACTTTCCTCCAATTCTCAATCCGCATCAGGCAACATCAAATAACATAACCCATCCAATCAGCCATCATATGATCCCACATTTTCCCAGATCATCAAAACCACACCTTTAGCTCACAAAATTTGCATGAACCTACTTCTCTCTGGTTCAGAATACAGTAGAACCACCAAATTGAGCTCTTTCTGAATAGGCTCTGCATCAGTTTGTAATTAGAGCTGTTAACGATATAAGCCTATGGGCCTATGGGCCTATGGACCTATGGGCTATGGGCCTGTTTTTAAGTTTAAGTTTAGTCCAGTCTTTAATTAATTATTTGTAAGTAATGGGCCTGTTCATAAAGCCCATTACCGATTTTGGTTATTTGCTTATTTAGCTAGTTTATTTGCTTTGTTGACTGGGTCCTTTCCTAATTGAATTGTAACTAGGAAAGGCTCCTAAAGTCCTATCTTTTAGTTCTTTCTTTTCTATAAACAAAACTGCCACAGGAGTAGTTACTATCAATTCTTCTTCTTCCTTGAAGAGTTGATCCTCCTCCCTTCTCCTACCTCTCTCTTTCGGTTGCTGGTTCTGGTTATTTTCATATTGCAAACTGCTACATGGTATCAGAGCCTTACAAGGTGTGGTTTTTATAAGTTCTTCCCTTCTTCTCTCTTTTTGGGTAAACAGCAACCATATGCTGCTGATGGAGGAAGATCGATCTTCCCTTGATGCTCTATCAAAATCTGGTACTGTAATTTCTTTTCTTTGGTTGCTGCTGGTTTCTTGCTCCTCAATATCTTGATTGACATCAGTCTATCCTGATGATTGCGTGCTGCTGATTGTTTATCTCTCTACTGGTTTCAGTAACTGCTGCTTGAAGTTTTTTTAATTATTTATTGATCAAGATTTGTTGCTGCTGGTACCTATTGCTGAGGTTCTTGATCGATACCAATCCCTACTGGTTTCGATTTTTATTGCTGCTACTTGTTTTTCCCTCCACTGATTTCGACAAATTGCTGCTCCAACATTCTTTAAATTATTGATCCAATTTATTGCTGAGATTCTTGAACGATACCAGTCCCTACTGGTTTCGTTTCTTTATTGTTGCTGAATACCTTATTGCTCAAGATTTATTGCTGCTGCTCAAAGTCTTACTTCTTGCATATTTGGTATTTCTCATGGCTGAATACAAGGCTTCTTTGGATTATTCTATCAAATCACCTCATAAAGTGGAAAGGGGTGTCTAACTATCTGTTATGGGCCCAAGCCATTAAAGCATACATACACTCTAAAGGTAAGCTGCAATATCTCATTGATGATCCTCCATCTGTTGATCCAAAGGATCCCTCTTCGGTCAAGATTTATGATGATTGGATACGTGAAAATTCTACTCTCCAAACCTGGTTATGGGGAATTATTAACCCCTCCGTTGTCTCTAATGTTATGTTTCATCAAACTGCTAAGAACATATGGAATGATCTCAAGGATTTGCTCCCATTGTACCCATTGTGGCCAAATTAACCATAATATTGACAAATGTTGGGCTAAATATGGCCACCCTGAATGGGCTGAGGCTCTAGCAAACTGTCTCTATAGATGAGGCTTTTTCACCTGCATCAATTACTGCCCCTACTCCATCTGCTGCATCTGCTCCTAGCACTACCATTCCCACTGCTCACTTTGACGCTTTAGTTGGACGAGTTCAACAGCTAGAGTAGTCTACTCCATCCCCTTCTGCCACCTTGACCCATGCAAGTACCAGTGCACTACTTTCCACCACTAACCCTACTCCATCGATCATTGACTCTGGAGCTTCTTGTCACATGACTGGTAAGTCTCATGTCTTTACCTCCTTCAAAGACACTACATCAATGCTTGTTTTTCTCGCTGATGGTTCCTCCACCCATGTTACAAGACATGGAACATTCTCTTTAATCCCTTCCATGACCTTGTCCTCTTTTCTCCAAGTTCCTAAGTTATTCCTTAACCTTATGTCTATCAATCAGCCACTAAATCCCTACACTGCTTAGTAAATTTTTATCCCTCTTATTGTGGTTTTTAGGATCTCGGTACCAAGGTGACGATTAATGGGGGCCTTAAGCAATCTGGACTTTACTACTTGGAGAATAATGAACCATCTACTACTGCTGCTATCACCTCCGCTGCTTCTACCCCACTTCAATGGCACCATTGACTTGGACATCTTACCCTCACCAAGATGAAGACACTTATTCCTAGCTGTAAGTCTCTTACCCAACTTCAGTGTGAGGCTTGTGAGTTAGGCAAACATCACCACACAGTTTTTCCTACCCATCTTAGCTCTCGTAGCTCTTCTCCCTTTCATTTAGCTCATTCAGACATTTGGGGCCCATGCCGGTTACCTAATAGACTTAGTTTTTGTTATTTTGTTACCTTTGTTGATGATTATTCCAAGGTTACCTGGCTATATTTCTTAAAGATAGATCTGAGTTTCTTTGTGTTTAAAGGATTTTACATAGAAATTCAAGTTCAGTTTAATAAACCTATTTGTATATTTCGGTCTGATAATGCCCTTGAATATACTCAAAAGGCTATTTTCGATTTTTGTTCTGCTAATGGCATGATTTATCACACTAGTTGTTCCTACACTCCTAAGTAGAATGGTGTTGCTGAACGTAAAAATAGACACCTTTTAAAAGTTGCCCGTTCTCTTTTGTTTCATATGCATGTTTCCAAGTATTTTTGGTGTGATACCATCCTATTGCTGATGCAGTCCAAGTCTACTCCAGAAGGGGCCGAAAGAAGAAAGAATCTCCCAAAATTGGGCCAGGCCCAATTGGCTGACCAATCACCCCCACTGTTCACGTGAACAGTGTTCACGGTACTGTTCACGTGAACAGTACCAGCAGCAGATTTTTCACTCTTTTTTATTTCTTTCCTAAAATATAGTGTTAGTTATTTAGAATTTTAATTGTTTGGAAACTAAGAACTTTCTTAAATTTAGTTTCCTAAAAGTGTTTAGAAACTTTCCTATTTTCTATTTTGGAAACTTTCCTATTCTCTAAAAAGGAAGTTTCTGTTTTAGTTAGGATTTCCTATTATTTTGTAATCTTACTTATTATATAAGTAAGAAGTAAAAGAAGGCTGGGGCAGATTTAGACCAGAAAAGAAAAGTTAAACTTTGATTTCTGGTTGAGTCTCCTTCGGTTACCAACAGTTTGTTTTCTTATTGTTTGTTCTTATTGTTTGTTCTCTGCTCATGTTATTGGCTGTTCTTCATACCCATTGGCGACAATTATTCTGTTAGAAAACTACCAGATCTTTGCTGATTTGGTGCTAAACATCATCAAAATTTTCAAAAACTTCTCCAGATCTAGGCGGTAACCTGAACAGCAACCTTGCAGAATCTGTAGTTGTTTCAGTTCTCCTTCGATCGACTCCAAATTTCTGCTAGTGTTCATAATTGAAGTTAAGAGGGTCTCCTATCAATTTCAAGTGTTGTCAATGGTTAGATTTTTTAGATAAGTTGATTTCTCTATTGATTATTAAATCTATTTTGGAGTTGGGCTGTGTAAAGATCATGTAGCAAAGAGGGATCATTGATCTGAAGGTGTTGAACCCTCTTTGCCATCAATTGGTATCAGAGCCAGGGCTATCAGTAACATTTTCAACGTTGCTGATTTGACTCTCTACACGGGTCATCATTCTGACGAGGGAGATACGGAACATACTTTACGTCTTCCACAGTTTGTTGTTCCTTCCGCTGACCAAATTGAAGATGTTCTTGATTCCAAGCATACTATGATTCGCAATGGTAGAGGTTACCAATCATTCTTAATCAAGTGGAAAGGGCACCCACGTAGTGACAGCACGTGGATACATGAAGATGACTTCAAGCGCATCGACCCTGATTTTCATGATCACTACATGTCTTTCCTCCATTCGTCGGAGACGAATGTTTCTAAGCCGGGGGGAGCTGATGCAGTCCAAGTCTACTCCGGAAGGGGCCGAAAGAAGAAAGAATCTCCCAAAATTAGGTCAGGCCCAATTGGCTAACCAATCACCCCCACTGTTCACGTGAACAGTGTTCACGGTACTGTTCACGTGAACAGTACCAGCAGCAGATTTTTCACTCTTTTTTTATTTCTTTCCTAAAATATAGTGTTAGTTATTTAGAATTTTAATTGTTTGGAAACTAAGAACTTTCTTAAATTTAGTTTCCTAAAAGTGTTTAGAAACTTTCCTATTTTCTATTTTGAAAACTTTCCTATTCTCTAAAAAGGAAGTTTCTGTTTTAGTTAGGATTTCCTATTATTTTGTAATCTTACAAATTATATAAGTAAGAAGTAAAAGAAGGCTAGGGCAGATTTAGACCAGAAAAGAAAAGTTAAATTTTGATTTCTGGTTGAGTCTCCTTCGATTACCAACAGTTTGTTTTCTTATTGTTTGTTCTTATTGTTTGTTCTCTGCTTATGTTATTGGTTGTTCTTCATACGCATTGACGACAATTATTCTGTTAGAAGACTATCAGATCTTTGCTGATTTGGTGCTAAACATCATCAAAATTTTCAAAAACTTCTCCAGATCTAGGCGGTAACCTGAACAGCAACCTTGCAGAATCTGTAGTTGTTTCAATTCTCCTTCGATCAACTCCAAATTTCTGCTAGTGTTCATAATTGAAGTTAAGAGGGTCTCCTATCAATTTCAAGTGTTGTCAATGGTTGGATTTTTTAGATAAGTTGATTTCTCTATTGATTATTAAATCTATTTTGGAGTTGGGTTGTGTAAAGATCCTGTAGCAAAGAGGGATCATTGATCTAAAGGTGTTGAACCCTCTTTGCCATCAACTGCTTGTTTTTTTCTCAATCATATGCCATCGTCGGTTGATCGAACAGTAAACCCTTTTCTCTCCTTCGCCCATCTGCTTCTCTTTTTACCATTTCCCCTCGTGTGTTCGGTTGTGTCTACTTTATCCATGTTTTGCACCCTCTAGCAGGACAAATTGTCTCCTCACTCACTTAAATGTATTTTTCTTGGTTATTCTCATAGTTGGAAGGGCTACAGGTGCTAAGACGCGGTTACCCATCGCCATTTTATTAGTGTTGATGTTACTTTCTTTGAAGACACATCTTACCACCCTGCTCAAGCCATTACCCCATTTCCACCACCTGACTCCCCCACACCATTACATATCATTACTCCATGTGCTGATCCACCACCTACTGACCCTCCACCCTCACCACCACCGTTGCAGGTTTATCAGCGACGGATGAAGACTGTCATAGTTCCTCCTCCAAATACTACTCCACCCTTTGATCCGCATGCTACTGGTGCTGAGGTTTCTCTTGCCCTACCTATTGCCCTTCGTAAAGGTATACGCTCTTGCACTTAAAAAATCTTTCTTACATACCCATTGATAAGTTTGTTACAACCTCCCATCTACCTTTCTATGCACAAAATCTTGTTATGTCTTTATTTACTACCTTTGTTCCTTCCACACACCTCCAAGCCTTGTCCCATCCAGGGTGGAAAGTGGCTATGGATACTGAGATGGATGTTTTGCTCTCTCATTGTACATAGACTCTTGGACCATCCTACTGAGAAGACTATTGTTCAATGTCGTTGGGTATACACTACACTGTTAAGCATAATCCTAATGGTTCTGTTGAACGCCTGAAGGCTCGTTTGGTTGCCAAAGGGTTCACTCAGACTTATGATGTTGATTATTTTGAGACCTTCTCTTCGGTTGTCTGTCTCAATTCAATTCGGGTTATTATCTCTTTAGCTGTCAACCTTGACAGACCTATTTATTAGATGGATGTCAAGAATGTCTTTCTCTATGGTAATCTCTACGAGGAGGTTTATATGGATCAACCTCCAAGGTATGTTGCTCAGAGGGGGGGGGGATGTCTACTCAAGTATGTAAACTACATAAAGCTATCTATGGACTCAAACAGTCCCCTTGTGCCTGATTTGAGAAATTTAGCACAATTAGTACTCATTGTGGTTTCTCTCTATGTTATTTCAATCACTCTATATTTGTTCGACTGTGGTTTTCTAAAGTGATTATCATAGCTGTTTTTGTTGATGATATTATTATCACAGGAGACGACGTGTCAGGCATTACTAAAGTCAAATCATATTCAAACAAACACTCTCAAATAAAGGATTTGGATATACTTCATTATTTTCTAGGTATTGAAGTCATCCGTTGTAGTAAGGTAATCAGTCTATCTCAAAGAAAATATATCCTTGATCTCCTAGCTGGATCTGGTCTTCTTGGTTTTAAACTAGTTAATACTCTTATGGATCCTCATCATAAACTTGCGACTAGTGATAGTCCTTATTATGCTGATATACATCAATACAGACGACTTGTTGGTAAACTTATCTATCTTACTGTGACTCGACTTGATTTATCTTTTGCTGTTGGGGTTATCAGCCAATTCACGCAAGCCCTAAAACAGACTCACTGGGATGCGGCTTATCGTATATTAAGGTATTTGAAAATTTCTCCAGGCAAAGGGTTGATCTACCGTTGTCACAAAAATACTAATATTGTAGGATATTCTAATGTTGATTGGGCTGGTGCAAATAATGATAGACGTTCCACAACTGATTATTGTACATTTGTTGGAGGCAATCTGGTCACGTAGAAGAGTAAAAAAGTAAAAAAGCAAACTACAGTGTCTAAATCCAGTGTAGAAGCTGAGTATCGTGCTATAGCTCAAACTTCTGTTGAACTTATGTGACTATGAAATCTTCTTCAAGAGTAGGGCTTTCTAGTAAATCGCCCTATGACTATGTTATATCTTATATGACAATCAAGTTGCTATATATATTGTTAGTAATCCAGTGTTTCATGAGCGCACCAAGCATATTGAGGTTGATTGCCATTTTGTTCGTGATGCTGTTCAAAAGAAGCTATTAGTTGCCCCCTTCGTATCTTCTTCAAATCAGTTGGCTGACATTCTTACCAAGTCATTATTTGGTACAGCGTTTCGATTAAATTGTTCCAAGCTGGCATGGGTGACATATATACTCTAGCTTGAGGGGGGTGTTAACATTATAGGCCTATGGGGTTATAAGGCTAAAGGTCTATGGGCTTTGGGCTTTGGGCTATGGGCCTATTTTAAGTTTAAGTTTAGTTCTATCTTTATTTAATAATTTGTAAGTAATAGGCCTGTTCTTAAAGCCCATTACCGAGCTTGGTTATTTGTTTATTTAGCTAGCTTATTTGCTTTGTTGACTTGGTCCTTTCCTAGTTGGATTGTAACTAGGAAAGACGCCTAAAGTCCTATCTTTTAGTTACTTCTTTTCTATAAATAAAGCTGCTACAGGAGGAGTACTTATTATTGATTCTTCTTCTTCCTTGAAGAGTTGATCCTCCTCCTTTCTCCTACCTCTCTCACTCTCTTTCGGTTGCTGGTTCTGGTTATTTTCATACTGCAAACTGCTACAAGAGCTTTCTCAGTCATGTTATCTGAAGTTGCAGAACTTTCAGAGGATGGTTTGTTTGATTCCCAAACTAATAACAATCTTATTGGTTTGTCTAACTACAAGAGAGAAGATGTGCTACCAGTCATGGTTTTCTTGGATCAAGCAGAAATAGATAACCCCTCAAAAAATCTTTCCCCCACAGTACTTTTCTATAGGAATAGATAGAATGCATGAAGTGAGCCACATATTATCTATTGCAAACGTACAAAGAAATAATAAAGGATTAAAAGAATATAAAATAATCAGACTAACAGTCTGGAGAAACTCGGACTAAGAATCCAATGCATGTTTAGCACGGAGACCATGGAAGCTTATTCATTTTGAAGAGTCCACTCAACACTATCCAGAGAAAATCTGTATTAACTCCCACATCTAGATCGGCTATTTGGAAATTTGGAATCACAATACTTTTGGAAGGTATGTAGAATATCTTATGGCACCCATCCAATATACTAGAACCTAATCATTTAAACACAGGTACTGTAAATAAAAAGTTTGGAAACAACTCAAAACTATCAAGAGAACTCACAGACCCATTTTGTACTAAGAATGAAAATAGAAAAAGGAGAACTTAAGTCTCTATCCATCACCGGAAAAGGGATTAATAATGCGTATGTCTTTCAATATAGTTTCTAACACGTTACAAAAGTAAGTGACAATCAGCCAGAACTATATTGAACTGAATCTGGTTAAAAATTGTGACCAAATGACGTCAACAACTTCCTGAGGACGCCTACGGTGCAAAATGCAGTATAACAAGCTGATACAATATGCATAGTCCTCAAATAAAACTGGCTGCAAGTGCTGCTATAGCACGCTGAAGCACAATAGCTTGATGAACTTTGACATCTAGTCATAATTCATGACAATGCGGATTCATCCAAAAACCTAAAGGGTGATCTTTCCAAACATATTAATAGACACCTCAGAAATCGATAAAAAGATTATTAACAAGTTCCTTTTTTTTTTCTTCCTCCAAATGATGATTGAGTAGCGTACCTCCTCGATTGACCAAAACAAATGTTGGGAGAGATCCGGGTTTTGCCTTGAAAGATATTCCGAGCTCCTGGAAATCCTTACAACCCTTCACGTTCTGCTTCGGATACACAACCGTCCCGGCCATGCTCCCTCCATATTGAGGTATTCCGAAGTTTCCAATGGCGCTGTCATGAGTACCTTTAATACTATCAGGAGATATCAAAGTTAAGCTGTTCTTCTCCACTACGAATCTTGCCGTCGCCGGCGATATAAGACAATATGAAAACAACAGTACCAGAAACCCTAGACTAAACCCCACCACCGATCTCCCCGCCATTTACGAATTCACGGAGCTAAACACTGGTCTTATGGGAGATGGGCGAGAGATTACAATTACAACAAGCGACGATCAAGTTCAAACGAACAACAAACCCTACTTCTTCTCCAGGTCCATCAACAGAGACTCAAAAACGTTAATTTCTTTCTCTGAAAATGAGAGACAAAAGGAATCGTCAATTATCGTTTTTCCTTCGTGTACATACTACAGAGGACAATGGGTTGAGGTCCGAGAAGCTGGAAGATGGATTTTTCGTTTCAGCCGTTTCATGAAAAACTTACTGCCAGCGAAGGAAACAGGAAACCACTCCCTCTGGAAACAGGAGAGAAACTTTCATAATAAGAATTTCTCCCCTTCTTTTTTTGGTAAAAATAAGAATGTCTACTTTACTGTGGTGTTTTAAGTGGAAGTGTGGAACAAGAACGATTCTGAGGACTCAGGGCTCAGGACGGGCAAGGGCAAGGGCTAGTGCAAGGGCAGGGCCGCAGGGTTAATATCTTCTTCAATTATTGGAGTATCCAATCGTGATTATCGTTATCAGATACCTGAAATCCTGACACTTGATCACTGTACCTAACAATCGTAATCATTTGGGTGGGGAAAGTGTAGCGATTTTTGTTCATGTCTATACAATATTCAATCATAAGTAGTGAATTTACAAATTTTGTTCTTACCAAAAAAAATAAATTTACAAATTTTGCCTTTCCATTTGCAAAAAAAACGTTGTTTTTTTTTTTTTTTTGGTAAGTTGCAAAAAAAATTGTTAGGGTAAGTAAACTTTAAAAGGGAAAAAAATCTTCCCATGTTGGCTAGTTCTTCGGATTGTGATCACACGGTTAGTCACTTAATATGCATGGTATTGGTTTGCACGAGTAACTCTAGTCATGTGATCATGGCCAGATGAACTAATACGACAAGAGAGGATTATGGTCCAAGTAAAGGGGACCTAGATCCTTTGTAAGGGTAAGTAGAGGGGGCTGGATCCTCTATAGTGTTGCTGCCTAACAATGAGTGACTAACCAGTAAGAGTGCAATACTATAGAGGTTTTGATGCAAGTAAATGAATTGTTTCATTCTACATGGTGTTGTGGAAGAAAACCCAAACCTTAATAAAGCAAAAGGTTTCATATACGGCCATGTATGAGTATTTTTAACTGTTAGACGAAGAAATGTAATCTCAAAACTACCTCTCCCTATTAAATGGAAGGTTGATACTTTGATTGTGTACATTCGCAGGCTATACACAAAAACCATCCATGTAAGTTAATATGTTATCTATCTTAGATGTTCTAAATTATCATAGGGAAAAGGAAGGACACGTTGCTGATGTACTTCCCTTTCACATCCTTCCTTTCTCTCTCCTCCTTTAAATTTATCATGCCTCGCTCTCTCCTCCAAGCGACTTGCTATCAGTCCTAGTATATAAGATCTTAGAAAAAATTTCATCTACACCCCATCAAAGATTGTTAACATCATCTACACCCACAAGAATGCAAAAACATCATCTACATCCTAAAACTTTGGTTGTGGTAATCAAAGAAGTCCACTCCGTCAGTTGATTCCCGTTAGATGCTGACGTCAGGTGGATTGAAATATTTCAGAGACAATAATACCCTTATGGCATGTTGAAAAGACCATTATACCTTTTACCCAAACTCCTCTCTTCCACCTTCTCTCTCTCTCTCTCTCTCTCTCTCTCTCTCTCTCTCTCTCTCTCTCTCTCTCTCTCTCTCTCTCTCTCTCTCTCTCTTACTGTGTTTCTCGAGTTGGGTTCTCTTCTCATCACTCTGCTTTTGATCGAATTTTCAACTGCATCTTAGTTCTTAATTTTCTTCCAACATTGCTAATTGAATGAGAGAAGCAAGTGTCTTCGTCAATATGCAAATGCTTTTTTTTTTTCCTTTTTTTTAGAGAAAGCAAATGGGTGTTGCAGGTAGGAATGGAACTGTTTGGCTTAATGGATGATTTTGTAAAGGTTCAAGATGATCAATCAAATAACCACGCACTGATTTGAAAGAGCCTAACCGTGACATGCTTGAACACTTAATGGATTTTGGTATTCAACTTGTCTGTAAAAAAAAATTGTTCTGCTAGACTTGGAGATCGAAATGGTTGATTTGGGAAGAGTCGGTGGTAGCAACTGTGGTGATGAGCTTCAGCAATGGTGGTGAAGAGCTTCCAGAGGTTTCGCCACCGGGAGGAAAGAGGCAGCCACGCCATTGATGTCTGGTGGTGATTTAGAGGTTTTTTCGGCCTCTCTCTCTCTTTCTCTCTCTCTGATTTCTTGCCTCCATCTCTCTTCCCCGAAATCTCTCTCTCTCTCTGATTTCTCGCCTGTGATTCAGAGGTTTTTTCGGCCTCTCTTTCTCTGATTTTTCGCCCTCCATCTCTCTCTCTCTCTGATTTCTCGCCCGCCCTCCACCTCTCTCTCTCTCTCTCTCTCTCTCTCTCTGATTTCTCACCCTCCATCCTTCTTCCCCCAAATCTCTCTCTCTCTCTCTGATTTCTCGCCTGTGATTTAGAGGTTTTTTTGGCCTCTCTCTCTCTGATTTCTCGCCCGCCCTCCATCTCTCTCTCTCTCTGATTTCTCGCCTGCCCTCCATCTCTCTCTCTCTCTGATTTTTCGCCCTCCATCCTTCTTCCCCCAAATCTCTCTCTCTCTGATTTCTCGCCTCCATCTCTCTCTCTCTCTCTCTCTGATTTCTCGCCCTCCATCCCTCCTCCCCCAAATCTCTCTCTCTCTCTCTCTCTCTCTCTCTCTCTCTATCATTTCTTGCCCTCCATCCCTCTTTGATTTTGTGGTTCATGTAGGGCAAGCTTCAGAAACAAAGAAGAAGAAGAAACTATGGATTTTCACGAGATTGTTCTCATTTTCCTCTGATTTTGTGCTTAATGGTTCGGAAGATGATAAGATGAAGGAGAAAGATTGAGAAAACCCACAGAAAAATAATCGCAGAAATCATACTGGGCAAGGAAGAACCTGAAATGGATATTCGAAGTTTAAGCGGGTCGGGTTGAAAACCATAGTGAAACCAGGGTTGGTCATGATGATCAGTCGTTGAATGAGAATATCAAATGTAATTTTGATTTGAAGGACAAATGAGTATATCAACATAATTTTTTAATTTTTTAATTTATAATATGAGGGGTAAAACTGTATTTCACCAATTTTAATGATTTTCGTCGATTAAGTGGACCTAAGTGATGTTTTTGTATTCTTGTGGGTGTAGATAATGTTACCAATCTTTGATGGGGTCTAGATGAAATTTTTTCAAGATTTTAATATGTCTCGTTAGCATGTAGATCATTTTCTCATTGTTAATATCTAAGTTGTTTTCTACTCCTCTGGTTGGTTGAAGGATAGCAACGAACCTTCATACACTAGATAGATATATTTGGGGGCATGTTTTAAGTATTGAGATCGTAACTGATACGGATACTTGTCTGAGTCAATATCGTTTTGTTGAATCAATATGGGGACCCATATTCTAACCCTGTAATCGATCAGTACGGGTCAATATTGGCTGACACGTGGCCAATAATGGTTGATACCAACCAATATTTGACCGATACCAAAAAGGTATACCACATCAGCATATGGCCGATACGTGACTGATTTTTAATTGATACTCGTATCCAATATTGATACCCGTATCATACCGTGAAGTAAATCATGATTGAGGGATCTTCTAGTTCAACAGCAATTGTAGCTTATGGATCTACATGATCGTGGGCTATATTAAAAATGGATTCTCGCATACTTTAGGATGCAGATTAGCACATCCGTTTAAAGGCTAATACCGACCAATATTTAACCTATACCAAAAAGGTATACCACATCAACATATAGTCAATACTTGACCAATACTTATAAGTACCTGTATCCAATACCAATACCATGAACTAAATCCATGATTGGAGGATCTTCTAGCTCTACAGCAATTGTAGTTTATGGATCTACATGCTCGTGAGGTATATAAAAAAGGGAATTATTTACGTAACAAGGTCTGTTATTTATCCAAACATAACAAGACACCAATCTCCCTCTTAAACCACTACTAGTAGTGATGTGATTGGAAATAAATATATAAGGATAATTTAGTAAAATCATTTATTGCAGGAATCCAAGTAAAAATGTATAAAAAAACTAATACCATAGATAAATTATCTTAGGATAAGGTTAGATCTTAATTGCAGTCATCCCTATCTGATACCTTGAACCATGGTTCTAAATCTAGGTATTGGACATTGGACACAGTATTGGCCATGTCCAAAACCAATTTGATCTGGATTGGCTCGGTTTACAGATCCAATGAGAAACTAACATGTGTCTAATCCTCATTAAAATAGAATTAAAACAGGTTGGGATAGAGGATCAAATCAGGGATCGACCAGGTCCCAAACTGATACGAACTGGCCTATCCTACCGATCCAATTCCAATACCTTGAACCATGGTTCTAAATCCAAGTTTCGGACACGGTTCAACCATGTCCAAAACCTATTCGAGCTGGATTGGTTCGGTGTACAGATCCAATGGGAAACTAACACGTGTTCGATCCTCATTAAAATAATATTAAAATAGGCTAGGATCGATGATCGAATCAGCAATCGACCAAGTCCCAAACCAATACAAATTAGCCGATCCAGTCGATCTAATACCGACACCTTGAACCTCATCAATATTCACAGTAGGAATGGCATAAAAAAACAAATCTTTTTCTTTTCATACTTATCATAATTTATCTTTATCTTTTTAATATTTGATTAACAAATCTTTTTTTTTTTCACACTTTTCACAACCCATCTTCTTTCTTTCCACATTTATCACAACCTATTTTCTTAATATTTGTTTAAGAAATCTACTTATTAATATTTATTTAATAAATTATTCTGTAACAGTTAATATAGTAAATAAATTATAGTGTAGAGGATAAAACAATAATGAGATTAGTAAAAAAAAAAAATATTATTACGAAAAGACACAAATATCATTTTAAAAGTCAATTTATAATACAACAATAAGATTATCATATATGAAATAGAATTTCTATTTTGCCCTGCTTAAAAATTAATTGATCATTGCAAAAAAAAATTATTTTTTTATCAAAGCCAAGTTTCGATCTTGGGACCTGTGGGTTATGGGCCCACCACGCTTCCGCTGCGCCACTTTGATTTGATGATTATCTTTTGCGGTTTTTAATATGTATATTATTTAAAACAGAGCTTCCAAAAACCAACTCTTTCTTATTTTATTTTCAAGGTGGCTTTAATATCTACCACATTTTTTTTTTGGTAGAACTAACATCTATTGATCATCAAAATCACAGGTTACAGCCGAAGCTTCAACCATACATAGGTTAAAGGAATAGAATTTGGCCAAATAGTTTTTCTTGAAAAAGACTCGGCCTTCCAGACCAAGGTATGCACCGTAGTGTTGGCTTCCCTTGGTACATAGGAAATATGACAATTAACGCATTTCGATCAAATATATGATGTCTTCCCTTATAGGCTGGCAAATAGCCTCACAGGGGAAAGACTGAATAACAATAAACTGAACCAACTCCTGACAATCAGACTCAAGCAAACTATTAGTAAAACCTTCTTCTAGCGCCGTTTGAAGAGCCAATCGAATGGCCAGAGCTTCACAATGAAATGCTGAGGTACAATATCTACTACATAAAACCTCTCAATTTGGATACAACGAGGCGGGCCTTGAGGAAGTTTTAGAACTAAAAGGAATTCGCTATGTCATAAAGTATGTAATCTGATTTAATAACTGATAGCAATTAGGGTATACGGTTCTTTGCTTGTGTCAAATTTCAACCGAATACTTAAATAAATCTCTCAAAATCATTTGGAAAAGCTTGAAAAAATATGTATTTTTTTTTTGAGACAAATGGTGAAATAAAATAGGTAACCGAACATAGGACAATTGACGATCATATGGAATGGAATCTCCCCTGCCAAGCAAATGGAAAGCAGGGAGGTGGAGGGTGCTGCAAGTATACAACGTGCCCATTTGTCAAGGAGGGGAAAGAGTGCGGGAATATTCATGATACTAGCAGCGTGGAGATCATTTTCCCTTGAAAATAAAAGAAACAATTCCAATAATAGAGCAGTGAAATTATATTTTACATTGAATTTTGACAAATGGTTAATATAAACTGTTGGAACTGTTTTTTACCAAAAAAAAAAAAAAAATACAGTTGGAGCTGGCATGTCAACTTTCCTACGGAACAAAGAAGGATCCTTTTTTCCCTTCCCCTTTCTTTTTAATTACATCACAAAAGGAGAAGATTCATACCCAATCAAAATTTGTTTCCTTTGGCAAAACCAAAGCAATTAGGCATTCTGATGGGTTAGGTGAAATTGAAAGCATTGAGCAAGTGTCCAGTGAATATGGAAGAATGAATAGCAGTCTTGCCCACAAAGATTTCCCAGTTGGGATCTTGATCACTCCTGCACATTCCCTCTGCTTCAAGTATGATACAAAATCCTGAAACTGCATGAAAAAAAAAAAAAAAAAAAAACCTAAGTACTACAGCTGAACAAAATAAAGGATTACAGTTTCACTTATGATGCGTTAATGGAGCAATGTGAGTACACCCACACCCACATACACATGCATGGAAGACCTGGATGTTTATCATGTTCAAAGGATCAGGGCCTACTTGATGAGATAATTTTTGACAATGCTTACACTTTAGTAAATGGACCAGAACACCTGCTCAAGTTGATTGCCAGTTTAACAAGTCTCTTAGGTGGGCCCATCCAATCCTGGATCCCTATTCTTTATTGAGAAATGTGGCAAGTTACAAGGTCACAGTTATGTTAGCCCGGGAATGGAAGCCACAGGACTCAGATGCAGCAGTTTAGATTTAAATATTTATTTTTAAGTATCCAGGCAACCCAGGGTCAGGAATTGTTCTGCAGGTCTAAAACCAGAGACAACAAATTGGCCAGATCACATGCATGCTTGTGTGAGCATACTCACACAGACATGTCTGCACACTTACACTGTCTAAATAATCAATCGCTTTAAATATAAATAAAGTTGTAGAAAATAATTAGTTAGGGAGGTTTCATTATAAACACATTATATTGAAGAACCAAAGTTGAAACTTCAAAGTTCCATAGATGGGATGATGACTTACGCCTTTGTGGTCGCCACTGGTAGATGGGAGCAATCGACAGACCTCTCTCTACACCGAAGTGAATTATAGAGTTACAAAACAGACATTTGAAAGTAAACCTTAAGCATTCATTACTAAACACAGGAAAAGAACAAATTGAAGGCAATTGGAAAAGTATACAATGTGGAGTCTGAGATGCCATGTTCCATATAAATAAAAGTAATGGGACAGTGGTTACTACTTACTACCAGGCTAAAAAGCACACGAATCATGATAGTCAATGAAACATTTTAGTTTGCATAATAAAAAGGAAAATCCAGACGACAAGAAAAATGCCATGTTTCTTTCACATCCATGGAAGTACAGAAGAAAATATGCAAAATTGATGCTTGCTTCACAGACTGGAAGAGAATGTGTGAGAATATGTTGCTCCTGGAATAATTGTTTTAAGAGACTAAGACTATGTATATAATCCATACAACATGCAAAATATATTGTGGGATTTCCAATTCAACAAGTCAGTGATATCAATTAGGAACTTGCAACAAGCAGCTTGCTGCCAACTCATTCTCAGATGCAGCACCATATGTATCAGATATTGGACCTTGCAATCCCTGGAAAAAGGTTTTTGCTGATATAGTTAGCCCTACAACCTATAATACCCGATCACAGATCAGGTAGACTGCATCTCCGCATGGTGGTTACATATCTTGTGGATCCCAAACTTCCTAAGTTCATGTCGTGTCACACGGGTACCTTGGGTAAAATAAAGGGTCCAGGTATCACAACTTTAATTTTGTTAGCTATTTCATATTTCATACTGACCTTTGGAAAATATGGAATGATCCAAATGTACTACCTTGTTTTTTAACAGAAATCCTAACGCCAACAAAATGAGAAAGTATCAACACTTGTCAAGACTAATGCAAAAATTTTACTTTTACGAAGAGTCACATCAGAATATCGCTACCAGCATTCAGAGATCCTGTCCAGATCACCAAGTTGACCCTGTGAAACCCACTTGACAAAGGTTAGATGGATCCCCAGCACACTAGCTCAGTCAGTTGTATCCTCTTAATGGTTTCATTAAACCACTTGCGTAAAACATAGTTGTCAAGGCATCGTCTAGGCGCCCAAGCACTCTTGTGACGCCTTGGAAAATCGGGCGCCTTGGTTGCCTAGGTGGGCGCCTTAGTCGCCTAGGCTGGCACCTTGGTTGCCTAGGCGCCTCGTCAAGCCTCCAACGTCTTGATTCGCCTTGGCGCCTTGACAACTATGGTGTAAAAGCAGTTTTTGAACCAGTTAAGTAAATAACATAGACAACCCAATAGAAAAGTAAATAATATACACAGTCCAACAGAAAAGTAAGGGCATCAAATTTTTGTTTTTTAATGCACATGCATGCTACATGCATGAGTGTATGGAAATACTTTACACAATCCAATAAAAATATTAAAAATGGTATCAATTTTTTGGAAACAAAGGCATACGAACAACAAGGCGCTCGCACTCCTAGGAGCTGGAGAATCGCCTGGATCCCTAGGCGAAGCCTTGACAGGTATGATTTTGGGAACTCAAAACAAGCTAAGATCTAATTTCAAGGATTTGGATCTAAACCAGTCATGCCATTCAAATTACTGTCTTATCCAGAACTGCTTTCAAAGCATATGGCTTGGATGATTCCTTTGTTAAGGACTGAAACACCTGTTTGAATTTGAACCTAGTTCAAGTTCAAAATTCAAACGAATATCGTTTAACTTTGAATTTTAAGTTTAAACTATATACTAGAATACAATCTCTTATTCGTACAAAGTAGGACATGTAAGTGGAATCAAATACAATCTCCACAGCCATTCAAACTCTTTGTAAACCGCTACTGTACAGATGTTATCAATGAATGCAAAGTGCCTACACAAAAGGCAAGACAATTTACAAACTACATACATAAACTTTACATGGTATCAGTCGACCAGGACGATCTCACTGCATAATGTCGTCCTCCACTTCTTCCACTTCTCCTTCAACTCTCTCTTCTCCAGCATTGACCAATGTTTCTCATCCTTCATCATTTCATCACCAGCTTACCATGAAGCTTTCTGCTGACAATTTTTTGCCGTGGAAAACACAGCGGCTCCCTCCGTTAAGAAGCCAAGAACTTCTTGGTTACATTGATGGGAGTCTCCCATCCATCATCAACAATAACACAAGAAGGAGCTTCTCCAACACCGAATCCCGCTTATGCCGACTGGGTTTGCAAAGATCAGCTGGTACTCAGCTGGCTACTCGCCTCTCTCACCACTGACACTCTCTCATACGCCAGTGGTCACTCCACTTCTGCAGGAGTTTGGAAAGCTCTTCAAACAGCCTTTGGAGCCCTCTCTCTTATTAGTATTCTGCAGTTACACATGCAACTACAGAATACCTCAAAAGGCAACAAATCCATTAGCACCTATCTTCGTGAAGTTAAATATATTTCGGTTCAGCTTTCTGCCTCCAACAAACTGATATCCATTGAAAAGCTTAACACCATCATCTTCCGAAATCTGGATGCAGATTACAGCGATATCGTGGCGGCTCTAGCAACCGAGTCTGAGGTCATATCCTTTAATGACCTCCATCGCCTACTATGTCAAATTACGACTGAAGAATGCTCACAGCATTATTGATTGAGGCTAATCTGTCTCACACTGGCACCAACCTTTCCACTCCTCCTCCTCGGTCGGACCAGCCCCCCGCCCCTAGCACTGGCACGGCAACAACAATAAAGCCAGTTATAGTCAAAAATCAAAGAAGAGAGAAAGATGCCAGATTTGCAACCGCAACAACCATACGGCATCACACTGTTATTTTTGGTATTCCAACTCCTCCAACAATCCTTCGCCATCACAAGCCGCCAATATGGCTGGAATCTTACCAACTCCATCCACTCCAATGATGGATTGGTTTCCAGATACTGCAGCAAAACACCACGTGACGCCTGATTTATCAAATCTCCATATCTTGAATGGATGTAACGGTATGGGTTAGACAATTAGCAATGTTGGCTCCTCTCACCTCATCTCCCCATCTCACAATCCCTTTAAATTATCCCATGTCCTACATGTTCCCCAAATCACTAGGAACTTATTATATGTTCATCATTTTAATAAGGATAATCACTGTTTCTTTAAATTTCACCCATATGATGTTCTTGTGAAGGACCAGGTGACAAAGATGACACTAGACTCACTGCTCCACAGTACTCTTAAAGATGGATTGTACCAGCTAACAAGCCTTCTCCAATAAATCATCGATGGCTGCCTATATTGGTGAAAAAGTTTTGGCCGATGCCTGGCATGCCCGACTTGGACATCCCCAGCAACGAACAATTCGAAAACCAGTCTTTACCATGCTTTTACTCGTAGTCAATGTTCTTCCTGTTATTTGGGAAAATCACATAAAACCTCATTGCCTTTAATTGGAACCATCAGTAAAGACCCTCTTGACTTAATTTTTAGTGATGCATGGGGCTCTGCTCCTCTTTCTTCCAACAATGGCCATCACTACTTTGTCATTTTTACTGATGACTCAACAAAATTTACATGATTTTAGCCATCTCCATACGGTCAGAGGTACCCATACTTTTTGGTAAGTTTAAGGTCATGGTCGAATGGCAATTTTCTACCACCATTAAGGCTGCCAATCTGCTTAGGGTGGTATCAGCACTTAAATCAGTTCCTATAAACCTGAGGAATTGTTCATCATGTTGCATGCCCTCACACACATGAACAAAATGGAGCTGCTAAGTGAAATATACAACCATGGTTCTAAAATTCGGCCGAAATTTCGGTTTCGGTCCGAAATGTTTTGAAATTTCACTGGTCTGAAAAGAAAGCACACGTAGTTGATATGGGTCTAACCCTTCTTGCCCATGCCTCTTTAGCATTAAAATACCGGTCGTATGCTTTTGAAACAGCCGCGTATTTAATGAATAGGCTTCCTACTCCAGTCTTGCACAACAAATGTCCCTACCAAGTTCTGCATCACTCCATGCCGAATTACTACATTCTCAAAATTTTTGGTTGTGCAGTGTTTACACTTTTTAGACCTTACAACACAAGAAAATTTGCCTAAAGATCAGCCACATGTGCTTTTATAGGATATAGTCCTACACACCAGGGCTATAGATGTTTGGATATCCAAACCGGAAAGATTTACAATGCTTGTCAAGTGAAATTTATTGAGGATCTATTTCCCTATAGCAGTCTCACTTCTCTTCCACCACCCTCCTCTATTTCCCATAGTCCCTGGCTCACTGTTTCAACATGCTTCAATCCAATTTCAGGAGCTCATGGACCGGCAGGCGAACCACAAGGTACAACCCGTCACCCACCTCCCTTATCACCCCACACTTCACCCAATCATTTCACTCTGCCAACTAATGCTACTGTCGATAATTCTCCCATTACTAACATGGAGGACCGTACTACTGTTTCTGTTGATAGAGGTCTACCCACGACTTTGCCACCGCCATTTCCTCCAACTGCAAATCCAACTCGTACACATGGCATGAAACTTTGGTCACATCCGAAGCCTTCCACTAGATATCCACTACCATCGGCTCAGCTCACTGAACACATTTTGAGATTGAACCCACTTGCTTCACTGAAGCAAACATGCACAAGCAATGGCGTGATGCTATGTCCCAACAAGAGTATTAGGCACTGCTTAAGAATGGGACGTGATCATTAATCTGAATGGGACGTGTTCATTAATTTACCATCACCCAAGGTCAATATAGTTTGGTGTAAATGGGTTTTCCGGATTAAAAGAAAGGCTGATGACACAATCGAGCGTTATAAAGCCCGTCTCGTGGTGAAAGACTATAACCAGCACGAAAGGATAGACTATACATGGAGACCTTTAGTCCTGTAGTCAAAACTACAACAGTTCGCACCGTCCTTGCTTTGGCAACTGCATCTAATTGGGTAACACATCAGCTTGATGTCAGCAATGCGTTTCTTCATGGAACATTAAATAAGGATATCTACATGACCCAACCTCTTGGGTTCACTGATCTGGATAAGCCTCAACACATATGCTAGCTCCACAAATCCCTGTATGGATTAAAGCAGGCCTCACATGCCTTCACAAAGCTCAGCAAGTTCTTGCTCTCATTAGGATTTAAAGGATCCAAGACCGATACTTCACTGTTCATTCTCAAAAAAGGGGCACATTGCTTATATATTCTTGTCTATGTTGATAATATCGTCATTACAGGTTTCGACTCTGCAACAATGAGTCACCTGATTACCGCAATTGGTAAAGAGTTTGTCATTCGCAACTTGGGTCAGCTACACTAATTCTTAGGGGTAGAGGAACTCTCCCATGCCAAAGGAATCCTTCACAACAAAATATATACAGGATCTGCCGTATAAAATGGGCATGGATGGCACAAAGCCGACCAACACTCCGATGGCCTCCACTGCCCACCTCTCTAAAACCTCAGGTACTGCACTCTAGGATCCAACCCAATATAGCACTGTAGGGGCTCTACAATATGCTACCCGCTCCAGGCCTGACTTTTCCTTCTCTGTCAACAAAGTCTGCCAATTTCTACAGGCCCCAACAGATGAACATTGGCAGGCAGTCAAGCGGATTCTTCGTTATCTTAAAAGCCACTATTAGTCATGGACTTCTTATTACCCGTCATACATCAAACCGTCTACAGGCTTACAGTGATGCACATTGGGCTGGATGTCTCAACAACAAGAGGTCAACAGGAGGGTATGCTATATACCTTGGGTCCAATCTGAGTTCTTGGTCCACTAGGAAGCAAGCAATGATCTCACACTCATCCACGGAGTTTGAATACCGTGCTCTTGCAAATGCTACAGCAGAAATTACATGGATTAAATCGCTTCTTCAAGAGCTTGGCCTACCAATTCACGAACCTCCGGCGCTATGGTGTGACAACTTAGGGGCTTACCCATCTCATGGCAAACCCCTAATTTAATGTGCGCACGAAGCATATATAGGTAGATTTTCGTTTTGTCCTACAGTGGTTCGGAGACAACTTGCAGTGCAATTTATATCCACTAAAAATCAGCTTGCGGATATTATGACGAAGCCATTGTCGACAGTCCAATTTCAAGACTTGCAGTACAAGTTCATGAGCAGCGCCCACTATCAACTAACGGGGGGCTGTTAAGGCCTGAAACATCCGTTTGAATTTAAATCTAGTGTAAGATCTCATTTAAGTTTGAATTTTAAATTTAAACTATAGATTAGAATGCACTCTTTTATCCCTACAAAGCATCGTAAACCATTACTGTACAGATGTTATAAATGAATGCAAAGTGCCTACAGAAAAGGCAAGACAGTTTACAAACTAAATATGAAAACTTTACATCCTTGACACTGCAAGAAGAGTACAATCACACTCAAACACAACAAACCAAGCATCGTAAACCTGATAATCAAAACTGAGGTGTACTGGTTGTAAACATGTACTTCAGAAGCTATTCAGAATGTATTGACAGAGTCAATGGATAATATTTCACGCTGCCCTTAGTCAATGATATTGCATCCAAAAAATAAGACAACACTAACAGCCCATAGACATAAAATCCAAAATAAGAAGATTTCAACAATTTAGAACACTGAAGTTGAGATTCAAATAACTCACTTTATGTGCCGGTATAGAAGTAAATGTTGACTTAACATGCCGAAAATCTGTGCGCTTTGTCATATCTAGTTTAGCAGGCCATCTGCATAAAGCAATAAGCCAAAAACGCTTTAGTTAGAGCCCCAACCACAGTCCACAGTGCTTTTCTCAGATTAAAGGAAAGAGAAGCAAAGTGCAAAGTGAATTCCTTACCCAGCAGGTTCAGATAGGAGGTTAGAATACTTGCAAGCATCTGAGTCCTCTCTGTGTGCAGAAATATTACAGTAATGAACACCACTTTTACAAAGTGCACCTTGCCACTTGTATTGCAAGCCTTTTTCTGAATTGGAAGATTCAACAGCAGGTTGAAGTGGAGGAGGGGAACTCGGAGGAGGTGGAACAAAAGGAGGCTGAGAGAGAGGCAGAGGAGGAGGTGACGGAGGTAAAGGAGGTGGCATGTCTGGAAGGGGAGGAGGCGGGGATGATAATTGTGGTGCAGCAGGCAGGAAAACCATTTGATCAAATTGCCGCATTGAACTTCCTGATATCTGGGCTAGTGGAGTTACAGAAGCAGGAGGGAATGGGGCAGCAGCTCCGTTAACATGAAGGCTGTTTGGCAAAATGCCTGCAGGCATCTGGTTCAAAGCCAAAGGATGATTTAAGATGTTTGTATCCCAAGAACTGTTTGGACCAAGGTAGACAGGCCGCATATACAAGGATGTGTGAGCTTGTGGTGCTGGTGGAATTGTCAACCCTAGTGTTGCTGTGGGTGGGCCAGGTACATTCCCTGGTGCTGAAAACTGCAGCTCAGTTTCAGGCTTCATATACATCCACATTTGTTTACTCACCAGAGGAACAGCATGACCATCTGAAAAATTGAAAAAAATAATAATTTTCAAAACTTCCCTCTCTGATTTGTTTTCTTGCATTATATATATATATATATATATATATATATATATATATATATATATATATATATATATATATATATATATATATATATATACCCCAACACCTGCATTGTACACATGTAACACAACAAAACAAAGTTACCTGCTTGTGAAGGATCCCCTCCCATATTACTTTCAAAACCACCATCAATTTTTCTTGTTCCAACTTCTAGCCTGTCTGTAGAACCTGAAAGAGTCCAGCTTGACTGGAATGGTTGTGCATCTTGTACTGAGGTTACATGATTCTCCTTTTTAATTCTTGGTGATATAAGCTCATGAGTGCTGCTATTTGATTTAATTAAAGATGACGAATTATGATGCTTCCCTGGTTGACTGTCCTTCGAAACAAGAAAAAGAAATTGTCAAAAGTGTGAATAAACCCCAAAGCAAATTTTCCTTCTGCCAGATCTGACAATCAGGCAGCAGAAACGCCCACATTTCTGAATTCTTGCAAGGAAAGGTCCACAAAACCATCATGAAGGAAATTTAAGTACAGATCCAAGCACTGGATTATTAGATTACAATGTAACTTCTCCCCATAAATTCTTAAATTCAAAATTGATATATGAACATCAAACATTATACATCAATAAATCAAGAAGACTAAATCTTACTGGAGCCTGTGAACCGTTAGATAATTAAAGCAGGAACAGGGAAAGAAATAACGCCATTAATTGCCACTCCAGAGCTACTATCAAATGGAATAGCAATCTATTTTACAGAACAACAAGGTGCCAGAAACCAGGACCTGATTAATAGTTAGAACTGCTGTTTAGCCACTTCACCAAGACAGACAGACAAAACATCAATGACATGAAAAACCAGAAGCTCTAATAGTAAAAAATTATTATCGGTAAGGCCAGTAAACAAATGAACCACAGTTTCAGCTTCAATTGATCCATGAAACAAAAGGGCAATAATATCAGCTATACAATAAGTAAAAAACAAACAATCTTCAGCCATTTTGGCATGAAGGTTTCACTTAAGAACATTAAAAAAAAAATAGCATTTACCTTGTGTAAGTAGATAAAATACCAACTTAGGTTTTACATTCTAGAACTTCAACAGACATCAGCTGAAGCCTTGGGACTTATAACTCTAATTAAATAAAAAAAGCAGAGAAGTCAGGGGCTTCTCAACTTGACTCGAGTTGTAAGAGATTAGGGTTTTGAGAACTACAACACCTCATGAACAGAATATTTTAAAAGAACTTAGCAAGTAGAAGAATGGGATTGTGGTGCAAGGGCACAGCACCAAGGTAACACTCTAAGACATTACTTTAATCAACAACTGTACAGAAATTGTGGGCCTTTGATTGAGCGCACACCCACAAGAGTCAAAGGGAATACAATAACTGAAAACAAAATCCAAACTGAAAAGATAAAGAATTCTTACCACCACCAAAAGAAATAGATCTCACTGACCCCTATGCCAAGCCTTAATGAAGTGACACTACTAAGAAAAAGGGCACCACAAGCCCATGAAATAATAACCAAAAGCTTGAAACGATCTCATCACTTGAAAAGAAAAGAAAAAAAAAATACAAGCATGGTTTTAACATTAAAGGATTGGTTGGATTGTCGAACGATCCAATACATAATATAGATTGAGTTGATCAAGCATTTCCAGTATATTAGCCTTCTGCTTCTTGGATCAGCTGATCCTTTGTTGGGACTTTGGATCATTCAATCCGGTATCCGGAATGGCCTGAATAGTATTGTCTGTGACTGATCCAATCTATGACATTAATCCTTACATAAATGTCTCTGTCAGTATTAAGGCCTAACAGGCTCAATGTCAGAGGCATAATGTGCAAATTGAACTACAGTTTCCAATCCCAAAATAGAAATTATAGTGGCTCTTACTTTAATCCAAGCTAAAGAACATTTATTTAAGGATTCAAAATGACCAAATTTCTAATATTTCAATTCTCAACTCCTCAAAGCCTTTCTAAGAATCCAAGAAAATAAACAAAAGCTCAACAACTGAGGCACAGAGAGAGAGAGAGAGAGAGAGAGAGAGAGAGAGAGAGAGAGAGAGAGAGAGAGAGAAGGACCAAAGGAAACCCCTCCAACTGGAAAGTGGTGACCTCAAAAGTGTGTATGGATAATTAGAAACTACCAAGATCTTCTGTTCCTCCCAGCAAGCACAACATGGTGTCAAACACAACCAATGCATTGAAGCATCTTTCTAGAGTTGCAGCAGGTATCATTAGACACATAAGCTGGCTGATTTCAACATGTAGGAACTAGGGGTGGATATTTTTTCCTCTCTGAAGTTAAAGCTTATTTAAGCTTTATTTTTTGGTAGGAAAAATAAGAAAGTGGAGTTTGGAATGTGAAGAACAAACAAAAGAATAGGCAAAAGCCAAATGAATTAGGAGAAGTTGAGTGGATGATTGGACTTGTTGACCCAGCCCAGTCCCTTTATAGTCCAATGAGCCAGTCCATACCTGGTTAGAGAAAAGAAAACATCTTTTCTTTAACCCCTGCATTTCTACACAACACTGCATTTAGAACATAAAACAACAACTAGAATTTAAAACATGAAGCAAACATAAGAACTCCAACAGAAACTTAACACTCTAGTATGCTCCTAAATGCATACAGAACATGAAACAATGGTTTGACTTCAACACTTTTGACCTTGACATCTCCAACCATATCAATCAGCAAACCAAACCGATCCCTGATGGCAAGAATTGTGACATTAGGAGGCACATTAATTATCTGCATATCGACACATCTTGATAAATATCTTGGTCCATAAGCATCTAGGATATCAGCAAACAATATCAAAAACACCAGTTAAAGGATCGAACTTAAATCATAAATTCATAACATTCACAAGAATACAATCAAATAGGATGGCATATTCATGCTGAAAAGAGCCCAGAAGAATGGACTAGAAAACAATCTCCAAAAATTGAAGCAGGTTCTCAGTATCATTTCATTTCCAGAAAAGTATCATCTATTAGTAGTAGTAGTAGCAGCAGTTGTAGTTCAGCATAAATTTTTCTATAGGGGTCATCCCCGGCATGGCCTTCTGTTTAGTATTGCAACTTTATTAAGGGTGTTATAATGAGATTAGGAATTTAAAGTTGGATGAGGACCTGAAGAAGTTGCCAAAATATGCAAGTTCCTAATGTCAGTGAAATGCCTTAGAAAGTGGAGGAACTAGAAGTATTTGAATGGACTTCACCATTACAAAATAAAGCAAAACAGAATGTGGGAAAGCAAAGCTCAAATAAGAGATTATGACTTAATGAGAAAAATATAGCCAATGAAAGAAAAACCTAACCTGAATTCTATCTGAAAGAACATGCCAGGGCAAGCCCGGAGATTCTTCAGTGCAAAAACTGCAGCATCCACACTGCTGAATTCAACAAAACAGCAACCCATCTGCATATTTCCTCGTGTCAGCCTGACAACAGAACCAACATTTCCAGCCACCAGATTACATACAGCCTTTATTTCATCATCTGTGAGAAATGAGGAATTTGCATCTGGTAGCCCAATCCAGAGAGTGCTTGTTGGCACTTTATCTTCATCCCTTGCGGTAATTACATGATGATTTCTAGATATATGACCATCAAAAGAACTTGAGGTCTGAATAATATTGTATTTTGTACATAATGATGACAGTAAAGAAGATAATTGAGACATCCTTGCCTTAGCACCATCAATAGGGCTATCAAGTACTGCTGGAATGTGTGGTGATCCAACCATGCCAGTTGGCAAGCTTCCAGGGTTATTGTTTCTAAATTCAGCATGGATGGTGTTAGGAACAAATCTTCCACTATTCACTTGAGATCTTCCAATATCATCTCTGACTGCATTTAATGTTAAACTCTTCTTCGATGGTGTATGGTACCCATTCTCCTTACGATATTGCCTGAGATGTGCCATCACAGTGGTAGCTTCTTCAGCAGTCTCAAATTCCACCAGCAATGCACTTTCACTGGTAAGATCCGTAACCATGGTAGGGGTCTTCAGACACACTTCCATTATTTCATGCATAATCTCATCTTTGGCCCACTGACTTGAAACCTTGCCAATATAAACATGGCAACTTGAACCAACTGCAACACCATTAATAGCTCCTCTAGTTCCCAATCCTATATCTACGAACTTTATGTAAAGACATGCACCCCAAGGAGAAGATCCCTGCATACATTCCCGTGCCTTTACAGCATCCATTATGTTGCGGTACTCAACCAAGGCAAATCCTTTTATAGGAAAAAACAGTAAGTGTTCTACATGACCAAACTTCTCAAACTGAAACCTTACAAGACTCTCTGATGCCTCAGGGCCAACAGAACCCAACCAAAGTTGTTGAGAAGCTGAATAGATATCCATAGCTGCAGGATCCTTATCACAAAACCAAACAATCTGATTTTTGGAAGAAGGATTCCATACAGCCAAATGCTGTTTAGGAGATGCCAAAACGTTAGCAGCAGAACTGGTGATTCTCATGGAAGAAAGGCCAAGGTCCACATTTGAAACTTGATTCTTCTCAACATGAGCAAGATTGTTTCCACCCTCAAACGTATCATTCATGAACTCTAGTGGCATTTTAGCAACAGGGGAAGGAAATTGGCTGTTAGCCATGTCTTTTCGTACAGATCTGTCACAGCGTGATTCTCCATGCTCTGTAGTTTCCAAGCCCTTCCTGGAGCCAGAGCCTCCACATCCTTGATTTGATTTCTTATTAACTGATTTGGTATCAGTCTCAAGAAGAACTACTGATCTGCCAGGCTTCGTAGACTGCACTGCAACTTTTTCAGCTGAATCCCGGTTCTCATAGAATGCATCACTAGCAGAAGTATCGCGAAGTATTCCATCGCTGCCCCTCCGAGATCCTTCAATGGAGCTCTCACTTTGATTAGGGATCCTGGGCATCAAGTACTGCCGATTAATATATTTTGATGGATCAGAGTTATCTTCATCACTATCTTCTTGGCTATGTGCTTCTATCACCAATTCTGAGAAAGACTCGAAGATTCCTTCCAGAGCAGATGAAATTTCCGACATTGCCTGAGAAGATGCTGATTTACATAACTTATTGTACTTTGCAAAAATCCAATCTCTTAAAGATTGGTCTTTGCTAAGAACCTGCTTACACAAAAAATAAAAGAAAAGAAAAGAGCTTCCTATAAGTCATTCAAGAAAAATTCACATATTAAGAATTGAATAGTAAAAAAAAGGACAGTGGGCTTTATAAACAGTGATATGTATGCTTTTTAGTTACCCTTTTTTCCACCTAGAAAGGCAGATTGGGTGGGTGACCTGTGAATGAACAAGGAAATTCATAGTTCTAATGCAGTCTATCAATCAAGTCAGATACAGGTTCAAGCCCCAGATGCTAAAAATAGCACAATTTAATAAGCAAACAGATATGACTTGCCTCATACAGTCTCAGATTCATTCATATCAAACAGTACAAGCACAATCCAATTTGGAAAATTTATAATGCATGGAGTAGTTTAGTGTTTATAAAGAAAAAGCTCAATGAAAGAATCAGGAGCAATAAAATTTGATAGACGTCTATGTGATGGAATTATAAGATAGATAGAGAGCGATAGCTCCAGGTCACCAGAAATGGGTTAAAATTATAATCAAGAGGCATTAGAAACCAAAAAAAAGGTAACTCTGATTAAAAAGACAAGGTTAGAGAAGAAACAGAATATGGGCATTTCCAGACCAAATTGAACAAATGTCTAAAATAATGATGCTTCTTTTTATCTCATAGAAAGGCAGGTTTCCCATACAATTGTGTTGTGAAAGGATACAATATTACCTCCACTCAAGGTTTGGATTTGTTCCTCTCAACCTCTCCTCAAACATCAAGATTGAAGATTCAACCAAGTAGCTCCAAACATGTGTTTTTCACCTTTATTTATTTTTTGGGGCCAGGTGTGGGGAGGTAGTAGATAAATGAGCTCAAATGTTAAAAGCTCTCTTTATTGAGGACTTGTATCTGCACCCATACTCAAATTGTATAGTTCGCCGACACATTTCACTTACAATGGCCACAGTACTTATAACGTTGCAGAGATGCAGGAAACTCAGTGAAACAAGAGTATAAAGAAGGAGGGAGGACTTTGTCTCTGCTTGCAGATTATTCAAAAACAAACCTGCTTGAAATAATGCTTTTGAAGCCATCTGTGTGCACAGCTTGAAAGAATTCCTTCCAGGAAAATGAGGAAATCTTTTCACCTAAGAGTAAATATAGAATGAGTGGAGGAAAAAAAAAAAAAAAAAAACCCCTACCTAACACAGGCTTTTTGAACTCAAGGATCCAGTCGACAAATATCGGACTAACTCTTCTTGGCCAGCAATCATGGTGCCAAAGAAAAGAACCGCTACAACAAGAGAAGAAAAATAATCTAAATCTATTCCTCAATCAGCAACTTTAAGGAGTTATAAAACATATAATTGACAATTCATGGCCTTTAAATGTTAATCCAGATGAAAAGGAAAGAAAGTTACAGACCCCAGAAATAGTAAAATTCACTTCTAGTACAATATAGTACGACAGTTAATGAAAATAAGCTTTAAAAATTAACTATGAACAAGTATTACCATTCCCATCAAACAGTTCTTTGAAACAAGAGATGTATCCTCAGAAATATGGTCGTCATCTGATAATAGACCCTCACTACCAATGCCATTGCCCTTACTGGTTTTCTGGACCTGACCCATGTATGACCGGCCATCATCACTTGTATTGTCAGGGGGCTGAGTTACAACATCAACATCAAGCTGGCTTGTCACCTGCCTTAAAAAGTAACGTCCTCTATAAATTCCATCTGTTGCACCAGTAATGAAGAGCTCAAAACAAGCTGCAAGTAAATTCTTCGGAAAACAAAAGAAAATCCGAAGCAGGCTCAGTGCTCGGAACCTGAACAATTTAGACAATTCTGGTTCATCTGCATCTGCCAATTTTTGTTTCAGCTCATCAAAGAATTCCCGGGAATTTTGCACCTTTGCCATTTCCTTGACATCAATCTGATAAATATCCTTGCCTTCAAATGAGGATATAAAGAAAGTCAGCACGTTCACGAAAACAGCAGTGCATATACCTCTGATCACGGAGGATGTTGGTGCCTCTGATGAAGCAGTGCAACAGATGTCTACTAGACCGAAAACACAGGCTTTAGCCGTCTCAAATGCAATGCCATCAGCATCTTCCCCTCTAACTAACAGTGCCAAACTCCAATTGTACATATTAATAGCGACTTTAGCAGCGGCTTCAAGAGCAGTAGGGCAATATGATGCATAACGAGGAATAAGTTCAGCTACAATACGCTGTGCACTTGTGCATCCTGTTAAGTCAGTGGCAGAAGGAAGAAAAGTGTTCAATATATTAGTGGAAAAAAATTAGTAAGTAGGATTAAGGAACCTGGTTATGATACAAGTCAATGTCCAGGATGATACCAAGTATATCATATACGTAAAGAATGGTTAATACTGACAATTTTCCCCACAATAATGACTGGTTTCCATAGGATGGAAGCACTATTAATATCATAATTTATATGAAAGTACATTTTCTAAATCCAATGCCAAAATGAAGAACATAATCTGGAAACATACCACTGGCCAGTGGCTAAAGAAATTCTTAAGTAATTTCCAAGTCTTAGGTGTGTGGCCATTGGATCTAAGTATGGGTCCTGAACAAAGAGGTGGAATTCAGGGTGTCTAATCATGTTCACTGTTGCTTGCATTAAACCATAAGTAAGATTGCTCCTTAGTTTCTAAAAAAAGATATGATGTTAAGGCTTAAGGGCAATAGGATCAGGTATACAACATAAACATCGTTCAGCTCTAAATCATTCTCATGAAACATAAGCTGAATGTGCCTATTTTCTGTCTGTTATCAGTAGATGTTTCCACTGTAATAAGTTTCAAGAGATGAATAACTTTTAGGAAGAAAGGAGGAAGTAAGCTCCATAACGCAAAGTGGCAAAGAACAAATAGAGTTTGCTACAAAATCCGGCTAACGGGGGTACTCCTTTTAGATGGGGCTAAAATAAATTCAAAAGGTTTACAGTGGCCAGTTGGTGGGACAGGTGCAAGGAATTTCAAAGGCTTTATGGGGAGCATTGGATTGATACGGTGGATGATGGATTTAAGAGAAAGTCGAATTGCAAGCTCTGAAACTTAAAACCAAGACCTCAAGTCCACATCTAAGTGACAAACCTAAAACCTTCATTGTTCCCAATAAATTTGTTGACAAGACTCTTAAATCAAGTTCTAAACTTAACAAATCAAACCAAATAAGGAGTGGAACTTCTGGAAAACATAATGGCCAAAAGTCCTAAATAAGAAACCACCAAAACTAACTGGGCCAGGGACTTAGTGATCTCTTCTTTGACCTATAGACCAAAGTGTTTGACCTGCAGGCTAACTGCAGCATCTGTTCTCTCAAGATATTAATGGAGAATCAAGGTACTCAGTGCAAAAAATGGGCACATATATGAAAACAAGCACCCAACTAAGGTCCAAGCAACTTTCTTATTTTTAAAATGATGTCATGCACCAAACCTCCAAGCTCATCCTAGATGCCAGTTTCCTTGAATTGAATCAGAACTGAAAGCCCTGCATTAAGAAACTTAGATTGACTATCTTCTTGCGGTAGACATTTCTTTTTTTATATAGATAGATTAATTTTATTAACACGAAAAAAAACCCTGATTGATTGGACTTTTCTTTTCTTGGTATTGCATTTAAGTGCTTCCCCTAGTCCACTCCCATATACATACAAATACACTGGATTAGATGCCTTTGTTGCATTTTTCCAGTTTGGTTTCTAGTCCTTTTTCTCAGGCCTAAATCTGTTTCAGTCCACACCGTTGGCTTATTAAGTAGATCTATGCTTGATTGGCAGGTTGGGCTTGCAAGACAAGCTTGGCATCTATGGGCTTGGTTTTTACAGCATGGGTACAGTACGAAGAGCTCCTCAAGCTTGGAAGCGGTATCTTATACAAGTTAAAATGAACGTCCAGCAAGTCAGGATTTTAAAAATTCGCTCTTTTACCAATATAAAAATTCAAGTTTTGCAGGTCTAAGCTACTTCGACGTCCAAAATACTCTTGACTAATCACGCCCAATTGAAAGATACTGGCCCAACATGTGCCGAATTTAGGTTACTGCTCTGACAATTCAAGATATGAAAAGCAGTGAACTTTCCATCTTGTTACTGGCGTCTCTTGAGTTCAAATGAACAGAAGTAACTTTTCACTACCTTTGATTGAGAAACGTTAAAACCCTTCAGGGCAACACGATTAGTTTCATTTGAAGGTCATACTCAGCATTCGAATTTAAACGAATACAACAAAATCTCTTGACCAAAATATCTAGGGAGAATATATTTTTGGAAATTCAATTCCTAATCCACCGTTCGAAGGGAGAACGTACATGCAACAATTAGGGTTGACGGAAAAAACACACGGGAAAAAAGATTTCCAACATCACAAGAAACACAAACCTTCGAAGATTCAGTCTCAACCTAATTCTTTTTGCTTTCCGTCGCTGCATATTTGCTTCTGATATAAATTTAATTCACGGATTAAGTTTGAAATGAGTTGCCTTTCACCTGCATGGATATTTAAAACTTTTTCTTTTTTTGACGATACTAGTGAGAGAATCACATCGCACTAGTACGTAACGAGAATAATAGATTTTTTTTTTTTTTAATCAGAAGAAAAATAGAGGGAGAAATAGATAGAACCAACCTCTTGAAGCAGTGATGAGTGAGAGATAAGCCTGTTCGAAGTCGGGCATGAGACGGGAGTCTTTCTGAGAGATACAAAACCTAATTCTTCTGTAACATTCGTACAAATTTCTAATCTCCTCTCTGTTTCGTCGCTTTCTCATGACTTCTTCATGTGACGGGGGAGATTTGAAGCTCTGATGGATAATTTGAGGTTCCTGAACAGATTCGTATAACTTCCGTTTCTTCAGAGGTTGCTCCGCCGAAGCCATGACGATATGAGCTCCCAAGCTCACCCACAATCACTCCTCATAGTCCCCTATTTCCTCTGTAAAACCACACTGGTGTTCCCTGGGCGGAAAAATGTACGGGGCATATTGGTATCTCGCAAGTTAGTACTTACTGACCGTTGGATGGTGGCCAAAACATCTCAACGTCTCTCTCTCCACCGTTGTTGCATCTTGCTCTCCCTACCGCCATTGCACCACCCTGATTCTCTCACTGTAGCAAAAATTGAAATTCCAAACGACTGAATTAATTACAAGGGTCTCTCCGTTAATTGATGGGAATAATCAGACTTGAATTATGGCTAATCATCATGAATTATTTTCTCCCAAAGTTGCTGAGATTATGAAGTTTTCTTCATTTCTTTTTCCGCAAGAGGATAGGATTGATTATTTGGGGAGTAAGAGTTGCTCGAAAGGGTAAATTCTCAATCGGATCAGGAGGATATCATCTACTTTTTAATAAGGCGCAGGTTTTATGGCCATCAAAACCTTCCACATCCGTCACATCTATTGCATTGTACCTGATTCGGTTTGGAAACGAATTTAGTCCTGTCTGACTTTGCCAAAGGTTTTTTTTTTTTTGTGGCGGGCTTTTGCTTCGGGCTTAGCATCAACAGGGAATTTAAGAAACAGACAGATCCTTATGGGTAGGATGTGTTTTACTTATGGTACTAATTAAGGAGGAATCTATTTCCCATTTACTTTTTTATTGTCCTTTTGCTAGGGCAGTATGATTTGGCTTTACTTTATCTTATAAGGTAACTGAACGGATGGTGCCGCTAATCCAGTATTGGATTGATGGATGGATACTATTTTCAGGATTTTGGAAAACAGCATAATCAAGAACTGTTGACTCTTTGTTTGTTTGTTTGTTTGTTGGCATTTGCGGATTGTTGGTAATGATCCAGTGTTTAGATGATAAAAACTTACTCCTTTTCAAGTCGTTCAATCTGTAGAACCTGCTTTCACTTTGTATTATCAAACTTTCTAAACATGGCAACAAATTGGTACGTCCATCATCACACTGGCTAATTTGTTCTAGTCTCCTCCACCTCGGACTTATTTCAAGATTAACTAGATGCTAGTTTTCTATCCACAGCAGTGGGTGGTTCAAGCTACATCTATTAAGACCATGTCAGGGTTCCGATTTTTTCCGTATCTGAGCCTTTTGTTTTTGCTTCCACCATTACTGGGGAAGCACGGGCTATTCGGGCTGCATTATTAGTGGCAATCAATGAAGGGGTGGAGCGCGTGATTCTAGAGTTTGATAATCAATCAATCATCTACTTGGAGTCTCAACTATACCAGATTTCCAATGATTCAGTATTCTGGAAGATATTTTGCATCTTCAACCTTATTTTGAAAGTCAGCTTAGTTGACTCTCTTTATAAGAGGGCCTTGTCACTTACGTATACGGCTGTATGACTTATTTTAGATCCTTGGATTCAGGATAATTGCTCAAATCCGTGTGTACCGTTATGACTTAATAAATAAGTTCTATTATTACCAAAAAAAAATGCAGCAACCCCATCATCGCCGCTCAAGAAGAAGAAGTTGTCCAGATTACCTGCTGGTACTAGAAGAGTAACATGTGCCTAGGTAGGCTAACGGAGATAACTTCCGTTAGCTAATGTATATCTATTTTTAATTCTATTTCTTTTATCCATTACTTACTATTTTAATGGGATGGTAACTGAATTGGTAATTTATCTCTCACGAGTCTATTTAATTTGTTTCTTTTTTTGTTATTTCTATTTTCTTTTATCCATGGCTTCCCAGAAGAAACGAAAGATAAGCATATTTAAGTAAGCACGGGACCCAAAATTATCGCATGTTATGTCTCATTGTACGTACACCTACTCTAAGTATCCCACTCAAACACTAACTCTCTACGTTGTTGTGTTGATTTAGGATTTCAGATCCCAATATAAATTGAAGTAATCTCATTTGTATACAATTAATGAAATACATATTGCTTTAACCTCTAACACTCTCCAACTCTTTTTTTTCCTCTCAATTTTGTTATTTTTATTTCCTTTTTCCTTGACATTAGATAATCAAGAAGTTTCAAAATTTTATCATTATAGGGAAAGGTTCAGAATATTCTTTTGTATTTTTTTGGGTTTTTATTGGGATTTCTAAAACATACAAATTTGAATGTTAGCTACGTAGTGCATGTAATGTGAAAATCTATCATTAAAATAATTAATTTTTTTTTAATCACGTCTAGTTTGTCAATCAGCGTTAGGCAACTCTCTCTTGTTCATCATTTCGTATTTCTATGAGCTCACTTCACTGTTCAAGTCCTGCTTATCACTTCATGATTCATATTTCACTATCTAAGCATTTTGCAAACTAGTGACATCTAAACCACTCAATAGAAACAAATCATGAGAGAGATAGCAAAAAAAAAAGAAGAAGAAACTAGGAATAACAAAAAAAGAAACAAATTAAATTGACTTGTGAAAGAGATAAACTACCAATTCAGTTACCATCCTATTAAAAATAGGAAGTAATGAGATAAAAAAAACTAGAATTAAAAATAGATATACATTAGTTAACGGAAGTTATCTCCGTTAACTCACTTAGACACATGTCAGTCAAAGAGCGTACTAGAAGAATTGTCCTTGCAGGTGATCCGGACTTGAAGAAGTCTAGCCGCAAACTGCTATATTTTCGGGGTTGGTCTGAGTTGTGATCTGCCGGAGGGAGAAGATCCAGAGAGGATGGATTATATTTTTCGTGGTTTGAATCAATTAATTTTAAGATATTTTTGTGCATGTGTAGGATGAATTTTCTTGGGCGATGAACAAATTCAATATATAGTTGGGTTGTGAACTTGTGATACCCATCTTCAAAAGTTGTATCTAGAGAACCCTGTAATGGTCATAATCGACAACCTTCACTCATAGACAACAAGGTACAAATGGATGAAGATTCTGCAATTATTGAGTCCAAGATCAGTCACATAATAAATCTCTTCCCTGAATATGGTTAAAAAATTCCTCTAGATCTGTGTGTCTTGTAGTCTACAATCAAAATCGGGAGGCATAGCTAGTAAATTAGTGTTTAGTACACAAATTAAATGCGTTTCTATTTTTCAAAATTTTTTTTATGAACTATCGGGATTCTTAAAAGGTCGACGTATTTTTATATTGAAACATATTAAATATGTATTGCCATATTAAACATGAAAAAAAACAGAAATAATAAAAACAATCTCTCTCTCTCTCTCTCTCTCTCTCTCTCTCTCTCTCTCTCTCTCTCTCTCTCTCTCTCTCTCTCTCTCTCTATATATATATATATATATATATATATATATATATATTATTCTATTTGTTGATCAATGATGTAGATGTCTATTGCGAAGTGAATATGTTTGTATTTTGACTTAAAAGGTTGTCCCATTACACATACTTATTAATACTGTATGTGTTTTTTTGAACTGGATTTCAATTCTCGTGTTGAATTCTAATTGCATTTATTACATGTATGTATCTTTATCCAAGTGATTGCCATTCCTGAACTTACTAACTATGGGAAGAAGGGATTCAGACCATACTAGATGGAACTCTACAGGTTTTTTGGGGCCAATTTTCCTGATCTCCATTATTAAAAAGGTAATTAATTGAATATACCTATTTCAAAAATTAATAAGAATGGGATCAAGGTAATTTCACCTAGTTCCTACCCCAGATTCTTTTAAGATTTTTGTGGAGAGTGGAGACTACCTGAGGATCGACTTTTAAATCTTGAATAGATGAAAGTAATCTCTTCTGATGTTTCAACCTTTGAAGCTCTGAATCCTTCTTCAAGGCTGGTAGCCTTATCATTTCCAACCCAAAAAAAAAAAATTCATACACATTGGTTTTGTCATAGCCGATCTTGATCCGATATCTAATTCTTCTTTATTTTTATTTATTTTTTAATCCATATCGATCACATGCCAATATGCTATTGGAATTGGGCCACCTGTCAACGTGACATTGGGGCCATATCTGATCCGGTTGCTTTATTTGTGCATTGAAGCAAGAGGGCAGATGACACGGAGCTAGCTCTTGAGAAACTGCAGCAACAGCTGCTACTAGGCGCTTGCCTAGCTTGGGTTGAAGCCACCCTTGCCACTATCTGAGGTAAGTGAGCCTTCTTGCTCAAGCAAGGGATGTGGTCTTTCTTTTTCCACAAGACATGGAATGTATAGATGGTCGATAGTGAAATATTATGATATGTGGGTTCGGTTTATTGGAACGGCCCTTTCTTGTATTGAAAGGTTTTTCGTGCTATACACCGCGTTGAAAAACCTCCTATGTACCATACCATTTTCGTACCTTGAATCCTAATCAGTCGGCCTTCGTAAGTGATGCATTTTTTTCTCTCATGAGTTGTTGAAAAACTATCTGACCTGGGTCCCTCTAGATGTTGGCTGACCACTACATAAGCTGCCATCAATCCAAGAGGGGAAACATTTGATCCACCTTCACGGTGGTCGTGATGGTAGGTTCGAGGATCTTACGTGGCGGAGCATGTTGCATTTCCTGTGACGGGGTTAAGTAAGAAAAAATCATGTGATAAAAAAAATATATATAAACCAATCATCAGAGCTTTCTTGTTTTAGAATTTTAGTCTTGCTGCCTTGCTCATCTTTAGATTCTTTTACTCAATCACTTTCTCTCCAAGACTATTCACTTCACTGAAGTCTCATCCCACAAAGTAATCTGACTTTTATTTTTGGTTGCATTTGAAGTTAAAAAATAAAAGCATGTTGATGTTCTTATCTAACTCTGACAATAACTTACAGAAACAACCTCTCATGAGAGCCATCTTATGTAACATCTGGTATCAAAGGGTGCAGAATCCAGATCCCTCAAAACAGTCCTCTCTTTTTATTATTCAATTCCACTCCCACCGACATAGCTTCTTTCAGACGTATGACCTTGGTCCTTTTCAACTTTTTTTACCTTCTACTCTTCACTGTCTTAACATCTATGTGTGTGTTTTTGGCAAAGTGTGGGTGCTGTTCTTTAGATACTTTACATTTGATTGAATCTTAATTTTCATCTTTTGGGTTATCCAGTTTTCAAGTCTTCTTTCCCTGGTACAGGACAAGGTGTTTGCCTGAGAAATTAAAAGGAAAGAAAATGATGAAATGTTTCAAATCTAAGAAAGGAAACTAATCACTACTTAACAATGATATAAATCACTTAAATTTTTTACAATATTTCGTAAGGGTACTTTCTAAATGGAATTTTTATTTTACTTTTCAAATACGAAGGATTTGGATGCAAAATAAAGTGGAAGTTAATAAACAAAGGGGTCAATTTTCGTACAAGTATCAGCCCTTCATTTAATAGGAGAGGGGTAGTTTTGAATAATGATGTTAAATGGTTTATTATCAGCTAAAAGGTGTGGTGCAGTGTATAGGAGGCTAAAACCTAAATAAAACTGATTAACTAAACGGTGTCGAAATTACCACAAAAGCCGATTATTATTTATTATACAATTTTCCTTGCGGTTTATAGATGGATTGATGCATCGTTTCCCCTAAGTGGTTTCTAAATGACTCAGTTGCCATTAAGCGGTGTAGTTGCCATTAATCATTTTTCCCCAACATTTAGAAAACAATTTTACAACTATTATAAAAGCTTAACTAAAAACTGGTCTATTTATTTTCTGTTCAAATTTGACTTGTATGTCGATTAAATGCAATCTTAAGGATCAAGTCTTTAAATTTATACATGGATTCCAAAAGAATGGTCATCCTTTTAAATTAGAGATTTGCAATCGAAGTATTGTAAATCCAATGGTATTCATATCCAAAGGTTTTTGCAGATAACTAAAACATCCAAAAGGGGTGGGCGGTTTGGAGACAAAAAATGGAGAGTAAGTAATGTGTGTGTTAGGATTTTGGTTTAAGTTAAGGTTTGAGTTTAGTTAAGGGTTAGAGATTAGGGATTTCTGTCATCAATAATTAATCGGTTTAAAAAGTCCATAACATATTTGGTTTAAATTGTAAATGGTATGAAAATCCAAGCAAAAACCAAACTGTTTACTATATATTAAAAGGTTTGCTGGTTTCAGTGTAAACGGTTTGAGTTGGTTTCAGTGCATTTCTTGCACCTTTAGTTTTGAGATTGTACTTCTTCGTAAACAGTTGAAAGTAGGACAATGTAGGTATTCGATATATATATATATTACAAAAAATTTATTTTTAAATTTAAAAATTCCATTTTTCTTCTTTTAATTTCCCTTACAATCAAATTTCACCTTCCTTACTTCATCATGTAACCCTCATCATATAACCCCACAATGATGGAGCCCTCACAAAATCAAGGACACGTACCATTGCTTCTGAGTTTTGCAAACAATCACTAACAAGTAAACTTTCTCCACCCATTAAGACAAGAAAAGGTTGGGAGTCCAGCAATATCAAGCCCTCCTAGTGTAACTATAAAGAACCCCCATCCCAGTGCCTGCTGTGTCGTTAGCCCAAGCCATGAAGAAGTACCTTCACTTAGTCTTGGCACTTTGCCTATCAATACTCTTACTAAGGCCCCTCAAAACCCACCAATATGCTTGCAACAATAATGTCATTGACATAAACAACTTGACTTTCTGCAATACTTCTTTGTCTTACGAGGACCGAGCCAAGGACCTGGTCTCGCGCCTTAGCCTTCAGGAGAAGGTGCAGCAACTGGTGAACACCGCCTCTGGAGTGTCGAGGCTTGGGGTGCCAGGATACGAGTGGTGGTCAGAAGCACTCCATGGAGTATCCAACACTGGACCAGGTGTCCATTTCAATACTACAGTGCCTGGAGCAACTAGTTTCCCGGCCGTGATCCTCTCGGCAGCTACATTCAATTCTTCATTATGGTATGAGATGGGGCGTGTTGTGTCGACGGAGGCGAGAGCCATGTACAATGTTGGGCTTGCAGGGCTGACATATTGGAGTCCCAATGTGAACGTGTTTCGTGACCCAAGGTGGGGGAGAGGCCAAGAGACCCCAGGCGAGGACCCATTGATTGTGTCCCAATATGCTGTCAAGTATGTCCGTGGGCTACAGGAGACTGCTGAGGAGAAGCTTAGGAGTGATGGGCATAAGCCTCTTAAAGTTGCAAGTTGCTGCAAGCATTACACTGCTTATGATTTGGATAATTGGAAAGGTGTAGATCGTTTTCACTTCGACGCTAAGGTAACTTATATATGGCCATTTTTATGTATGTCATGATTGCTTCTATGATTACCTATGAAGAAAGTTTGTAGAAATCCAACCTCAAACATGATGCAGAAAATTAAAATGAATACAAAGAAAATGCAAGGATTAACCGCAAGATTTACTTACCCAAAAAAAATTAAAAAAAAAAAAAAAGCTAAGATTTTCTATCTAAGTCCATTGTGAGATGACAATTGTTTCACTATCAACGGAAAAATAGGGTTGTTCACTAATCCTCATACCTCCCACGCGAGCCATAACAGAGAGTTCAATTGCAGCAATTTACAAAGAAACCTGTATATTCATGAGAATAATTCACCTGCATGTACTTGAATCTGGATCCTATCATTGTCTATATCCAATGGGTCCCACACTCTAGAGATGGGTCTCACACTACATTGACGATGATGGGATCCCTTGAAGAATACATGTACATGAGGTGATCCAAACTCAATATTTTTTTTGGTAAAAATCCGAACTCTTTATTTATTGAAGGGAAAAGGAAGTTTGTCTCTCTCTCTCTTTCCTTGAAATCCAAGTCTCTTTTCTCTCTTTTCCAAGTGATGAATGGTTACCTATCCTTCTTGTACTCTCATTTTCTGTTACTATATAAGATTTCAATATACGCTGACCCCTAGGGTGTAGATCCATCTCCTTTTATTGAAATACCCATATAATCTAAAAAAATTTCCTCCCAAGTTTGCCTTTCATGATAGGCCGATTATTCCTTGGGTGAAAGCCCATTATTGGGTTTTTTGAAATCAGGTGGCAAAATAGAAGATATCCAACTCTCAAAAGAAAACACAATAAAAATATATAAGGAACAGTATTAAATGGTTTTGGGGGGTAATATGCAGGTAACGTTGCAAGATATGGAGGATACATTTCAGCCACCATTCAAAAGCTGCGTAGTGGAGGGAGGGGTCAGCAGTGTTATGTGTTCTTATAACAGGGTGAATGGGGTGCCCACCTGTGCCGATCCAGACCTCCTCAAAGGTTTAGTCAGAGGCCAATGGAATTTGGATGGGTTAGTGCTCTTCTTTCACTCTGCTCACGTCTCTCGTCTTTTTTATCCTTTCTTTCTCTAGAGAGTATATGGGCTCGTAGCTAGAACTCAGACCAGGGTCGATTATAGTTACTAGATTTACTAGATTTGTAGGAACTTTTTGCAAGTTAATTCTAGGTAACCATTGAAATTGATTTTTTTGGACCCGGTGAGAATAGTCTCACTTTGCTTAAAGACTAGAACTTCCGTTGCCTTATACATGTGAAAATCCTTTTACTTACTGGTTCAAACTTTAGAGTTGGAAATTTAGCATGGTATCCGAGTTTAGGTTCACTCTATACGATCACCTAAAAGAGGAACCACATACCATGTGTACTACCACTCAAAAGAGGGGCAACATGTAAAGGGGAGTGTTAGGAATAGTCCCACATTACTAGAGACTAAAATCTTGGGTGCTTTATGTATGTGAAATTAAGTCCTTCCTACTTACTAGTTTGAACTTTTGAGTTGGAAACTTAGCAAAATCTTCTCAATTGAAATGTTTTTCTTGGAGCAGATACATCGTCTCTGACTGCGACTCCGTTGAAGTATTCTATAACTCCATCCACTACACTTCAACACCAGAAGATGCTGTTGCCTTAGCTCTGAAAGCAGGTTTGTCAGTCATACCAATGGTTAGTGGTTAGTTCATGTTGAGAGTTTAGTCTCATACCCATTATCCAATAATCTATAGATCCGAATTTTTGGGATGAAAATTTTACTTGGTATCACTCAAATGCAGGGAGTGTTGAGAGTTTAGTCATGTATGGACTACCAAATAATCTTCAATCCCCTTTTATATATATGGAGCCCTTCCACTTCTTTGGTTTGAACTTTTAAGATGAAAAATTTACAACATGCATACATCCTTTCTCTTTACGAGGCATAGCTCGAATATCAGGTCGAATCAGACCAAGTTTTTCGATGCTTGATTAATGCAGGCCTTGACATGAACTGTGGGAGCTACCTAGGCAAGTACACAGAGAATGCAGTGAAGTTAGGAAAAGTAGAAGAATCCATGGTAGATCAGGCCTTGATAAACGACTACATCGTCCTCATGAGGCTTGGCTTCTTCGATGGAGACCCCACCCAGCTCCCATTTGGAAAACTAGGTCTCTCTGATATATGTACCGATGATCACCAAAAGCTGGCCCTGGAAGCTGCGAAGCAAGGAATAGTTTTGCTGGACAACAATGGCACCCTTCCTTTGTCCCCTAACAAAACCAAGAATTTAGCCATTATAGGACCCAATGCAAATGCCACTCAGGTTATGATTAGCAACTACGCTGGTATCCCTTGTGGGTACATTAGCCCTTTAGAAGGGCTACAGAAGTACGTCTCCTCTGTGACTTATGAGCCTGGCTGTGCCAACGTGAAGTGCAGCGATGGTAGTCAGATTGATGCCGCTGCTAAGGCTGCAGCCACGGCCGATGCAGTAATATTGATTGTGGGACTTGATCAGTCAATAGAAGCCGAAGGTTTGGATAGAGAAAACCTGACTTTGCCTGGACAGCAAGAGAAGCTTGTGATGAATGTGACAAGTGCGGCCATAGGGCCGGTAGTCCTTGTCATTATGTCCGCTGGTCCGATCGACTTATCCTTTGCGAAGAATCAGAGCAAGATTGTGGGGATTTTGTGGGTTGGCTACCCTGGTCAGTTTGGAGGAGAGGCCATTGCACAAGTCATATTTGGAGACTATAACCCAGGTAGGTACTTCTTTCCGAGAATGAATTGCCTGAATGTACAGTATTCTCCATGGGAACCTATCACCGGCCATATCCAGTGGGTCCCATACTCTAGAGGTGGTCTCACACCACATCGATGGTGATGGGATCCCATAAAGAATGCATATGTATGCAGGTGATCCCAAGTCACTCTTTCCTTCTCTCTCTAAAAATATAGAACTAATAGATTCTTTTACTGTTCAGGTGGAAGGTCACCAGTAACATGGTATCCCCAAGAGTACGTAGACAAGGTTGTTATGACAGATATGAACATGAGAGCTAACAACACAGTGAACTTCCCGGGAAGAACCTACAGGTTCTACAAGGGCCCAAGTATCTATGAGTTTGGTCATGGTCTCAGCTACTCCATATTCTCCAAATTTATACAATCAGCTCCTTCAAACGTACTACTCCCACTGAACCCATCTCATCATGGACTGGATCCAGGTTCGATCATCTCTTCCAACTGGACCAATGACTTGGCCCAAAGTGGACGGGTGGTCGACGTGGACAACGTAAAATGTGAGGGCCTACAGTTTGATGTGGAGATAGGAGTGAAGAATGAGGGAGACATGGATGGAACACATGTGGTGTTGATGTTTTGGAAGCCACCAAATCCAATGGTGGTGGATGGATCTCCGAATACACAGTTGATTGGGTTTGATAGGGTGGAGGTAAAGACAGGGAAGATTCATAATGTGACGTTGAGAGTGGATGTTTGCAAGGACTTTACACTGGTAGATGTTGAAGGGAAGAGGAAATTGGTCTTGGGGCAGCATACACTCTTGGTTGGTTCCTCCAGCGAGCACCAAGTGAAGCATTATCTGCATCTCAGGATGCCTGAAGAAAACCAGGAGCTCATCTCGTATATGTAGTAGTAGTAAAGATCGAGGAGATATCTAATTATACCATACAGATGCTTTCATAAATATTAAAAATAAACCCTTTCAATGTATGCATATTTCTTGATTGAGAAGAGATTCCTGTTTGTTTTCTATTTTAGAGATTGATTATGGCGTTAGGATCCTCTGTAGTGACTGTCGCCTGGCAGTGAGGATCCTAATCACTCATAGTGTATCGACATGTGTCCTGATACACTCTCAACAGTCAAGATCTCACTGCCAGACAACAGTCACTATAGAGGATCCAGGTTATAGATTATATACAATTTATATTTTATGATTTGTTGATAGGGAAGAACATTCCTTCAAGGTAAAGCATGTGGGCAGAGTAATCAAGAACTACGAAGAAAACATTAACCCCCACATGTATTGGGATTTCCCCACGTCTAGTCAATGGCTATACAAGAGGGAGTATTTAAGGATTCATATACATAGGACACACTATTAAAGAGGAGATAGAGTGTTAGGAAGAGATAGTGTGCGAGAGGACCTGTACTAGTGGCACTTATAGTTGTTTAAATTCAAAGCATTGCCCCTATTGACTTTAAGGAGATCGGCTTGCTTGGCCAAATTTGCACCCTTAATTAAGACTGACGAGCACGATTTGAATTGGAGGGTAAAGTATTCATTTAACTTCTAAGCATGTGTGTTTTTTATTTTATTTTTTATTTAGTGAAATGTATAAAAAATAATTGATGTACGTAATTTATACCAAATCTATCCAAAACAGTAAAAATAGAGAAAAAAAATACTAAACTAGAAAATATGAATTTTTTTTTATTATTGTAATAATTCTTTCATTTTAGGTCCTATTTGTTTTATTGTAATTTTTCCATGCAAAATGATATTTTACATCAAAAGTTTTTTCTATATAATTTTTTCCCAATTTTTTGTGATGCATTTTAATAAATATTTTATACGAAAATAGATGGAGCTTCCACTCAAATGAATGGTTCCAAAAAAAAAATTTATTTCGCAGAAACAAAACGAAATTCATAACTAGCCTTGAAAGTTGAAACCACTTTCTTTGTGTCGTCAATCATGAAGAGAATAAACCAGGCTCCGCAGCTAATATCAAGCTTTCTAGCTTAATCATTTTACAGTGGGAAATAAGAAGTCATTGTAGAAATCGTAACCTATATTCACAATTTAGAAAAATAACACAAAATAGAAAGAAAACATTCATACAACACAAATGATATACATGATTCAGTAAGATGTTTAATTCCATGAGAGAAATGAAAACATGTTAATTTTCATTAACAATGGAGAAAGGATTTACACTCTTCTTCATGTTCCTCTGTATATATATGTGTATACAAAGAATTCTCATCAACCCTAATAACAGTACAAATTTTGAAACTCTCACTCAAGCCCTATAGCATTTTAATGGCAATTCCTGCTCCGAAAAGATAAGGGAAAAAGGATCAATGCAGAAGAATGAGTAATCTGGAATGTTTGGTTTGCAAGAAAGGAATAGACAAGAAAAAAAGAAAAAGGTCAGTTCTTTTCATCTTGGATGAAGAAGAATATCTTCACCTTGCAGGGGTTTTGAAGAGATTTGATTAAGAGTCAGAAGAGTTGGTGGGTTACTTGTCTAACAGGGCCATGACATTTATGATTATGTCCCTCAGTTTCCGGTTAACTTTATGCAAGACTGAAATAAAGTCTTTGAAAAAGTCTTTGGTTAGGCTTCAACATTTTAAGAGGAGGTTCCTTCTTAGATGCTTTGGAAAAAAATCTGCCACATCAACATCCAAGTGCATCAAATTCCTGGGAATATCAGAACGGAAAAAAAGCTCGAAACAGATTCTATTCTTGGTTAGCTGAAGCAAGTATAAGCCCACTAGGAATTTGACCCGTGGAAGAGATCCATTGGTGGAATTTGTTTAAATAAAATAAGGGTTTTCTGTGTTTGGACCTGATTTTCAAGATTACCATATTGATATAACTATGACTCAGTTTTGGATGCCTCAAATGTAAATTAATAATTAAATAGAAAATAATTTAAAATTAATTATATTGTTATCGCTAGTATTTGGTTGCTCTCTTGATTGAGACATCTGTCACACAAGAAGAAAAGCAATCAAATTAGGTGGGTTAGATAATCCAAGAGCTACTCTAATATCAGTTCAAGGGTGATAAGCAGATGAATTTAGGAAATAAAAGATTGAGTTTAGATAGAGAAAGTTGCAGACTCTATATGAAAATTTGATTGTGTAAAAATTTTCATCTCGTTATCTTTGGGGTAAAGATATTTATAGAGTGACGTGAGGACGTCTCCCTATTGTTGCATGGGACTCCATTAATTTAATCAGTTACAAAGTTTAAAGAAGAGGACTCAGCTCGGATCGAATAATCTGTTGTTAGATCGGGTGATCCAGACCGAATCGAGTCAGAAAGGTGACGGGTGTCTGCACTCTCCAATCAATAAATTAAGGAAATCTGAGTTTGTATGTTTGCGTTTATGGAGACGTGCAAGTTGGGAAAAGAAATCTTTGTTTGTCGTGTTGCGAAGAATCCCCCATTGTAAATAGATGCTTGACGTGTGAAGGTGTGAGGAAATTAAAATCACGATCGAGAAAAGAGATAAAAAGATAACATTACAAAAAGGAAAGCGAGAAAGTAAATGCTCTCCAAAATCCAAAGTCGAATCTGTCCCCCTCCTTCTCACTCCTCTCTCTCTCTCTATCTCTCTCTCTCTCTCTCTTTCATAGAAAGAGAAAGCCACTTGATCAGTCTACAGTGAAAGCAAACTCAATCTCAAAAATAAAAAATTCTTAATTTTTCTTAAACTCAGATGCTCATATCCTAGCAATCTGAACTGTTCAATTCATCATCTGGGCCCTACCAAATTCAGATCATTTTGATCAAATCAGGTTTCCATCAAATCAACGGTCAAATAATCACTGTAGTCTGACTTTGTAGTGTCCAAAAGAGCCTTCCTATTTTTTAAACAATTTAGATCTGGATCTCTCTTTCTGTTCCAAAAGAATAGTTTTTTTCGCTCTTTTCGAGCAATCCAGCAACTTTTCCATTAATTGTCCAAATTACCCTTCTCTACCGCAAAGTTCCCAACGACTACCCTTTCTTTAGCACAAAGTCCCATAAAAATCCCAACTCCCAATGAGACTACAGTGCACCCCAGAACAAGGTCAAAATGGTAATTTCGCAAGCACATTACAGAAGCACTATTGATTATGTTATTGTAAAAGAAGTCTGGTCCAAGACTCCCAATCCAATGGGAAAAGTGGGAAAAGCAGATTCGTAATGCCACGTATCATTCGGTACTAACGAGTTAGCAAAATGGCACGAGAGAGAGAGAGAGAGAGAGAGAGAGAGAAACTCAGAACCCCAGAAATAAAAATGGGAAAATGCGGCTACCTACCTGACGTCAGCGGAGCATCCAGATCTTACCGTCGAAGGAAGCTTCCGCCCTCATCAGTTCCTCGTCCATACAGATGCACACAGACACAGGATTTGTTGATTCATTCGCAGCTCAAATAGGTACTGACTGCGGTAGTTTAGTTTGAATTGGAGTAGGGTAGACTGTACTTGATAGTAAGAACAGTGGAGGTTAATGGAAGAATAAATAGAAAGAAAACAAAAAAGAGAGAAGAAGAAGAAGAAGGCAAATTTAGAAAACTATCAGAGAAGCACAACAACAATAATCAATAGCAGCAAACAACCATGAAAGCTCCTTATTTCACTCTGTTCTTGCTTCTTTCATGGGTTTTATCGTCCATTGTCTTCTTTTCAATAGGAACCCTAGGAATTCACAATCTGAGTGGTAGTGATGGTAACCGAAGAATTCTACATCAGCCATTGTTTCCAGTGGACACGACGCCTCCACCGGCAGGAGAGCCCCCTCCAGCAAGCCCGGTCTTCCCAAGCCCAGACGAGCCGTTCTTCCCCGAAGTCCCCACAGGGCAGAGCCCGGAGCAGTCTCAGACCAGTCCCCCATCTCCTCCTGCCAATGTCTCTTCACCCGTTACTTCGGCGGCCGCTCCGCCGCCCACCAGCCCGACCAAGAAACTCGCAATTGCGATATCGGTGGGAATTGTGACATTGGGTATGCTTTCAGCTTTTGGTTTCTTCTTCTATCGACACAGGGTAAGACACCAGCCTGAATCTCAGAAGCTTGTTGGTGGTGACAACAACTCTCAGCGACTCACTCAGGAGCCGAGTGGACCAGCCAATGACTTCCTCTACCTGGGAACTATTGAGCCTTCCGATCTTAGAGGAGGCGGCGCCGGTGTTGGCGACGGCGTTCGCGAGGAGGCAAATGGGATCCATGATTCACCTTATCACAAGCTAAACTCCATACGAATGTCAGAGCTGCACCGTCCAAGCCCTGAACTTCATCCCTTACCCCCACTGAGCAGAGCTCCACCACGAAGAACTTCTCCTCCTCCGCCTCCACCTCCAGCCATGTCATCTGACGAGGAGACATCCTACTACACACCTCAGGGCTCAGTAGCTGGAAATGGGAATGGTAAGAGTAATGGTGAAAGCCCCTATGTATCTGCTCCGCGTCAGGTTTGGCCAAAGATCAGTCCTCATGCGAGCACTGCCACCAAGAGTCCAAGTTTTTGCACTAGTTCTTTCTCTTCTACTTCTTCCCCCCACTCTCGAAGGTCTTCTCCCAAATCGCGTCTTTCAGTTTCTTCTTCTCCTGAAGTCAAGCGTCCCATTGCATCCTCGATGTCAATGCCGCCGCAGCCTCCTCCTCCGCCTCCGCCACCGCCGCCGCCTCCTCCGCCTCCGCCTCCTCCTCCTCCGCCACCTCCACATCCACCACCATCACAACAGCTACAAGCTCAAAATAAACCACCCGAAACACCACCTCGCAAGGGTTTTAGGAGAGTAACATCGCCACTTACCCTGACACCCAATTTGGAGCTTCCCCCGCCATTTAATGATCCATCCCCGCAAGCATCTAAAACTCCAGTCCCAAGCCTACCAACTCCACCACCACCGCCGCCGCCTCTAGCAATGTCAGCCAAAGGTTGTGAAATTCGTTCATTGCCCAGGACCGAACCTCATATGTCTAGCCCAAATGTCAGCACATCGACTGAGAAACCCGCATCGGTTGCAGAGGTCACTCAGAGTGGTGGCAGTTCTTCGGAGCGGCTCAATGGGGGAGGCGATACGGATGGATCAAACAAGCCCAGGTTGAAGCCCTTGCATTGGGATAAAGTACGGGCAACTTCGGATCGAGCCATGGTGTGGGACCAGCTGAAATCAAGCTCATTTCAGTAAGTAAAGCTAAACTTAAATTGATGTTGACCCATGCTGCGCTGTGGGCACTCTCTCCATTACTCGATATCTGGTCTTGAAAATCTTCATACTGATTTGCAGAGTGAACGAGGATATGATAGAGTCTCTTTTTGGCTGCAAAACCACAAATACGGTTCATAAAGAAGTCACTAGAAAACCAGTTCTCCCTCCCATCGAACGGGAGAACAGGGTATTGGACCCTAAGAAGTCGCAGAACATAGCAATACTTTTAAGAGCATTAAACGTAACACGGGATGAAGTGTCTGAAGCAATTCTGGATGGTAAGCTTTTTCTTTCTATTTTTTTTCCACGGAAGGAAACGTCAAGCATACATTCAGTCCATGTGGAGTAGTGGAAAAACATTTTCCATAATCAATTCTTGGGGATTTGCTTGAAAGTAGAACTTAACCTATCCATTAAGTTTAAATTGTCCAAATATAATGCACTTGCTTTAGGAAAACACAGCCCAAATGTCCTCCATTTCCGTTTAGAGCAAACCATGTTCAGAACCTAGGTTAACATGATGGAACCAGCTTGAGTTGTAACAGGGTTTTAGTGCACGGATCAGATCAGCCGATCTCATGCAGCACCGTGCTGGCACAGTTGAGATTGGTTAATTTGGAGGTGTTAAAGGGGGAAAAAAAAAGGGATTTTGGGATTGATCCTTGCCAATCCCAATTCTAAGCTCTCCAACCCTGAGTTGTACCAATTTCCTGCAGAACTTGATCAGTTGACTTGTCGGCCCGCCGTACTCAGGGCCAGCATTTCGTACTCAGGGCCAGCATTTCAATTGCTTGGTCCATTGAGATGGTCAATAACAATTTTCAATTGACAAGGCTTACTAATGATTGATTTCTTGTATTTAAGATCCAGCAAAGATTGAACTATGTAAGAGATCTCTTGTATTTAGGATGATCCAAGAGAGATTGAACTATGTAAGCTAGAATCAGATAGAAGATTAAAGGAAGGTCGTAGACTTAGGTTTCCCCATTACCTCCAGTCCTGGTTGAATTGAATGAGATCTCAAAATTTTAAAATCGCTGCATAACACCTGTCAGACTGAATGATGAAGCATTTTGTTGGTACCCAAAATTTTTTTTGGACTACTTTTACTTTTAACATTCATTTATATGTAATTGATGGAGTGTCATGTGGCTAGGACAAATCTAATATGGCCAATTTAAGTACATTGATAGGCAGTCATCCACATTGCAGCCCAAAATGCTTAAAATACCTTTTCCTTTCAATATGTTCTACCACATGGAAAATATAAACCTACCTGAGAGATGAATGTTAGAAACTAACCCATATTTATACACCAGCAGTTGAAAATGTAAAAGTTAGTGATCAGTGTGCCTCTTTGATCCAACTAGACGCTATTGAAATATGAATCAATTATAAGCAGGGAAAGACCCAAATAACCTGTTTAGCAGCACAAACTGATAAAACATTTCTCCACGCATTACTGAACCTATAATTTTCACAGGAAGTTGTCTTTATTTATTTTGATTTTCATATCCAATAAGTTCTATTACTGGAGAAACAAGTAGGCTGTAATTGATCAAACTACCTCTTTTTCAAATTTCTGTTCTGTATGCCTGCTCAGTCTGCTGTTTGTGTTGATCAGAGGCTTAGATGCCATTTATCATTTCTGAGGCCTTCATTGCTTTATAATTAAATTAAACTGCAGTCTATAAATGGTCGTCTACAACATACGAAGGGGTGATTAATCTACACTCGTTATTATATTATGTTGGTAATGGACACCAATGGTAGTTGACTTCAGCAATCAACTAGTATGAATGAGTATATGGGCATCCGCACTGCTATTCCCACTGATATCATTCCAACCTTACTAATGTTTATGCTTTATTCAGTTTGAAAAGTAATTAGAATGTCAATAGTAAATAAACTGGACAGAAGATGAAAACTCACAAATGTTTGTTACTGTTTTTGTCTTCCACATATTGTTATTTAACAAAGGATCCTGTATTTTCCCTGCCACACACTGCATTTAACAGGTAATCCTGAAGCTTTGGGCGCTGAGCTTTTGGAAACTCTGGTGAAGATGGCACCAACTAAAGAAGAAGAACTAAAGCTGAGAGACTATAGTGGTGACATATCAAAACTAGGATCTGCAGAGCGATTTCTGAAGGCAGTGCTTGATATACCATTTGCCTTTAAAAGAGTTGATGCAATGCTCTACAGAGCCAATTTTGAGACAGAGGTGAAATACCTGAGGAAGTCTTTTGAAACTCTAGAGGTAACATTGGTGAAAACTTTCATTCTGTTTCTGCAAGCTAGATTGTCTTGGTAAAGAGGTGCATGCTGTTATACAGTCATGTAGGCATATGGTCTTGAAGTTTCTAACACCTGAAGAACCAACTTTAAACCTACCTAGGTTACACGTGTTAAATTGTATTCAAACTACAAAAAAATATGCAAGAAATAGGGTGATTTCAATTGCAGTTTTTGATATCACAGTAACTTGTATGTGTCTTAGTCAATGTAGGACAAAATCACAACAGTTATGTCTGGTTAAAAGTTAAGGAAAATGAAATTAATTAAAGATTAAAAATGGAAACTTTTGTAATCATGATTGTGTAACTAGCTTAAAATCTTATCGAATATGTTAATTAATTTTTGAAGTAGATCCTTTAGCCTTATTATATGTTCCTATCCAAATCCAAGTGATTTGGTTGAAAAGTGAAGTAAAATTTTAATTTAGAAAGTTTCTGAGTTGGTTATACAATCATTTATGGGTAATGACTAGGAAAGTTTCTATTTTATGTTTGTTTTAATTTCATTTCCTTTCCTTCACTTTACTGGCAACCAGACTGAGCCTAAAGTATTTAGATTCTCATGTTGAGACCAAAATATTTCAGTGTTTCAGCCAAAATATTTCTGACATCTGATTAAATGGCCCTTAATTAATATCCCACTAACAAAATTGAGCTTATCTATTAACATTTTCCAGGCAGCATGTGAAGAGTTGAAGAACAGTCGGCTATTCCTCAAACTCCTCGAAGCTGTACTCAGAACAGGGAACAGAATGAATGTTGGCACCAACCGTGGTGATGCAAGAGCTTTCAAGCTTGAAACACTCTTAAAACTAGTTGATGTCAAAGGAATAGATGGGAAGACAACTTTGCTCCACTTTGTGGTCCAAGAGATTATTAGATCTGAAGGTGCAGGTTCTGATCCTCCACTTGAGAATCTTCCTAATAAAATGCATCCAAAAGCAGAAGAGGATTTCAAGAAGCAAGGATTGCAGGTTGTCGCGGGCCTGGGCAGAGAACTTGGGAATGTGAAAAAAGCAGCAGGAATGGACTCAGATGTTCTAAGGAGTTATGTATCAAAACTTAAAATGGGGCTTGATAAAGTCAGGTTAGTTCTACAATATGAGAAGTCTAATACAGAGGGAAAGTTCTTTGAGGCCATGAAGCAGTTTCTTAATGAGGCTGAAGACGAGATCCTTAGGGTTGAGTGTGATGAAAGAAAAGCTCTATGCCTCGTAAAAGAGGTCACAGAATATTTTCATGGAGATACGGCAAAGGAGGAAGCACATCCTTTCCGAATATTTGTGATTGTAAGAGATTTCCTCTCAGTGTTGGATCATGTATGCAAGGAAGTAGGAAAAATGCAGGAGAGAACAATGGTGGGTGCTGCTAGATCCTTCAGGATATCTGCGAATGTTTCATTACCAGTCCTCAACAGATTTACTACAAGGCAGCAGCATGGAAGTTCAGATGATGACAGCTCATCTCCATAAGATTATGTGAAGATGGTGCACCTCCATTTCTTTGGAAGCCAATCAATATCTAAGCTTTTAAGGGAATTTCTGCCGTTAGCTATTCCTTTCTTGATCAATCTACTCCTTTTTCCTCTGTAGTTCATCGAGATGCCATGGAGGAGGATGTGATTCTTTCAAGTTCTTCATAATTGTAAGGGATTTTCTATTGGTTTTGGATTGGGTAAGCGACAAAGAGGGAAAGCTGCAGGAGTGAATGATGGTGGTATCTATTAGATCCTCGACAGATATGCATGATTCAATAGAGGGCAGTATGGAAGTTCATGTGGGAACAAGTCTTCCACCAAGGTATTGGACCTTGAATTTCTTCAGAAGTCAGGCAATTAACACATATTCCATTGTACCATAAGACTGCAGGGCACATGTTTCTTTTTTTGGGAATCCGGACGAATGGGCTGATAAAAAAATGGAATTGTTCTAGTGGGAGATTGAATTGTCTGAGATCACTTCTCCCGATAGAGGACAGGGACTCCCAATTGACAAGGATTGCTTCCAGTAGAGCTGAAAAAAACTGTATGAACAACACAGAGGTTGCATATAAGAAATCTAAAAGATGTGAAAGGTCATAAGTAATAAAAAGACCTCGGAGGTTTTTGATACCCAAGACCTGCAGTTTGCGGGGAACTTAGAAGAATAAACGTACATTGTAGAGTGGTTCTGTAATATGTCAATTCACACATTATACTCCAACAAATTTTATATAGTTGAGTTTATCTTCCAAAATTATTATCTTTGACCCTACTTCTTAAAGGAAACAAAAATTCTCTCATTTGGAGTAATCTCTTTCGAAACTAATTGCTTTTTTTGAGTCCACAAAAGGCTGTTGGTTCTTGGGGTCTTCAGGGTAGATCTCTGCAACAGTACTTGACTCGGTTTATATTTAGCCAAAAAGCTTAAGCGTAGCTTTTGCCCAAGGATGAGTTGATGAGCGATTGAACTGAACAGCCATGCCTTTTGTGTTTTACAGGGAGGAGTGATGAATTTTGGAACCCAAAGTGGACCCAAAAAAAAACCCCAACCCCCAACCAAAAAAAAAAAAAAAAAAAAAACAAAACAGAAGATAAGAATAATAATTTTATTTTTGGTCATGTACAACCAACATCATCACACATCACTATAGACCAGACCAGCAGAGAAAGACATTGTCAATGGCAAGTTTTTTATTTTTCATTAAAAGCAGGAGATGAGAATCTAGAAGGTCCATCCAGTGAAGGTTTTTTTTGGTTGGATAAGTAGCATCCAGTGAAGGTTGTTCATGAACAAATCACAGAAATAACATAAAATAAAAAAGGACAGGCAACAAGAGATTCTCCTTCTTTACCGGCACGAAAAGGCTGCATTTGAGGGCGGAGACAACGCAGGATCAAACTGCTTGTATGGAAACATTATTGGCTGTGAAAGATGCTTCCAAGAGTTAAAAGAATTTGTCGCTTCGATAGAGAAGTTGACGCAAAGGCTATTGGATGAAGACGTAAGTGAGGCAGCAATTCAGGACACCGAACTGAACACGAATGAATTCTTGGCGTTTCAGAACCAGCAAACAAGAACAGTTTCTTCTCATCGACACACTGCGGCAGTTAGAGAATTTACTGGCAATTTGTTTTTTACGAATCGTTATATATATCTCTAACAGGTGAAGTGTGTCGATGAGTATACACTCCTACGCTCCTCCTCCTCCCTGCAAAACACAAAAAGGCCTGGTTGTTCAGCTCAATCGCTCATTAAATCATCCTTGGGCAAAAGTTGCCATGTAGTGTAACTCTATACAAAACGCCCAACATATTCACAACTACGGGTAGCAGATCAAACCATTTCCCACAAACGTACAAATTCTAAAATAAAACATCCATATCCTACGTGGACCCTCGAAGGGATCCCATCATCATGTACATCCAGTGGGTCTTAAAGTCCAGAGGGTTTTATTTATTTATTTATTTATTTATTTATTTATTTATTTTGTAATCTTCAGTTCAGAATAGAGTCTCAGACTCCATGGATAGTGATGAGGTCCCGTGGAGAGTATACATACTTGCTGGTGAATTGAACTCAAGAAGGGACTCTCCTATGTTACATTGTTTAAGAACCCCTCTCTCTGTTCTTGTAACAATAGTAAAGCTTTATCGGAACTAAATGAGTTTGACTACATATATTTTTATCTCCAATCAGTTTATTGAAAGTCATACTTGAAACAAGACCTAAGTTACGCATGTCTTTCCTCACCACCTCATTTATAGTCATCTTATTACCTATGCTACTTTGCTTAAAAAACCCTTCTTTGCTCTTGTAACATGGGTAGTAATACAAGGATACCCTCAATCATCAATTAAGAGACAAGGATAAATGGGCTACTAGTAAAATCAAACATCTTCACTATCCTCCCCGGGCCTCTTCCTCTTTAATTTTCTCCTCTTTACTCTCGGGCAGAACCTTCTCTCTATCTTTATTTTCTTCCTTCCCAAATTCTAGATCACCTCCATCAATTTGTTGGGTTTTGGGCTCCCTTCTTTTGTTGATAAAGACCCAAACCTTTATATGCTTCTAAGCCCATTCATTTTTTTCTTGTATTTAATCTTTTAAATAGGGTAAAACGGATTAGGGTTAGGGTTTAGCATCATAAGAAGAAGAGAAAGAGAGCACCAGTTTTTCTGGGCACAGGTGATTTGCGTAGCCGTGATCAATCTGATGATCAGGAGGTCATCCGTGGTCCGATTGGGTTCATTTTTTGATAGAAGGTAGAGGACACTTAGTTCGTCAATCTGTATGGTCAGATTCTTGATTGGAGTTTTCTAAGTCAAGTTATTTAGTTCAAATCGTAACATCTATTTCTTTGGGTGAAATTTCTACTTCTCTTTGTTTCTTCAAATAGTGTTTTTACTTCTTCTTGCTATTGGGGTTGTGTACCCATTGGAAGATTTGAAAGTAGGTTTTGTAACCTCTATTTGATAATAGTGAAGCTCCGATTTGGACTTTCGAGTCCCGTGATTTTTTTACTCTTTGATTTGAAGAGGTTTTTCTATGTTAAATTCTTAGGTCTCATGTGTGATTGATTTGTGTTTGTTACTTACACATATATTGGTAGGACTGAAAATATTATTCTTGTGGTATACTTGTTATTTTCTTTTAAGTTTGAGAAATGTAGGAGTAATTATTCCCTAACACAATTCGTATTGGTTTTGGATATGATTCATTCTCGATTCAATCCTGAATTCTATTTTAATATTATTATATACGATATTAATCATGTGTCAACTTCCCATTCAATCTATACTCTTCCCATTCAATCAATACTCCTAGATTTAGAACCATAGTAACAACAATACCTCCCCTTCCATCGCTATCACATACCACAATGCCTCCGCTCCTTACAATCATAATCCCCATGAATCTTGCCATCGAGGGCCTCACCTCTCACGCTACCTTCAACTCTTAGGCTTCACAATCCTGACACTGCATCTATAGCATCGGCTGCTGTTGGTCGCTCTGGGATCCTAATCCGTCCTTGGCCTCAGTTGGATCCAGTTGAGGTCATGAAAGATCATCGCATTACAGATGGAGTTCAGAGAGAAGGCAAGAATGCTGTAACCGTAGAACTTAGAAGAAGAGAAATTCAGATGTAGGTTTCCATGCCCAATTGAAGAAGATCTCATTCATCTCCGATGTCCAATAAGAAAGATCTTTCTTAAATATAAAAAAAAAAAAACCGTTTAACAGGAATGAGGTGTTTGTGTGCAGTAATTGAGTTTGCGTCATCAAACTTCTTTTTTCAAGCGCAATCGGGTATTACTGCTCAACGCCCCCTTCCCAATGCATGTTAATTTCATTTCACAGCATCCACATAGATTCCTAAAAGCTCAAGAAAAATAATTCTTCCCCCGATTTATAACTTTCCTCATCTTAATATTGCTGTTCAATCCGTCGTAGATAAAAAGCAGATGGAAAAGGATCGAAAACGCAAATAGAAAGAAAAACACAAAGATTAACGTGGTTCAATACCTTATTGTAGAATGCCTACGTTCACGGAGAAAAAGAGAATTCTTTATTGTCAAAAAACCTCTACAATTCTCTAACTCTGTTCTCCTCTAAGCTTCACAGCTGTCACCCAGTCTTACCTAAGTTTTACCAGACAGAGACAATATATAGGGAAACCTAGATTCAGTTTTACCAGACAGAGACAATATATAAGGAAACCTAGAAACCTCAAACCTAAGTTTTACCAGACAGAGACAATATATAGGAAACCTAGAAACCTCAATCCCACCACAATTATAAATTTATCCTATGCATATAATAAACCAAACCCTAATACAAATACAACTCTATTAATTGTGTGGACCCCATAGAATACAAAACACAACCCAACAGAAAGTAATAGTAAACTGGGAGATCACGGGAGAGGATGAAGACATTATTCAAAAACCACGCAAATCATTAAGCAAAGTCTTATCTCCCTTAAACCGATACGATTACGTTATGGGTGGTATTCTCAACAAATTTTCCCCTCGTTCATCCATTATGAAATGGTAACAACAAGCAAACGTGAATTTCTTCAGAAAAGGCAAAGAAAGCTCTGTAAAATATCAATTCAAATTGAAAGATCGGGAACGAGAACGAAGTACCCGGTTGAAATCAGAGAAATCCCGAACGAAATCACTCTCTATCTTAAAACGAACAAGGAAGCCTCGCCATTAGAACCAATCTACTAAAAAACCGCACTCAAACCAGCAAAAAACCCTTTTCTCTCTAATTTTCTTGCAGGAAAAAAATAAAAAAATTCTAATTTTCATTCCATTTGATAGTACTCCTTGATCACCCAATTTGGCCTAGTAGTTGAGAAGCTATGGATGAATGTTAGAAAATTTTTAAGGTAAAGTAGAATAATTGTATCCGTTTGACCCAGACCCAACATGGATGTCGATCCAAGTGTGTCTGCTGTCGGATTTTCCAGGATGTCGGTTGGATCTAGGAGTCATATCTTTGGGAAAAAAGATCCTTTTATGTTCTCCATATTGGGAATAGTCTCACATTACTAATGAGATTAGAATCCTATGATCTTATATATGGAGAGTCCCTCTATTTACTAGTTCGAACTTTTGAGTTGAAAACTTGACATGGTATCAGAGCTCCAGGTTCCCTCTCATATTAACCCTAAAAAAAAGAGGCTAAGTCACAGAAAGAGGGACACCAGATGCACAAAAGAGGGACTATGGTCACCCAAAGAGGAATGATCACCCAAAAGAAGGACTATATGTCACCCAAAGAGGGACTATAAGTCACCCAAGAGGGATCAGTCACCCAAGAAGAGGGACCAGTCACCTGAAAAGTGTCATGTATTGCCACATATACTACCACATATATACCACCTAACAGTGGGGTTACATGTGATGGGGAATATTAGGAATAGTCCCATATTGCTAATGAGATTGGAATCCTGTGATCTTATATATGGAGAGTCCCTCCACTTACTAATTTGAACTTTTGAGTTGGAAACTTGACACTCCAATCCTTCCAGCAGCAAGAATTTACCCATGCACATATCAATGTATAGATATATGCACTGAATAACTTCAATCCAACGCACTGAATAACTTCAATCGTTGGATCACAGTTGGAGGGACATCAACACCAGAAAACGATCTAAACCCCATAATCTTGTGCCTATATAGATAACTCTCACTGCTTCAAGCCTTAAGACAGGCTAAGAATGAATTCTAAGACTTTAGAATCCTACTAGACTGAAAACTCATTCCCCCAAAGAGGTGGATGAAATCGCCCCCTATTACTGCTTTGGGGCCACTCATATGGGGTGGGTGTTAATTGTTCTTTTTTTCCTGCTATGGACACAAATGGAATGATTCTTATTCAACCCTAGAATGACCCGGTCCTTGCAACTGTAGGGTCAGTATGAGCCAGCGATATTAGTCAAGCTAAAGATTTGAATACCAAAAAAAAAAAAAAAAAAGGTAAAATATCACTCAGAGGCTCTAGGAGCAGCTGTTGGCTTTCACGCTACTAGAATCGGAATCGAGATGAGCCCAATCAAATAGGTCAATTATGCAATCCGAGTCCAATTCTTCGATCCATGGGTCCAACCCTCTGTTAGTTAAAACTCATTTTAAATGCGTACTGTACAATCGTACCGTACTTAGCCGTTTAGAACGCGTATTGTCGTATTGACCTCAAAAATATTTTAAAATACTCCATACTCTAAGCCTTGCTGTTTAAAAAGCGTACCGTACTCTATTTGTATTTTAACCTGCATCTTCAATGAGTAATGAATCGATTAATCCCACATTATTTAATATTCTTATTGCCTTATACATGTAACCAATGTGAGATTAAAGACTGCCACTTCCTTATAATTGATTCTAAACTCATTACTTTATTACTTGATAGGATGGGGTGTGGGATGTGAGTCTCATATGGATTGGAGTCTTGGGCAAACATAAAACATCATTAACTACTTGACTAAGATGATAATTCTCATTATTTTATGACCACACACACCATAAATGTCATCCGTACCCATTGATTTAGAATTCTTCAATTTATAAGAGAATATTACGGTTTTTTTCACTATACTATATTATATTTGATCCGTTTAAAACCCGTACCATCCATTTTGATTTTTTTTTGCCGTTCTCGAAATATTTGACCTTTTTTAGCCGTACCCTTTTTGTTTTACTCCATTGAAAACCCATTCCATCCCGTTTTATTTTTTTGCCATTCCAGTTTTAACTACCTATGGTCCAAAACCCCAAACCCCTCGGACACTGGCATTTGTGATCCATGGAGGAATGACTCACAAACTGGTCGTTACTTTGCATGAGGTTACAAATTGCAACTTTGTGCATATTGTGCATTACAGTCGAAGGTATAAAGATAATGATTATTGGGACATGTTTCGTTTTTCAATCGGCCCATAGATAAGAGAATTATTCCACAGTACTGAATTAGGATATTCTTTATCTAATAGCTAACATTATACACTTCTAAAATACCAAAACGATTAAATGCTTTTGCTGTTCTACACTAAACTCGTCTGATACCTATAAAAAAATCGGCTGATGCAAATCATAAAAATGGGAACCATATAGCGGACAATATTGACTTTACAACCCCTGAAGACATCATACACAATCTGTGCCAATTGGATTTTAGGCCTCCTCATTCTCAACACCAACTGCGTAGAGCCCTGCGTTCATATTCTGCACACAAATTATCAGAGATTTTGGCATGGATGAGTAAGATGGAAATGCCACAATAAATTAAACTCCATTAACATGTTTACAATTGTTTATCGGTGTCAAAACCAATTTTTTTTGGGGGGGCCGGGATTGGATTGCCAAAAGTGGGTTATTATGAGCAACTCGTAAATAGGGGGTAGGATGGAAACTTCGTAAATAAGGAAGGGAAAGAGGAGGAAGAGAGGGGGAGGGAGGGGTGGAGAGGGGGGGGGGGTTGCGCCAATATGATGGACACCAGCGTCAAAATCTACGGGGCTTTGACACCAAACTGATGTCAATAAGAAAAACCCTTCTTTGCCACCTAGGTACGATGCAACCTAGGTTGTGTCAATCATAGTTGTCAAGGCGTTGCTAGGCGTCTGGACGGATTTTGTAAACTTGGGTGCCAGGGCGCCTTATCACCTTGGGTGACCGCCTTGTTTTCAATGTGTCTTTTTTTGCTCTCAGGAACAACACTTATCAGGCAAAATAAGTCTAAATGCTAGGCTTTTTTTTTCTAAATATAAAAATAGTCTAAAATTCAAATTCCAAAAGGATAAAAAGTCAACTCTCCAGTTCAAAAACAAAAACTGTATTTTTAAGTGCATGAGTGATTTTTAACTTCCAAATGCTAGACTTTTTTCCAAATATAAAAATTCCATAAATTTTATTATAATAAAGCATCGCGCCAAAATAATTCTTACTTTGATACCCAAAAAATAATTTACCTTCAGACGACTCTGAACAACATTCGCGTACTCTGAACAAGGTTTGACCGGAGTGTAACTTATTCATTATAACTCGGATTCAAACAATCTCGGATTTGTTAAAAAACTGATTATGCTAGCTTTGCAACGAATTCGAGATTGTTTGAATCTGAACTATATTAAAGGAGTTACGCTCCAATCAAATTTGTTAAAAGTACGCAAATATTGGTCATAAATACGTATTGCCTACTTAACTCATTATTTATTGCCTTGCTGATTTTCTCATGTTAATTAAGTTATGTCTTAAATGTTGTTTATTTATGTAGAATGTTGCATATATATAAACATTAATATAGCACTAAAATTTTAGAAATAAAAAAAATACACTAGGAACGCCTTGGTCGCCTAAGCGACTAGGCACCCAGGATCGCCTCGAACGCCTTGGATCACCTTGAGAACTATGGTGTCAATAGGAAAAACCCTTATTTGCCACATAGGTACAATTCAACCTAGGTTGGGGAGAAAGTATCCATCATGTCTGCCACTTCAGCCAAATTTTTTTTTTTTTTTTTTTTTTGGGTCCTATTCTAGGTTACACTACTGGGATGGGGAAGATAACAGATGCAAGGGAGTGACTCAAATTCGAGACCTCCTCCTAGCCCCTACTTCAACAAGCAAGGGGCCAACCATCCGACCAAACGGATGTTTGCGCCATAGAGACTGATGATTGGATAGAGTTGGCCCATATCAACAATATGGCCCACAACACATGAGCTTCCTGCAACCCCACTCCCCATTTCCCAACAGTTCCTGTTGGGTTCATGTTGAGTTCAATTTTGTAGACTTTTGTAACTTCTCATAAAAATCTACAGTGACACACGGACCTGAATTTTTAATTATGGTAGATGATAGTGTGGACATGTCCACCAACTTGGTCCCAATTGAAATACCAATTGTAACAGTATCATGGAATGGGTTCGGGTAAGGACTCACTGGAACACAATTCCCCTAAGTCAATTAGCTGTAACACACAATACCCAATCATCCTAAATATCACCATCAATGGAATACTTGAGATCAGGGATCTCAACCAAAATCTAGTCAGGAATATCTCCAGGGTGATGCTCAGCTCTTAAGCTGACGTGCTGCTTGTGCACAATGATGATAACAGGCAGCAGCTGATTAAGTATCCTCAATACTCTGGATTTATAAGAAATTACCTGAGATAACTGACGCTGCTTATTCAGCAACTGAGTCCTGGCCTTGTTGAGGACAGAATTTGGTGACCTGAACATTTTCTGTAAACCAGGTAAGAGATGCAAAAATTAGTCCCATCATCTTTATGGTTCTACGTTGAAAAGGGGAAAAGAAAAGAAAGCACATATAGTATGAATAACAAAAAATTTGATGCTTCATAAAAACAGACAGAGAAAGAAATGAGAGACAGAAAAAGAGACTAGTATGTTCCTGTACAACATACTCTGTTAAGAGGAGAATGTTTCATTGTTCTTTACAACTTACGAAAAATTGCGGTGTTCTAGAAGCACGTTACATCACCTAAGCTAAAGTAACATAACTGACTAATGTTTAGAGTAATGGATTGTTTCAGAACCATGGAAGTAATGAAGCAAAAGAATAATTTCCGGACGAATCAAATTTAAACCCATTCCAAACATTTACATACAGGAAAAATTCAACCATTTGTGCATTCCTGTAACATTGACACATAAAAGAGGGTCTCTATTTACCTAAAAAAATTTCAGCACAATCTTGCATAGCATAGGATCAACCCTATTATATATTTGCTCCCAACAAAGAAAATACCAAAAAAGAAACAAGATTCCCATCTGAGGATCTTTGTATACCTAAAAGAGAAGCTTCTAAACCATGCACTGCACTCCACAGCCCTAAAAGCTAAACCAGAAAATCCATTGCAGAACTTATCATCTCAGGCAAGGTAAGTCACATCATTAGAGTAAGTGACTCCATAGACTCATTTTCCTCTTTGCCTCAGTCACCGGCATCCATGGTATTAGCTCTTCCCAATAACTATGTCTTCAACGTCAAAAAATCCGATCGATCTTCTATATTGTCTGGAAAAAGAGGGAGGGGTAACCCTAATCACATCTAGATAACTGGCAATCGACCTTCTCTATTTCTGAAAAGCCTATCGATCATCTCTAGAATCCAATTGATCTTCGACCGCACCAATGAAGCAAACCCAATAGCCACCTCTTCCAGAACCAAGCGAAAGGGGGTGAGCAGGGCAAGCCCTCACAGGTGGTCGCTAAGCAAAGAGACAGAGAGAGCAGGGGGCTGGACGCAGAGAGGGAATGATTTGCAGCAGTTCAGACAGATAGACTGAGAAAGAGAGAGGGAGACGAGGATTTTCTTAACAGCAAAATATGTTTTACACATTTAATACGGCTTGGGTAAATTTGCAAATTTTCCTGTATCTTCAGAAAAATCCGTTAAAAAAAAAGGTTTCTTTCTGAACAACACATACTGGTACGCGTATAGTCAATATAGAGAACTGAATGCCATGCTCAAAGATCTCCCAGAACAGACTGTCTTTTACCCCCCCCCCCCTCTCTCTCTCTCTCTCTCTCTCTCTCTCTATGACCCTTTTTTATGAATTGTTGTTTCAATATAAATTATTCCTTGAAGGGACAAAAAATGATCAATGGGACTATTATCTGTTGAAAGTTCCTAATGCAGAATCAGGTTAAATTGATAAAGCTGCACCAAGAAGTAGAAGTAGCAGCACTTATTACTTCGCATGCACCTAAGAAGCAGTTATTGTTGTGATAGTGACTCTACCACAATGTACTGAGATCCCTGAGTTTATTCATTCCACCAATTATTATGGATGAGCAGAGTAATCTGTCTAAAGACAACTCTTATGACTGCATGGCTGACACACCATTCTTGTATCAGGTACCAATGTTTGAAAACAGAAATAAGACAGTCAATTAGCATCCTTTTAAGTTTATTAATCAGGGTCAATCAATTACTTAGGTTCATCGTAAAATTAGTTGTTTTATAAGTATTAGGTTCGATCCAGCCACAAACAGATTAGAGGAAAATCTGATCTTCTTTAACTCATCAATACCATATGCTGGCATAGAGGTTTAGTTATTAAAAAAATGGAAAGCAAAACCAATCAGAGGACTAACAACTCAGTAACCCAAGTCCAAATCATAGTTACATTCTAGGTACCAAAGGACAGTTATATGGGTGTCAGTGTCAGAAGAGGCACCTTCTGGAAATTGTATCAGTATACGTAGAAGCCTCAGTGTCCAACATAGACACAAGAATTTTGAGTAACAGAGTGTATTTCTTACATATGTTTCAAAGCGATGAAAGTAGCACAAGAAAATCTTAGCCTAGGTAATCTGAAAGTTAGATCATGACAGCAAAGAAAGCAGCCAAAAAACAGAAGCAAATAATCATAATATATACACAAGCCAACCTTTTGTTTATTGTCTAAAATTTGTTTCGTCTGTGGTGTGAACTCAAAGATATCATGGAGCAATTCATTGTCCTGTTTAAACAGCAAAGAAGCAAGGAATTCAATGGAAAGCTAAAAATCAGAAAGACAAGCACATAAACAAAACATGAAAGATTGTATTAGTTTATACTGAAGGAAAAGAAAATGGAAGGACCGGGGCTGGGGTGGAGGTTGGACACTCACATGCATATGCTTGAGAAATCCACCTCCCAGGAAACGCTTCAAAAAGTTAAACTGTCGACAACAAAAATAATAGAAAGCTTAAAAAAAGTCAAGAACTTTACAGCCTATGAGGAATTGCAAAAAGCAAAAGAAGTACCTGTATCAATTGTGACCATGTTGAAGTGTTTACTAAATCTCCACCAATCTTTATTGAGGTTTCTGGACAATAACCATCCTGGAATTTTGTATTAAGGTCATTGTACTGACCAATGTAAACTTTGTCTAAATGTTGAGAAAAAAGCATACCTCAAGAAATTCGACAATATCCCGAAACAAGTTACGTTGGCTGCTAAGATATTTCTTAGTTGAACCTTTACCACCTGCCTCCACAGAGAGGTTTCTCACTTGATTTAGGATTTTTCCCTTCAACCCTAGTATATAAGAATATCTTTCTCTGGAATTATTCCCTTCTTGAACCGAGCCATCACTAGAAACCCTGTCTTCACCAGATAACTTATCTACTTGTCCTATCTCAAAAATAAGAGCTATTGCTTCCCCAGCCGCAATGCGAACAGATCGATCATCTTTGTCTAGTAAACTCGAAAAGTAAGAAATTGAGCTGCATCAATTGCAAAACCAAATAAACCCCATCTCAAAGATGCTTGTTGAACAAAAAAAAAAAAACAAACAAGTGGATTCTAAGCTCAATTTCCACTCACTCTTGCCAACTTTTTGAATTTAAGTTACATTCATTCACGGTTGAAAAAAGAAACGACCAAGCAGATATTGCAGCTGCCAATACAGTAGGTGTAGTTTTACCTGCACTCACCTGATATGTAAAACATAATAAAATCATCTTTTCAAAACTTAGAATGCCACATGTAAACCAATAAACTCGGTATCACTACATAATACTACAAGGGGAATGCTTTATAGTCGTACTGAAATACATACATTAGAACCTGACTTTGGATAAATTATTTGCCACACAATTTGCATTGAACTTTCAGTCACGTTCGGATCATTTCCTCCAACAAAAGTGACTACTGCTAAACATTCTAACACCTGCATGAATGTGTCCACATTAAACAAAAAACGTTAGACTATGCATTAGGAATTATTCTCTAGTTTCAATGAAGTATAGAAATTGAAAAAAATTGCCAACTTTTTCATATCATACATACAGATGAAATCTTAATTGATTCTGAACCAGATTTTAAAGCTTGAGAAAGAGGAGGAATTGAGTCTTTGAAAATTTCAGCCGCATTATCCCCACAACCAACTGTTAGAGCCAGCAATCCTACATACCAAATATGGAATGAGCATGATGAAATAAATAGGCAACATAGAAGCCTAGAAGGATTAAGACTAACCAATGGCACGTGAAGCTACAGATATCTCTTGGCTTGATCCCTTTTTGATAGAATTGAGGCAAGGATGAAGTAGAGTAATACAGCTGCAAAAAAAAATCATTGCAACCAAAACTATATGAGTAAAACAAGCATTGGTGAGTGTGCACAAACATACACAATCGTGTATGACATAAGAAATGCTTATGCATTCCTGGAATTATATTTGAAAGGCCAAATTGCAGAACTGACTGGAAGTTTAGATGCATAGATTAGGATCTCCAAAAAATCAACACGAAGGCCAAAGTACTCACTTATTCTCCACAAATTGATATTGTAACTTGTTGGAAAAAGCATCAACAATCATGGACAAGGCCTTCTCTCTTGTCGATCCCCTTCATCAAAAGTTAAAGCAACATTTAACAGTCAAGTTGAGCTTAAAGTGCTATTTAATTACTAAGATATAATAAATCATAAAGATTGTGCGAATACAAAATATACCAACTCATAGCATGCGGACATAGCTCATATATGATCAAGAATAAAACATTCGGTTCATGTCCTTCAGAGTAAGTATAGAATACCTCTTTTCATACAATGCATCTACACATTCATCTAATACTTTGATGTCTTGCAGTTTAGTGTCCAACTCTTCAGTATCCAAAATCGACAGGTCTGACATGGCCGTCGACGAAGAACTAGCAGTATCATCATCATCATCACTATCAAAAATCGAAGTATTCTTACGACGGCTACTACCTGCACGGAAGACATCATTTGGGAAAGGGGAAAAACGTAAGAATCGATAACCACGCGAATAGAGGTGAAATAATTCATCAGCAACAGTTTGAAACCAAAATATTCAGGCTACCAAAAAGTGATAATTTGGTTCAAGCTAAAGCACTTAAACTGAATTAGGGCATTCGATGTTTCTCAAAAGTACGACGACAAAATAAGAATCAAATCAAGATAGTTTGTTCTGCATTAATGGAAAGAGGAATGGAACTACGAATTCACATAATCCACACAGATCAATTTAACAATATACACATAATCAGAAGAACGAAACCATAATTTGTTCCTATAAAACGAAGAAATTTTATATTTTTTAAATCAGAATCACTTACGTTTACCCATCTTTTGCTGTATCTGCTAGAAACAAGACCGAAAATATGTAATTGTATTCCTGTGAAGAGCGGAAGGTATGGAATAAAAATCTCTCGACAATAAAAAACCTAGAACGAAAACGAATTCCTTCAAAATAGGCAAATCCATCTGACAACAATGGAAGAAAGTAATCTCCAATTCCAACTCTGCGTCTGAGGATGAGAATTGTCTGTGAGGGCTTCCGCTTTCCGACCTCGAACAAATTAGAAACTCAACTTATATAATTTAAAATTATTTTTATCCGATAATTACTCTACCTTTCCTACTAATAGACGGTTGAGATCTCACCATTATATTCGCTCTTCCAGTTATAACTAAAGACCAGTTTGGATTGCGAGAATCTAAGTATATCATGATCTACTAGATTTTTATGGAGAATTTGCTAGAATTCAGGGATGGGGAATCCGATATAGAAACATAAGCAGTACATTGAAACCTTTTCCTGTACGATTATGTAATTTCACAATCGCAGGTGCGCCCCACTAACAGGGATATGCAATACCATTTCTACCCTTATTGAGTAACATTGACACGCTGACCGTGCGCGTGCACAAAAAATCAATTTCAAATCTTCATAACTAGACTCTCCAAAGTCCAAACACAGCCGTGTGGCCAAAAAAAAAAAAAAAAAAAAACTTTTCAATTTTTTATTCCATATATCCCAAAGCTGATGTGGACGGTGATATCATGAGGCATTTCATTCTTAGTGCTAGCCTCCTCATATGGAATTATATACTGTTCTTCTTGATTTTTGATTCCCATGATTGGTATGAATCGAGGTCCGAAATTGATATAAAGGGATAGTTGAAAATTTAAATTCTGATTTGAATCTGTATTTGCTAATTCTGATTTGAATCTGTATTTGCTTAGAGGTATCTGCATTTAGTCAGGTATCTGAATCATACTTTGGAAAATCCAAAATATAATTAGATATCTAATTAATAAAAAAAAATAAGTACTTAATAATTTTAAAAGGTTTTTGAAGATTTGACTGGATCCAAATCGTCTCCCGCTTGGGTTTGGGCGGGAGACTAGGTGGCCCGGATGGATAGCCGCCATCTGACACTGGGAGGGATCCGAGCCGACTAGGGGGTCGGCTCAGCTTGTTGACTGGGGGCCGGCTCGAATGGAGGGCTCGGATCCTTCCGAGTGCCAGTTGGCGGCCATCCATCCGGGTCGCCCAATCTCCCGCCCAAACCACAGGCGGGAGACGATTTATGTTCGATTTGACTGGTAGGGGGGATGAGGAAGAGAAAATTATGCAATTAAGATGATTCATTCTTTCTAGCTATCATTTACTTCTCGTTTTCAAATATAAATAGCAAATTACAAGTAGTTACTATTACCCACAATATCATATACGATAAGTGTATCTTAAACCTTCTTAACTTATAATAATACCACGAAGGATAGTTACACCCCACTACAATAATAACTTCACTACCCATATCGTTAATAACTATCAAATATTACATTTTTTCTGTAACCAAATTATGTTGACTCATTAATCACTCATTCATACTAACCACCTATGCACATTACACGTAACTTTCCCACCCTTTTAAAATTTGGTCTTGTCCTTAAGATCATATGTTGGAGATCAATTCTTCAAGGTAACCATAGATTGGAGGTTGATTCTTCCAGTAATCAAATCCTCTCATATCGTCGACTGTGCATTTGTGAACCCGTCGTACCTATTGTGATTTGGGTGAAGAGTTTCTCCATGCACAAATGCTTGTACTCTAATACCACTTGATACATATAATCATATCTTGATGGAGACTTAAACGATAAAATATGATAGAGAGAGAGAGAGATGAGAGATAAACAAGAAAAAGATAACAAGAAATTAAGTAGGAGATAGGTTAATGGATAAAATAGTTTTATTGGGGAACCGCCTTTGGGTGGTTTTAATGAGGAAGCCTGACTTCTCTGGTTTCAGAGTCACATGATTCAATCTTTCTTCTTATCCTTTACTTCTGTATTCATATATAAATAGCAGATTACAAGTAGTTATTAATATATATGTAATGAAGTTATTATCGTAGTGGGGTTATTTGGGTACACATCCAGATATCTGTATCCATCTATAACCGAATTTGTTTACATCTCAAACTCCATCTTAATATGCATTTTCATTCTAAAAATATGCACTTTCATTCTTAGAATGTAGAATGTGTAAGATCTTTTCTAAATATCTTGTTGGTCAACATAAATTTACTTGCCTAATCAGTTAGTGGGGATCTCACATTATTTGGTGGCAAGTTGATGCTTTGTATTGTCACTTGGCAAAGATATATTTTCCTTAGTCATTGTGAAAATGAACTAGGGTTATAGGATAGTATTATATATAGTAGGGTATGGAGTCTCTGTAACCACTGTTGTGATCTATCCATCAGCACCTATAGTAAAAGAGATGGTCAATCCACTAAAAAGGCTATGGAAGGCTCAACCTAAGGATTATCACAAGTAACGTTGAAAATCAATCGTCTGCAAAATATATGAATCAAATCTAACTCCCTTGGTTATTTCACTCATTGTGTTCTGGGTATTTGTATGTGGAGATTGGGTTATGGAATGAAACCCTATTAATTATTTTCTACCAGAATGCATTTTAATTGAGAATGAAAACATTGCTTGGATGAACAATCATTCTTATAATATAGAATGCACTTTAAATTGAGAATGAGAACATTGTTTGGATGAATGCCCCACTAAAAGTTAATTCTCGATTTTAGAATACTTACATTCCTTTTTTCGACATCTATTGAACACTGCAATGATTTGACCCAAAGATATGCAAAACCTAAGCAAACTCAATATGACGGGGCATCAACGAGTCGTGGAAATTTCTAAAAATCCATATTCGTTTCTTACAGTGACTTTGATTTGCCATTATTATCTTTGGTTTGTATTTTACCAAGAAAAAAAAGAGTTAATCTTTGGTCTATAGGTCGAAAGATAAATGATGAATTTCTTCACATCTTTCTTCTTTTTCTTTGACCTATGTGAGCTAGAGGGAACCAAATCCTCTCCTCCCCGACTCCCCGACTCCCATCCTATCTCACAATTGAAGTGTGAGTCGGATTTCGTTCCGAACTGGAACCAAATCCTCTCCTCCCCGACTCCCCGGCTCCCATCCCATCTCACCATTGAAGTGTGAGTCGGCTCGAATTCCAACACACTTCAATGGTGAGATGGGGTGGGAGTCGGGGAGGAGAGGATTTCGTTCCCAAACTAGAGAGACGTCCAAGCTCTAAAGTCAGACATAAACATGCATTAGGCTTTGTCAAATCATCCTTAGTGTCCATTTATTTTGATGTAAAATTTTAATAACATTTTACATGTTAGACAAATTTTTGAACAAATTTTAAAGCATCATAAAAAAATTGAACTGGTCTGAAAATTAAGTCACGAATGTTACAGTGTTTCAAAAATTGGGCCAAAAAATGAGCCCATTAAAAAATTTCCAGGATAGATCACATGTCAAATTTTGTAATATATTAACAGATGGTTATTATTAAAGAGGAAAAGGTTTGAGGCATGACCGTGCATATACACTATCATGCTTCCACCTATAAGATGGAAACAAAGAAAAACTGTAATACCAAAATTTGCATCCAGAAAATTGAAAGAGCTTATGAGACATATGTGACCATGGATAAAAATATCCCCTTCTTAAAATTATTTAAGTGTTACAGGTAAATGTAACATCAATGTCAAGCTGGGCTGGCTTGGCTGAAGCAAGTTACCCCTCCTGCGCATGTACCCTCCTACAGTGTGATGGCAACATTTCCTAGTTCTTGCAATAGGAAGTCTATCAGTGCAGGAACATTTTGCGATGGTTGTATTACAAGCCGATGCAAGGGAGAAAAAAGATTTTTGGGGAAGATACATCACTTTTTTTAGTTGAAAATCTATCCCTCCTAAGAAAATAAGGTCAATAGGAAGGTCTGCTCAATTCATGTTAGAATAGTTCTGCAAATCTACAGTTACTTCTAAATGATGCTTACAAAAATTGACGACATCTTGAAGCAATGGAGAGCTTTGTATGATTGACGAGGTCCATCTTTTTCAAATGGTGCAGACTTGTTGCTAGAGGAGAACTTGAAACTTGTTTACGTGGAAGCCTCCACAAGAAAGCCAGAAAGCACCTTCTGACAGTCATATTGTATGCATTTTTCAAGTAGAACCCACAGGGATCATCTTAACCCCAGCAGCGATGGGCATTCCAAGGAACCCCATGAAAACACTAAAAAACCACTGCGATAAAGTGAGGGGAGATGTGTTTGCAAATGTGCCAAGGAACTCGATGATTATGATTTGAAAGACGACCGTGCAGCTGAGTACATACACAAACACATAGTTCTCCAATATGCCTTCGAAAACATCTATCTTCTCCATCTCCCTAGAGCTTATCTCATTGAAAACCTGTGGAATGAAACAAAAAGCCAGTTTAGATATACATTTTTTCAACTAGACGAAAACTCTAAATGGCTCAGAGAATTGAACTCTGTGATTGAAATAAGCAATTTTTCATATGTTCATTACAAATTATGGCTGTCGAAAGTTTTTGGGGCAATAATTTGAACCAATAGCCATTTTCAGAGTTCAAACAGAAGAGCCTCGGACAAAATTAACAAATCAAGAAAACTGAAAAAATATCTAGCCATGTCATATTTTCAGCACCGAACTGAGTCACCCCTGTTAATTGATTCATTTTATGACTCCAAAAATTTTTGTTTCCACAGGAGAAAGCAGAAGATATCAGAGATCATCTATAAGTACAACGACTAAAGAATCTACTACTACTGAATTATGGAGGATGTACTTTGGACAAAGATTTGCTCCAGGAACGGCATAATGCCAGAGCAGCAAACAAAGTGTCCCATCTCTCCAAGACATATATATTCATTACAGTTTGAGCATCAACATTTATTTTGCCAATATTGCCTAGATTTTTTAGGCACAGCACACCCAAGATTGCCCCAGGGATTCAACAGTATGTATGGTGCATGGATAGGGGCTTGAAGCCACTATAAACCATTTGAGAAAATTTTCTGGGTATGGATGAACCAAAGGTTGGATGATCATCATGCTTCTTAAAGCCATTGCCAACCACTTTGTGTGTAGGACCAGTGTACAAGAAATGACATTATATCTAACAACTAATGGTGCAGAGAGACATGGTTTGTACAAAACTAAGAATGTTGAGCTTTAAACTTACCTGGCAAAAGACAAACGAGTTAAAAATCAGCGTGTTTAAAATCAGATCAGACTCAGGGCCCTCAAGACGAAATAACGCTTTCCCTTGCGTCTGAAGATACCATATTATGACGAACTGATACAAAGACTGCCCCAAGATATTTCTCCACATCACGTTACTGATAAAATTTCCTTTCCTTCCAACTGGTGTTCTTTTCATCAAGGCATCATTAGGAGGCTCTGTTGCGAGTGCAAGTGCTCCAAGTGTATCCATGATCATATTGACCCACAGAAGCTGAACAGCTGTGAGGGGGGCACTGCCTGAAACATGCAATGCCAGAAAACAGGGGAAATTCTAAGTTTGAATTAGATATATATTTGAAATTAACATGAAAAAGACATGGGTTTTTTTTTTACCAGTTAAACAAGCTGAGGAAAAATTAACAATTAGGGCAACCACATTAACAGTCAGTTGGAACTGTACGAATTTTTGGATGTTTATATAAACAGATCGTCCCCATTTGGCCACGGTGACAATTGTAGAGAAATTGTCGTCCAGAATGATAACATCCGCACTCTCTTTTGCCACCTGAAAATAGAGAACAAAATTTTATGACAATGAATATTTAAATTTTCTGCTTTCCTTTGTCAAACAACTTTTCTTGTGAAGAAGCTTCCATTAAATGAGAAAAATAAACGTGATATGGTCTAAGAATAACCATACTCCTAAAACAAAAAGAGAATCAAATACATGCCAAAAACACACCCTTACATAGGCACAAAGGTCTGAATATGCAATTGAGGTTGATTCATTCCCTGTTTGACTAGCTTGTCTGCCCATAGAGCACCTCAGTTGATGAAGGTGTTTAAAACCAGAAGCAATGAAACAGACTTCATTAATCAAATGAATAAATTCTTGTGATCCAAGTGAACCTCAGTTCGATGCAATACCCCCCCCCCCCCCTGAACTCAACGAAAATTGTTTAGGGAAGCTACTAATTCCTAAGCTTTATCGCTCTTGAACATCATGAAAATCCAGTTGCAGTCAATCCCAGATTGATACCATCTCTGGGATACTATGCCAGAACTAATATTAAACTAGTAGGACCTACTTGCTAATAAATAAATAAATAAAAAATCATGCCATTGAATTGTATGAAGCTGCAAGGAGATAAGCAGCCACAACTAAGACTCAATAAAACTAAGGAGACTACCTTTGTTCTTAGCAGGCAAGCAAACATAAATTTAGGCTTGTAAACCAAGGGTTGGCACTGGGAATTAATCTGCTTTCTGTAACAATCATGGCCAGTCACCAGCTTCAACATTGTAGTATGCTAATTCTTCCTGGACTCTTGGGTTCTCAGGATCTAAACTGTGCCTGGTGGGATTCTGGATGGCTTTTGTTTTGGTATTCAGGATTGAACATTAGAGACTTTTGATGAGACTGAAATACAAACACCTGAAAGATCAAAGAACCCTACATCCTCATAATTTCTGTTACAATTCATCCAGGCTGTGAGCCTGTGAGTAATATAAGGACGCAACCTTCATATTTGGTGGGCAAGGAAGTAGGGATATCAATATTGAATCTTGAGCTGGATATGTTTCAAATTTGATTCTGGAAAATGGGCAAGGCATTGATATGATAGGATCCAATCAACAGTGATTCAATTACCACTGAGACCAAAATCAGTAATATTAAGCACATGATATATTAGTTTTCAAGATTTATTTTCTTCTATAACCAAAAAGAAAAGAAAAAGAAGATGGAGAGAATGGAGAAGAGGGAGAGAGAATCAATTTGTATTCCTCTCCTCTTAGCAGTCACAATTTATAGATAAAATAAAAGGGTAAAGAGGTAGGTCTAGAGAGTCCACAAGATAAGGAATCCTAATTACATTAGAGGTAAGAATTTCACATGTGAACATGATAAGGAATCCTAGATAAACATTAAATCCTAAGACAACAAAACTAATCAAATATAAAAATTAAAGATAAGAAGGACTATGTCAAGAATTTAACTTAATCCCAAAGACTAATAAGGCAGCCAGCTTGGACAGCTGGTCAGCACTAATCCCAAGACGGGATTAGCGCCAACCTGCTGATCTTGAAAATGGGATGGACCCTGGTGAATTGATCCATTCCCTTATAGCAATATTATTAACATCTTCTTTAGGTGGATTAGAGATACCCATGAATCTTTCCCATTGTTCTTTTTTTTCAGGGGGAGGTGTTAATTGTAAACGGAATCCTAGACTAATGTAGTGTATTATAAAGACACTCTAGAGAAGGGTAGGAGGGGGAGAGGGGAGGCACATACTGTGCAAGGGCATATTTAGTACAAGGTGAAGTCTGAAAAAGGGACTCAATCTGAGGTCTTGGGGGACAACATGCCAAAGTCTTTACCAGCTGAGCAAGATGGCACCTTCCCTTTGTCAAAGAGTGTATATTGTGTTGAATAATTTTTTTTATTATAACCAATAATAAGATATTTTAATTAATCAAATTGGATCAGATTTGAACGGACTCAGGGTTATCCGATTCGAATCTAACCTGTGGACAGCCCTCCCAGGTTAGGTCTCTCTCTCTCTCTCTCTCTCTCTCTCTCTCTCTCTCTCTCTCTCTCTCTCTCTCTCTCTCTCTCTCTCTCTATATATATATATATATATATATATATATATATATATATATATATATATATATATAAGCCAGTAGATCTAAAGGTTCTCAATCCATAAAAAAAAGTGTCTAATGGTTCTCGGTCCACAAAAAGTAAATCGAACTGTTTTTCTGTTTGCAGTTAACAGGTGCCTTTTAAGTTTTGATCAATTGTAACATCAAATTTTCTGATTACTAGAGAGAGGAGGAAGGGGGGATCACCTCAGTTCCAGCAATGCCCATTGCAAGTCCAATATCTGCTTCATGAAGTGCTGGAGCATCATTAGTACCGTCACCAGTCACCGCAACAACTTCATCAAATGTGGTGCGCAAGTGTTTCACTAAGGTATGCTTATCCATTGGCGAAGATCGAGCCATCACCTGAGCACACAAGAAAAGTAAGGAATTTTATAAGAGGAAAGTTCCTCACATTAGCAAGTAAACAAACTGAACGACGCCAGAATGAGATAGACTGACAAACACTAGGAGCACCTGAATTTTTGGAATTAGATTAAGCAATTCCTCCTCGCTCTTTTCTCGAAACACAGGACCTTCAATGGCTATACCCCCATCAGTCAGAATCCCACATTCCCTGGCAATAGCCTTCGCAGTGTTTATGTTGTCACCAGTAACCATCCGTACAGTAATACCAGCTGACCGACAAATTGCAACAGATTCCTTGACTCCAGGACGGACTGGATCTTTGATACCCACAATTGCTATACATGTATACCCTGTGACTGGAAGAGGATCCTTATCAGAGTATTCATTTCCCATTTCCATATAAGCAAGGCATAGGGTTCGAAGAGCTTCACTGGCAAACTGCTCAATTGTACCCTTGAGATGATTGATAGATGCTTCATCGAGGGGAACAACCTCCCCATTTTTATCTATAACCTTGTTACAAGCTGCAAGAATTATTTCAGAAGCGCCTTTACAGTGAGCACGGAAGCCTGCTTCAGGAAGCTCCACCACTACCCCCATTCTTTTCTTCACAGAATTGAATGGTTCAACTTTTACAAGTTTGGACTTTTGCCGTTCTGCCTGAAAATCTCCACCAAGGGACAAGCCAAACTCCAACAGAGCAGTCTCAGTTGGTGTTCCCAAAATCTCCAATTTTCCATCTTTGTTAATTGCTACTTCACCCCCGGTGTTATTAAAAATGGATTGAAGAAGCATTTTGACAGCAGAATCAGGGACTCCAGAATATAAGCTAGGAGCCTTCTCAGAGTTGCTAGCTTCCTTGATGTTCCCACAGATGCATGATTTTACAACAGTCATGCGGTTGGTAGTTAGTGTGCCAGTCTTGTCACTACAGATGCTCGTGGCAGATCCCATTGTCTCACAAGCTGCAAGATGACGGACAAGTGCCTTGTCGTTCATCATCTTTTTCATGGCAAAGGCAAGGCTCAATGTGACAGCCAAAGGCAGCCCCTCAGGTACTGCAACCACAACTATGGTAACTGCAACAGCAAAGTACTCCAAAATTTCAAGGGCATCATCTCCAGACCAACTCCAGTGGGTTCCGTCTCGTATCTTGCGGCTAAAGAGGGATTGCACCAAAACTGCAAAAGTGACAACAGCAAAGAACAGGCCTATCTTCCCGATGATGGTTGCCACTCCATTCAGTTTGACCTGCAACGGGGTCTCATCATCTCCACCTTCACTAAGGGTGGCCATCAATTTTCCCCATTGTGTATTCATTCCAACTGTGGTTACCAGCATCTTGCATGACCCATCTTGGACCTTGGTACCAGACAGCAGAAAAGGATTCTCAGCATTCACAATCACAGGCTCACTCTCTCCCGTTAAACTGGATTCATCTATCAACACAGAGAATCCTGAGACAAAAAGCCCATCTGCTGGGACTTGGTCACCAATTGCCAGATGCACAATATCACCAGGAAGCAGATCATTTATCGAAATTTTCTGCCTGTACCCATTTCTTGTAACTTGAATTGATATCTTCTTCTTCTCCTTGTCCAAATCCTTGAACTGTAGAGATTGTCGATAGTCGCTAGTTGCCGTGACAAATACAACCAACAGAATACTTGCAACAATTCCAAGGCCATCATGGGCCCCCTTTGGCCATCCTTCCATTGTAATGCCAACAATCAAGGACACAAAGGCACATACACCAAGGATCATAAGAGTCATATCTTGAAGGGCTTCCCATACAAAAACCCAGAAACTCCGTACTTGGCTTTCAGTGAATTTATTGATTCCATAGATCCCTTGCCTGCGGTTGAGCGAATCTTCAGAGGTGGTAAGACCACTAATGGTTGATGTGGAGAGTTTGTTTGCAATACCCTCCATTCTACCATGAAATTTCAGCTTCTTTACATCATGGCCTTCGACAATGGATCCCAACTCATCAGCACAAATCTGGAAACCGGCGGCTTTAACTTCCGCAGGGACTGTATATTCATTGGATAGTGCAATGCCTGAACACACTCAAGAGGTTGTTAAGGTTGAGAAATTAAATGAAAACAGAGTTCAAATTTTTTCAAATTTTGATTAATCTTACCATGAATAAACTGAAGTGCGGCTTTAGATACCAAAACTGCCACTCTCAATTTCTCCTACAATAAGCAACACAGGAGCTTGTCACTCTCATACATGAATGCAATAAAGATCCTTAGAGATGTGCCAACCAGTCCGAGACATCCAATCCATTCGCAGAAGGATGCCCTTACAATGATTTTTTATATGAATTTTGTTCCCAACTGTGTTAGATGGATAAGGATGTGGATGTTACCATCTGATCTGACACAACCACAAGGTATTGGACTAGGCAAATCACCAGAACAGGATTGAGGAACATGGGTACATAAAATTTTCGTTTTTATATATTTCATTTCATATCATGTATATCATATCTATTGGTACAAATAATTCCATTGAGTGTTACAGAAACATAAAAAAAAAAAAAAAAAACTATATACACATGTCTAGAATTTTATTGTCTAATTGTTTTCCAAGGTTTCTTCATCTTGAGAAAACTACTATTATAAGAACTCTGTTTTTATTTATTTTTATATTAAATTCCACCATAACTCCTTACAATATTTTTTCGATTTTAGTCATTCTCTAAAATTCTTCTTAGTTCCATGAATCATATACATAAAGTATTTCTTCAACATGTCCAAATGCTTTATATTCAACATTTATCTTCTAAAATCATTTGCCTAAATTATCTATACCATCAACCTTTGAAATTATAAAAATTCCTAGCTCTTGAGCATAGGTCTTTCAAAGTAGCAGTCTGACCCCTATCTCTTCCAAATGAGATATTCCAATATACCGGTCCATTTCAAAATTATTCTCATAATAGGTTCCACTTTTCTCCTGTTATGAATAGATAAGGATAAGTTCTATCAAGCTTTTAAGCTACTCAGTTTTCAACCAAGATTCATTTTCTAACTTCCGAAGTAATAGATCTTATCCAATTTAAAACCAGTTGATTCTTCGACTCCTAATATTGCTTCCTTAAATCCACAACCACTGCATATAAGGTTCTTCCTAAATGCCATTATAGTCTCTGAGATTCATTTGTTTGATCCTCATTGATGCTTTCAGACCCACATACCATAGCCATTGGTCACAAAACTCTTTATAAAATTTATATTTATTCCTTTTTTTTTCAACTTCTCAAAAGCACATGTCATATCCTTCTTTAAATTTGGGATTCTTTCAATGTCTTGAACCACATCTGTCTTCTTCCTATTTTCAATTTGCTCTCTAAGGTTTTAAAGAGGAATTAAGTGATTATTTTCCTTTAAAGAAATCATCCAAGGATGAATAGACTAAGTACGTAAAATCTTCCCAGGTCTAAAGTCATTCCTTTGTGACAGAGAGTGCAGGCATGAAAAAAAAAATCATATGCCCCTCTTGAAAGTCAAGGATGAGTTGATCCAAACATCGCCGTTAAGCTGAGTAGCAACTCTATTCAGACACTTACCCAAAAAATAAACTCTATTCAGACCCAGGCACTTAATTACCGTTTCTCCTCTCTAAAGGAACCAGTTGAACATCTCAAATCAGGCCTTACAAAAGCTAAATAGGCATCCAGCATTAACGCAAGATATCTTACATAGTGACACACGTACACAGACCAGAAGCAGACATATGTATACAGTTTATTTTGTACCTTAGAAGATATGCTTTTAGAACTGTTTGTGGCCCTCACTAAGCGTACGATACTGGATGTATGGCCTTCAGGGTAATATATTTAGTCTCATTTCTTTTGTCTATGGCGTGTCGTTTGATTCCAATCCGTCCATTCGTGGCCGGACGAATTGGACGGACCGGAGACGATCTCAATCCATCAATAGATTCAGTCTCATTTCTTTTGTTTATGGCCTTCGGAATAATAGATTGAGTAGATTCAGTCTCATTTCTCTTGTTTAAGTAAAAAAAAACCGAACTTGACAAGGGAATGTAACGCATTACTATGATGTTCAATGGTAGTTCTATTAGCTGAGAATGCCTCGAAAAATTCGCTGCTGTTCATCTAAAGACGTTCAGAAGCAACAATGAATTCGTTGCTTTCTTTTCGTTATAAATTGTGCAGCCAGTCGTAGAAAATTAAATAAAACTTGAATCTCACAAAATTTAAATTAAGAACAAAAATAGAAAGTATCAGACAATTAATGCTTTGAATTTAGGAGATAGATCGGATTGGATAAAAAAAAAAAAAAAAAGAGCCACTCAAAATATTAAGAATGAAGAAAAGATACCTGATTGGTACGCCGCATTGCCTCGGCCTCATGACGCTTGGAGAAGTTGGCAGTGAAGCGGAATCTCCGCTTGGGATTCTTAACAACCCCACAGAGCTTCCTCCATCGTTGAAGCGCCTCATCCGACGAGTTCTTCGATTTTACATCACCAAAGTTATGTTTCAGATAGCTCTCCATCTTTTCTTGTTCTTCTTCTGCTTCTGTTTCTGCTTCTGCTACCACTTTTGAGTCTTAATTAAAGAAATGAGACTCCAGTTGTTCGAAATTGAACCGTTCCTTCACATCATTCAATCAAGTACTACTAGGAAAGCATTATTCGCAGTCCAATAACGCGTTACACTTTTCCTTCTTTTTTTTTTTCCCTGGTTTATTTGTGCCCTCTTACTTCGAATATGTGGAAAAAATCACCATCCAGAATATCAAATAGATATCTTCGTCAGATAGAAAAAACAGAGAACAAAATAAGGGAAATGACAAGCAAAAAACTGAAAACCGAAGAAGATGAGAAGAAAAGGATAGATCGATCGTGGGATCCACAATTTGAAGACAAACGACGGTTGAGGCCCGCCAGTAGCACACAGAGAGAGAACCAAAGGGAGCTGTTCTTCCTCTTCACCGATCTTTTGGGAAACTACCCGGAAACTGCTGGTCAAAAGCAAATGTGTCCGATTCGTCTCTTGCTCATGGGGTCGCCTGTGTTAGTATTTACCAGGGAGAGCGACATGACTTCCGTATTTGTCGCTCGTATCAACACGTTGGAGTAGCTCAGTTGCATTTTGTTATAAATTGAAACCGATTAAACTGATTATTATTGATTGCCATTGATTCAGATCGTCTCCTCACAGCGCAGCGGTCTGACGCCGATACGTGGCTCTCGAATGAATCTGAGACTCACGTCCCAGTCTGTCAGTTCAGCTTATCTGCTGGGTGTCAGCTCGGACATGAGTCTTAGATTCATCAAGAACCACATATCGGTCATTCAGGTAAGACTACCGCTGTCTTCCCAAAACCACTAGAAAGAGAAGATGAGGATTTGATTTTATCAAGTTCAAGTGCAAAGTCGGGACCAAAATGACCGTTTGACCCAAATCAGAGTTAACGAGGTTCATTGAAGAGTATTCAAATCCTCTCTTCCCAAGGGTTCGGGAAGAGGATGGCTCCCTCTAGTTGATGCCCAACATATGGGTGTCAGTTGGATTTGAGTCTTCTATTCAAGTTAATGCATAATTCGATACTCCTATCGATTTACCTTATCGGTTACAATAGATGGCTTAAATCCAGCCAACACTCACATTTCAGGTGTCAACCAATAAAAAAGCACGTTCCTTCTCGAACCCCTGTAGGGAAAAAATGTGGATCCCATTTAAAAGGGTGTTTTTGTGTACGGTTGTGCACCACCGTACACAAAAATTCAACCTTTTTCATTTGCACAGCCACAAAAGTCAAGCATCTTTTGGCTAGAGATGTGTTTATCCCGTGTCTGGTAAGTAACTATCAAATCCCACCGACCCCAATTTTAAGAAATAAATAATAAATATCCCTTTCCCCTTCTGGGTTACCAAAGACTAACGCGTGGGGAATCTTTAGAGGCGGGAATTTTTTAAGTCGAAAATCGTGTTTACCACGATTATCTGTGGACCCACACATTGTCATACGGGTACTATCATTGGCAGACGACGTCCGGTAATGGCGCAAACATCCGTTGTTCGGATTGTTGACTTTCACGAAATGAAACATGGACTAGAAGATAGGTTTGGAGTTCGAACCTATTCTCTTCCACCCTCAAAAACATTACAAACTCTTTGTAAAACACGATCAGAGATAAGATATCGACTGTTTTCCTAAATAACCTAAATATCAAGATGAAGATTAAAAGAGATCTCATTCAAAAAGGTAAAAACATTGATTATCGAACTGTTCTAGAAAAATTCAATTGTCAATCGTACCGTTGAGAATGAAAAGCTCTTAGTTAGGAACCTACTACCCAAATTTCAACTCAATCAGACTACGGATGACCATCCAATCTTCACTTTGATTGAAATCTCACAACTTTATTCTCTTCTTGTTTTGGGCGGACAAAAACTCAAAAACCTCATCTTCTTTTTTCGTGTGTCATTCCAAGAGGGTTAAAGAGATAAAATCTTAATTCAACAGCAAATAGGAAAGTTACTTAAGTATCCTTAATTCATATGAGCCTATAAATAATGGATCATCCTCTACATAAGAGAGAAACACATTCCAACACAAATCTGTTTACAAAATTATGAATCAAAACTGAGGGCATGTTAATTTTTCCAGTCAAGTAGAGGGCATTTTGAGAAACAGAAGAATAAAGAAACGGATGGGGAAGTGGGATGAAGGTGGAAGGAACTCTTTGGTCCCCTCCCCCCTATTAACACTTCTATGATTCTCCACAAACCTAACACACAGAGCTAGTCTTGAAGGGAGTCTGTATTTTTTTGGGTAGCTACAAGCTGCAGATTGTTTGATGAGGAGAACAAAGTCTCTTGCCCACTTAGCAATGCCACTGAAAACGGCCATGGCATACTCGCACTCAGTATTCTAATGTTGTCCACAATTTGTATTATAGGATACTCTTAAGAGTTTTGATTCTATTTACAACCAAAATCATGCACAGACACACAGACCATCCACTCTATCCTCCAAAATCCCTTTAAAGGAAAAGTTCATTGACACCTCTTTACTGTCACAAGATCCTAGCATTTTCTAGTATATATATAATACTGTTGCTGCCTTCATGTACAAATTTGTTTTGTGAACTTCCTCTGGGTTTCCCACTTATAGGATCTGATTTTTCAGTTGCATGGAAGAATTCATCAAACCATCCTCATGGAAAGTAACATTGAAGGAATTCTTCTTCTTGATTTTATTTTTTAAGACCAATTTGCTGGTTCGAAGACCAGTCTGAGAAGAAGAAACTTTTTGCAACAAAAGAGAATCCGAAGAAGAAGAAGAAGAAATTTTAAGGAAATCGTCTGCAACTTACCTCTGATCGCGTTTCACAAACAGTTGACAGAATAATTGAACAAAGAGTTTCCTTTAGCCCCAGGCACACGGCAAACCAGCATTGCCCCACAAAGTATGAACCTACTGACCTACGGGTGTTCAGGGGCTGGTCAAAGTAAGCCCGGTCCAGTGGGCAATCCTAGCCTGTATTGGCCAGAATAGGCTGTGGCCGGTCCACATTGAACGGCCTAATGGAACTGTTGGCACCAGGCTGCAACAGAGATGGTTGGGGTGGGTTTTTTAAAACCCCAGTCCAATCTTGAGTCTCCTTAATCAAGTCCAGGCCTAGCCCGGCCTGGCCCTAATTCTGGGTTTGAAAAAGTCAACCCTAACCCACTCTCAAGGCTGGATCTGGATTGACCTTAATTGGCCCTACCAATGGGGAGGGGGTATTCAAATCCTCTCCTGCGGTCCTGCCGCTTGCTAAGGGCCAGATTTCAGCCGGCCCACCCCCCAATGTATTGGCAGGCGGCCAGACTGAACCCAACTCCCTTGGATCGACGACAGGAACCTCCTGCCGCATGAGACGATTTGGATCTGGGGAGGGGAAAGGAGATGCAGAGGTTTGGCAGGCTAAGGAGAAGAAGACAACGAGCATGAGGTGGAGGAGGAGGAGGAAGAAAAAGAAGACAAGGCCGAGTTGGGCCAGGCTCAGCCCGAGGTCTCAACCCTAGCCCGGCCCAACCCTAACTCAAGCCTAGAATTTCTCAACCCTAACTCGTCCTTAAGGGACTAGGGTATCTCAGCCCAAGCCTTGTTCGCGCTCAAGGTGGGACAGAGCTAGTTTGAGCCAACAGGACTAAGCTTGCACCCTTAGTTGGTAGCTTTCTTTTCCCTTTTTCAAATTTCTCACACCTCTCCAGTATTTTGCCATAAAGGCAACCACCCCCAACTTCAACGTTCGTGAATAATTTGCTTTTCACCCACCTCCCCTTTTCAAGTTGCTTTTTACAATTGTAAAATTTTTTGCCAAAGTAAAATAAATTACTTTTCAAGTTCGTAAACACCTTTGCCTAAGTAAATAAATTGATTTTTCACATTGATGAACACTTTTGATAGAGCAAAAACATGACTCTCGAAGAGTTACCATTGCAACCATTTGTCATCAGTCGCTACTGCAGCCATCCAAATCACCACCACCCAATCACTATTGTAACCATCCAAATCGACACCGCCGTTAACATTTGCAACCATCACCACCGCCATTCGTTGCTATGACCATCCAAACCACGAATGGCTTTTTCATTCTGGAATCAAATTTTTTTTTTTTTTTGCTGGATTACTAAACAGCAATCCACTCCATGTAACTAGTCTCAAATTCATGAAAAGTACTTATGGGTCAAAAGTACTTTTTGAGAACATGATATAATGATCTAACTATTTTTGGATCCTAATCTAACCCACCCAAGCCCAAATTAAAGATATCCTTCCTCACCCGTGGGTGGGTGACAAAAAACTGAGACCACGCTTATCAACCACTTTATGGGCTTATTCTAGCGAAATTTGATCTATCTCCGCACCCATAGTAGAATTCCAACCCCTTTTGAACCCATTAATTAGGGCTGAAAAATTAATGGGTTGGACTTGGGCATGGCCCCATATACCATGGGCCAACGAAAAGAGCTACACTAAACCCACCAATCCAACAACCCCACCTCTTTTAGTTGGATAATATTAAACCATGGATTTAGTTCATGGTATCGAACCAGTATCAGTATCGGAGGATACAGGTATCAGTCAAGTGTTGGCAATATGTTGATATGGGATATCTTTCTTTCTTTCTTTCTTTCTTTTCTAATGGATCAGGTAATGAGCAAGTATCAGTCCCCATACCGATTTAGCAAAATGATACCATATCGGCCAATCATCTAGATCGATCACGGTGGAAACTGATACTATACAGATACCTAAAACCATGTATTAAACCAATCCACTTGTTTATAGCTTTGTCTATCTTTGAGCAGTGGATTGAAAGCCGGAGGAGGGGAATTCATATTAGTGGTAGTTAAGTGTCTGCATCCTCTATTTTATTACTAGAAGCATAGATCCCAACACATGCATGGAGGTAGCGACTGTTGTTAGTTGGTTGGGGAAAGTTACCGCTTCTTCAAAGCATCCTTGGCTAGGCAAAAAAGAATCGTCTCATGTTGTACAGTTCATCCAGCCGTTGGATCACAGCTGGACTACCTCCTACAACAAGAGACGATTTGTGTCCCGGCTACACATCAACCAAAAGGCCACAGCTACCATACACTTCTACTAATACGTGCAACCAATAGAACTGTAGTAACCCATTATGGTTTGGAAACTAGAAAAAGATACCTTTCCAATTAAACAGCCACTCCAGTCAAGATCGGACGGACTGAGGAGTACAACACGCTTACCATATATAATTTGAGATGAGTGCCGAATACTAGTCATAAAAAAGATCTTCTCCTATAGTCCAACCCGCCATTAGTCCATCAGACGGACGACAGAAGAGGATCCAGGTCCTCCAACCATCTGACTCTAAATGCTGTGCTAGTTTTTCCCAGCTAGTAAAGTACTTGGGTTTCAAAAATAAAATAAACTAAAATTTTCTGATTATATAGGCCACGCATTGATGGATGTAAAAAAAATAGAAAGCGTTAATTAATGAAAGTAAAATAGTAGAAAGTGTTAATTAATGGATCAATAAGAATTCATTAAATCAGTCCGACAACAGATAGACATTAGATTGGCCTGTTAACTAATGTGTACAGGGCAGCCCACCCCACCCTAAATCTCTTATTGGGCATGTTTCAAACTGAGTCTAAAAAAATCCAAAACTAGAGGGAAAGAGAGTGGATGCTGTCATAGCTCCCACTCAACTGTTACGAGAAACTTTTCCTAGAAAAATTATATGGAAATAAAAAATCAAGGTTTAAAAACTCAGAATTTAATATAGGATCAATTACTATCAATAACAATTTGAATCGTCCCGGAATTGGCTCGGCCAAACTCATCCCAATTCAATAAAACCTAATAAGCATAGAATCGGTGTTAATGGGAATCGGCTCCAATCACTTTTGAGTTAAATAGGCCGATTCCATAAAATCTGATTCAATTTTAAACGTTGCTAGCAATTGCTCAATGTTTAAGCCTTTAAGGGTTCTCATATGGCAGGTTTAGCTTGCAAATTTCGTGGGGGCCTGAGACACCCTAACTAAGCTTGTGTAAACCCACCAGATTAGTGTTTACCACCCTATTTATGGGCTTTTCAACGACATCTATGATGGGATCCACTATGTCCCGTGGCTGAGAGCGAATACATCCCTTTCCGCAGGCCATTAGCATTTTTTTTCCACGTGAGGCATAGGCCCATTTGTTTGTAAGGAAAATTAAATGAAATTTTTTAGAAATTTTTATAATCATTAGTATCTAATATAATTATAAAAATTACTTAATTTTTTTAATCATATTTAATAATGATATTTCTAGATATAATTTTTATTTAAATTTTCAATTGTATGGAGTTTGGAATTTTGGATGCGAAAGAAAATGAAATTAATACCCAAATATGCCTAAAAGATGGTTGGGTTTCTCACAATGGAATATGGCTGGGTTCCTATATGCTTTTTAAGCACGTTTTTTTATGATATACCTACAAAAAGTATGGTATAAAGTATAAACACAAAAGAATATTACAGTTCATTTTGTGGGAAACCCAATTGCCACTCAACTCCCTAAATATATAATCATTTTGAGTTAGTTACAAAAGTTTTCTTTTTAAGTTCGAAATTTTATGTCATTTCCATTCCTTTTAATTTTTCTTTCAACCAAACGAAGCATAAGAATGTTAAAACCCTATTACAAAATTTCCTTCAAAATGTTTACACTTGTTCCAATTCGAATCTTTTTCTTCTTTTTTTTTTTTTTTTGGTGGGTAAAATGCAATTCGTTCATGGAGACTAGATAAGCACTTGTGAGGAGACAAAAACAGCTATTGGATCCATGAATCAGATATGGGGCCAAGTGTCATTCTCGTAAAAAATAGGACCCCCCTAGCCAAGGAATAAGCTATGATTTTAATCTCCATTCGAATAAGAGAACAAGTACAGAAAATAAAATAACTTATCAAATGTAAGATGTCTTTCAGCAACCCACTTACTTGAAAAAAAACACTCGCACACTCCAACTATTTCGGTATCTTTTTTGCCCACTACTTGGATGAAGAATAGTATAAATTGCATAAGCCATAAACAACTCTATACAATGATTACAGTCAACATTAGGGCTACTTTTTAGAGTTAAAATATATATATATATATATATATATATATATATATATATATAATAACAATGAAACAACGATCACTTTATGTGTCTATCTCTCTTCCATTTTTTAAAATAATAGATATTTTAAAGTTTTTTTTTATGCAAAAGACTTTTATAATTGAGAGTAGCCACAAAATGCATCTATCTACACAAATAAATAAATAAATAAATATATATATATATATATATATATATATATATATATGGATTTCAAGCTTCATCAACTCTATCTTTGGCTGGAAATAAAGTGAAAGTGAAATAAAGGGAGGTGATATTAAAATAAAATAAAATGAAAACTTCTCCTAAGGGTATTGAGATTAATTCAGAACTTAATAAATATAGTAATTATGGTTAATTTATCGTTCAACTATATTACTTGGATTTGAATAATAAAAATATGACCTCACACATTAATTTTTGTCAATTTCATCATTTATAAGTTGAAATGAAATTATGAGATGAGACGAATTAGAAGGGGGACGGAAGAGAATATGTCATTATATAAGGCACGCCGATGATGTCCAAAATGACATGATTTCACGTGGTACAAGATTTTGACGTATTGTCCCACCAATGCTATCACAGTCCTAGGGCCTATCCGTAATTATGACTATAATGAATGGATAGATACAAAAGCAATTTAATAAAAACAAGTGTTGGATCAAGTTTCAAATCCAGGTGTGGGAGATGGTATTGGTTATATCCAAAAACAATTCAATCTAGATCAGGTCGGTGTATGGTTTTAATGGGAAATTAATACGTGTATGAATTTTGTTAAAATAGTATAGGATTAGGGATTGATCAGGTCCAAAATCAATATGAATTGACTGATCTGATTGATACGGATAACTTGAACCATGGTTTGGATGAACAAATTCAAGTGTGCGATTTTTGTCTATCAAGATTCAAGAACCAGCATTTGTGGATTTGTGGCCATGGGAACACGATTGAGAACGAATGCTTGGAACTTAGAAAAGGCATTAACCTAAGGTATCGATATTGAACACCATATCAATCGATGCCAAAACAGATCTGATACTGATATAGATCGGTAAAAAAGTAATAAAAATAATTAAAAAACGATATCAATTGGTTAATTTGAATCGAAATTGATACGTAAGAATCGATCAATTATAACAACTAATCCAATACCGATTATTAAACCATATTGCCACCAATGGTAATAAAGAGTAGTACCACTACGATGAACATCATCATCTTATCCTAAAATTTTATCATGTTTAAATAGACTTGACCACAGAAGTCCTAGGAATTATGATATTAAGGAAAGGGTTGAAATTATCCCCCATAATGGACTTTTATAAGTGTCATTTCAAACATAGATGTAGTTCATGGTATTGAAGCGGGTATTAGTATTGGTCACATATCGGTAATATATTAATGTGGCACCTTTTTTGTATCAATTAGATATCAGTCGGTATCGGTCTGTATCAATCACATGTCGGTCAATATCGGCCTATATCAGTCAAGTGTCAGTGTCCGATACGTTCGATACGATACCAATACCTTAGGGCTTGGATCTTCTATGGTTATTAGGAGATCCGATATTTTTATTAGGATTGTTGGATTGCATTGATGCATCTATAGATGCCTTCTCAACGGCCCGGATGGGACTGCAGGAAACCCAAGCCCAATACTTTAAACCATGATTTCACAGACTATTATGAACCGGAAAAAAAAATTATTTGGCAGAGTATTTGGTGATTCATTAATTTAATTAAGCTGGGTATAAGAGTAGGCAAAAGTTCTTTGGTTCGTAGATCATGTGTCAAATATCGTGGTCTATCAACATCTACTCTCAATCCCACACAAATATTATACCTCTTGCATATTAAAGGATAGTATTAGCCCCTCCCGTCTTTGTATCCGTACGATTTAGGATATAAGACCCTCTCTTCATAAAAATATATGATAATTTCTATGGTTCAATGCCATGTCTTCAACTCTTTTCCAACTTCCAATGTTATTTAGAGTCAAATCTCTCTCTCTCTCTCTCTCTCTCTCTCTCTCTCTCTCTCTTTGACGATTGCTAGCACAATTGGTTGGTATTTTACCAGTAAATACAAGTGTTTCAAGAAGTCATGGGTTCAACTCTCGTCTTTCTTTAGTACATTAGAAAACACCCTTTCTCTCCCTAGTAAATGTAATAGCCCATGGGCATTGTCCGTAGGATGACGAGAAAACAAAAGAAAAAGAAAGAAAAAGAAATATCTTGTTGTGTTAAAAAAATATTGAAAAAAATATAATCTTACTTTTCGCCCCTTGTAGAACTATATATTTTTTTCTACTAAAAAAAAAGTATATTTTTTTTAGTTTCACATTGTTTAAGTCGAAACCATAGATATCTTATATATGTGAGGGTCTCTTCACTTACAAGTTTGAACTATTGAGATGGAAATTTAACCTAAGTAGCAGAGCTTCAACTTCCCTCATTACGGTCACCCAAAGGGCTACCATAGTGACCTAAAAAGATGGACCATGGTCATCCAAGAGTGGAACTACATTTGCCACCTGTACCGCCACCCAAAAGAGAGACCACATGATGGGAGTGTTGGGAATGATCTCACATTGTTTAAGTTTATAATCTTAAGTGTCGTGTCTATATGTGATAGTCCTTCTCTTATAAATTTAAACTTTTGAGATGAAAACTTAACAAACAATGAATCTATAAAAAAATGAGTTAAATCAATAAATTACTTTTAAATTATTAGTAAATTTTTTTTTTCACCTTTGATTTATAATGGGGCGTTCCAGTGCACAAGTCTACTGCAGGTAATACAGAATGTATGTAGCTTTACCCCCATAATATGGATAGACTGTTTTTAAGATTCAAACTCGTGACCACTAGATTGCAATATGACAATCTTACCGTCACACAAAGGTCACCCTCCTACACCTTTGATTCATAATAATATTTTAAAATAAGACAAATAACAGTAAAAAAAAAATTACAATTACTTAAATTCACCTTTTGGCTACAACAACTACTGGTCTACTAGAAAACGTGTTAAGTGTAGACATTTTCCTCTCCCCTCTTCTCTTTTCCTCAGGACTTCCATAATGGCCCCCTTTTTTCTCTTTTCTTTTTTTTTAAAGACTAAAAGCCCATTTAGCTGACAAATTAAAACTGCCATAAACATGATGGAACACAAAAACAGAAAAAGTAGAACTATTTACGTTGAAATTTCAACTAGATAAAGGTGGAAAATGTTAGATACTAAGATAAAAAAAAAAACAAAAGTAGGAACAAAAGAAAGAATCAATGAAACGTAGATAGGATAAGGCCAATGACTCATCAAACCATTTAAAGACACCAGAGTTAGAAATCTTCGGCTTTTCTTTTATGAATGAAGACTGTACCAAATATCTACCCCTCTCTCTCTCTCTCTCTCTCTCTCAAAAATATGCTAGTGTTGAGTTGGGACCCCAGAATTAATGACTTTATCTGCAATACAGCCACTTTCTAGCTCATAGAGCCTCACAAGCTCTTATCATGTCTGGACAGAAACTCCTCCAGGGACTTGCGGTGAAAGATTCATTGTCTTTGTTTGTTTGTCGCAGGTCCTTGTCTCAACTCTCAACTTGTTATTCAGTAGCTAGCTAGTTTAGCTGCCAAAAATATTCATTGGAAAGGAACCCAGGTGGAGGAGGAGAGCAAGAGCTCTCAACCTTTTGCACTTCGAATGATACAACTTCTATTGTTTTGATTATGAGAGCTTCTCAATATCATTCCCAAATTCAAATTTCAACAAATCCCAAGTCAGGCAATTTTCATGTTATTTGTTCTTCTCACCAGCAATTTTGGCCAATTAAAACACTTGTCTTTGTTTAAAGATTTCATTTGTTTCCATATAAAATGATGGAAAAAAGAAAAATTTTCTGTAATAGGATTTTTTTTGTTGATTATTTTAAAATAATTTAAAAAAATGCATTGAAAAATAAATTGTTTATAAAATATTATTTGCATGATAATATGCATTGAAAAATAAATTGTTTATAAAATATTATTTGCATAAAAATGATCAATGTTGTTCTTTATTATAAAAAAAGTTAGTTTCTAAAATACCTATAATAGTTTGCTTATATACATATATTTATATAGATATTTTCTATTGTTTTTTGTCTTTATTTTTTCTTTAGTTTTCTTGCTTGTAAGATGGGTTGAGAGATGTCGAGGTCGTCACAGTAAGGTCGTCATAGTGAAATCATATGAGGTAGTTACAGTGAGATTGTCATGTTGAAGTTATCATGTTGAGGTCGTTACTATTGCAAATCGTCACATGACGAACTTGATGACTTGAAGACTTGATGACTTGATGACTTGAGACTTAATGACTTGATGACTTTGAGACTTGATAACTTGATGACTTGGAAACCTGGGAGATTTGATGACTTAAAGACTTGGAAGACTTGATGAATTGGAGACCTAGGGACCATGGAGATGATTTGTATGTCACAGAGATTAGTGTCTGAGGTCATCAACCGAGGTCAGCATCTAATGTGTCTCTAGGACAGAGAGACATATCTGTTCTTAAGGTTGCATCCTTATGAAATGGAGTTAATGTTCAGATTTGACCGTTGATTTTGAAAAGTCACAACTCTATAATGAAAAATCTTCAAGAAACGTTTTTGACTCATTAAATAGAGGAGGAAGAATCATCTCAGAAGATAATGATAACGTACTACGTGGGGACTGTTCTCTCTCTTTCTCTCTCCCTCTTTATAGCATATGGGTTTTGGATTTTTGATTTTTAATCTAAAGTACAACTTTGAAGTTCTCTAAGGAGCACATTGAACTAGTGCAAGTTTGTTGCAGAAAGCTAAGGTTGTTTTATCTTAGAGTCAGATTTGCATCATTAACCTGGTTGCATCTATGGAGACAAATACTGCTTTTAGGACCGTTTCGATCGTAGTACGACTTAACCTGTATTTTAATCATCTTGATACAATTTTTTCGTTTGTTTTAATACCATCAAATAAGAGAATTCTCATTTAAAACATCAACTTTTACAACAATAAAAAAATAAAATAAAAAGGAACAATCTTGGATCAGCAGTTTTTTTTTTTAATTGATAAAAATCATATAATAAGTTATTTGGCTGACGGGCAATGGAAAAAAAAGAAAATCTATCTAGATCTTCACGGTTGTCACTACTCACTAGAGAGTGAGTAGTGATTGAGTGGGTGGCGTGGTCAGTCGCTGTCAACATGGATAGAAAGGGGATGTACCAAAGTTAAGGGAGGGAGAGTGTTCTTTTTCCTTTTTGAATGAAATAGAGAGGGTGTGTAGCTTTCTTCCTACTATTTCTTTTTATCTCTTATCTCCTTGCGTAATTGTCAATTCAACATTTCAATGTCCAATTATTTAGAGGCGACATGCAACAAGAAAGGGAGGGACCATTTCTTCTTTTGCTGGTTTTCTACAAATTTTTTATAAAAACATCCCCATGCGATCAATATGGTGGGATGCTTTTCTATCCCCTTGTTATATTTTTAACATTTTCTTCGTGTGGGTTTACAAAATCGATTCTCGAATCCTATTTGATGTAGAGATAGACTTCTTTCCTTTCATCCCCTCTCTCCACATCAACATTGTGGGGAATCCTCTCCTAGGCAAGTGGTTTGGTAGTGCCAAATCATGAAAGATCGAAAAAAAATCTTTTTCTGTTGTCCAATCTTTTCAATCATGATCTAATAGTTGGAGTTCACCCACTAAACATACTGATGTAATGAACATGTCTTTCACATTATTGCCAAATCATATATTAATCTGCAATATAATTAGAATTGAATGTATCACGTGTTATCGCTGGTTTTAGTCTAGAGCTCCTGATGATGACACTTGTCATAAGAATTAAACGAACACGTAGTAGAAAGGCAGGTTGGATAACTCTATGGTCACTCCAATGCCTAAGTTAACTTTAGGGCGACAAGAAGATAAACTCGGGAATAAAGAAAGTCGAGTTTGGATAGAGGGGGACTCAAGTAAATTCTAATCCTTGAAAGCAAGGAAGGGAGAGAGGGAGAAACTTATGAGATCAAAAATTTGATCCATTTACTTTCGTTTATTTTTAGTGTATTTGTAAAATGGCTCAGAGTGGCATTTTTTTTGTTGCATATCTTTGTAGTTACGTGGATCTCGAGGCACATTTTGTATTCTCCAAGGAGTTATCCTCATGGAGTAGGGGTCAAGATTAAGGGTGTCAAAACTGGGCCCGGCCCAGTAGCATGGACCGAGCCAGCCCGATATAATCCGAACTCAGCCCGGACCGAGCCTTAATGGACAGGTTTTGGTCTGAGCTTGTAAAGCCCGACACCGTTTCAGTTCAAATCGAAACCAAACAATCGATAAAATCCAACCCGAACACCGGTAAGGTCCGTTCGGGCCTAATTTCTTAATTTTAATGGTTTTAAATTTTAATAGATTATGTGTGTTACACTATTAGAGTTCACTTCATGATCTAGAAGATTATGTGAATCTATAGTTGAAAAGATTATGCTAATTATTATAGTTTATTAAATTACATACATATGGAAGGAATAATGCTAATTTTATAGATAGAAATAATAAAATAGGCTATATAGTTTACATATAAAAGGGGCCCGATAAACCCGATAAACTCGATCCGGATCGAACCAACCCGAAATCACCTCAATAAACCCAGTCCGATATCAAACCAACACCGGACCAGTCCGTTACTTATTGTGTCCAGCGCAGCCCACCCTAACCTGAACTCTTAATGGACATGTTTTGAACTGGGTTTATAAAATCTGACACCGGTTCAGCTCGGACCAAAATTAACCTAGACTGACCCATTGAAACCCTTAGTCAAGATGTAGTCCTGTTGGTTCCATCCCTAAAGACAGGAATCAAGTGGATATAGAAGTGTCGTTTGGCCGTTTGATGAAGATCCAATAATGGATTAACTACTTTTTATCTGGACTTCATGGTTGTGAGCACTTCCTCTAACCGTCATATTATTTCGGTATAGTGGCATGTGCGATATGCCTTACTGAAATTCTGACGTGTGTCCGCTAAGGTAAGTGATCCGTATGAAAATACGTGTCCTCTTCTGATTGAGAGGCTTCATTCAACACCTACTATCAGCACCTACTACTATCACTAATATTGATTTAAATTTGGTTAAAAATTGTAAGACGTAATAGATGAGACGTTATGTTGGGATATGTGGAGGAAATTCATCAAATTTGGAATGCTGGAAGTGTGAATTTGGAAAGCTGGAAGTGGTCCAAACATAACCTAACAGAAAAGAGTACCGTCCATACCGGAAACATTTTCTTTCTTTTATGTCGGAGGGAAATGGAGAGTCGAGAGGAACTTCCGTACATACTTGACCAGTGGATGGATATAAATACCCCGTCTTCTTCGGCTTCACTCCCTCACCTTCCGTTCACAAAACATCAAACATGGGAAACAATCTGTTGGAGATTCTGAACGTAAGAGTGATTGGCAACGGCGAGAAGGTACTGGTGTTCGCTCATGGCTTCGGCACTGATCAGTCGGCATGGAAGAGTATCGTTCCTTACTTCACCCCTCACTATCGTATCATTCTCTATGATCTGGTGTGTGCAGGGAGCGTCAACCCTGACTACTTTGATTTCCGACGCTACACTTCTCTGGAACCCTATGTCGACGATTTACTCGGCATCCTCGACGCTCTCCGTATTGATAAGTGCGCTTACGTTGGTCACTCTGTCTCCGCCATGATCGGCATCCTTGCTTCCATCCGCCGCCCCGATCTCTTCTCTAAACTCGTCCTCATCGGCGCTTCCCCAAGGTAAAGGCATTTGTAGGTTTTAATTTAGGTTCAGCGGATGAATTAGATCTAATTTACAGTAAATCAAATCAATTGCAGGTTCTTGAATGACAGAGATTATCATGGGGGATTTGAGAAGGGAGAGATCGAGAGGGTTTTTACAGCGATGGAAGCTAATTACGAGGCGTGGGTGAATGGATTCGCTCCTTTAGCGGTGGGAGCAGATGTGCCGGCGGCAGTGAGGGAATTCACGAGGACTTTGTTCAATATGAGGCCAGATATAACGTTATTCGTCTCAAGGACGGTGTTCAATAGTGATCTGAGAGGGGTTTTAGGGTTGGTGAAGGTGCCTTGCTGTATCATCCAGAGCGCTAAGGATGTATCGGTGCCGGTATCTGTGGCCATGTACTTGAAGAACCACCTTGGTGGTCGGAACACGGTGGAGATACTGCACACAGAGGGGCATTTGCCACATCTGAGTACGCCTACTTTGCTGGCTCAGGTTCTCCGCCGAGCTCTGTCGCGGTGACTGATAGTTACAGTCGTCGGTTTTAACTTTTAACTACTCTGTTACGTCAACGTAAACGTACTCGTATAGGGTTGGTTGAGAGTTACGACGAGTTACGACGAGTTACGACGAGTTGACAGTCCAAATCAGGAAGATAAACTAATAAAATAAAACAAGGTCTGGCTGGCGTTGGCGTTGTCGACGTAAGGCGAAATAAAATTATGGACTTATTAGGTATTAGTCTTCATCACTCTTGGTTTTAGTAGATGTTTCGGAAACGGTATCGCTCATTTACAAAATCGATCTGATATCGGTTCAACTTGACTGAAAATCACCTTTTCTGCATCTCTCCGGTTTCATGATTGGTTCACTTTTATTTTAATTAAAAAAATATATATTATTCTCATATTTTTAATAACCATAGATGATCATGTGGCAATTCTATCAATTGGACAATTGACACATGAAATGATTTAAAAAAAAAAAAAAAAAAAGGTATCTGATTGGATCGGCCACTTCCATTCATACAGTTCAATGTTCATCCTAGAATGCCAAGCAAACTTCTTCCCCGACTAGTGCCTCAAAGCAGCCTCTACCAAAAACAAAATATGAGTGCAATTCTCCTTGCGGTTCTACAAAAAAAATAATATGGGCGAGGGATCCCTGTTAATTGTGCCCTTTTTCTCACCCACGAGAGTGTGAAATGTTTAGGGATAGAATGGTCATTCCACCTTTCACGTGAAAAGTTGTAAAGAAATGCAGCCCGACTGACCGACAGGAAAAATTAGAAAAAGAAAAAAAAGGATTCTCTCTTGTCATCCTGCACCTCCAACTGTGATGTGTATGGAATAAATCTTACTCCTCGATCACAACTGGAGTGACAAAACGAACAGGAGAAGATCTAATCCACATAAAACTTTTCCTTTCCCCCAAAAAGAGGGAACGGGCCATGAGTCTGAGAGTTCTGGATCTTGGGTAGCTTTTAGTATGTGGTCCAAGGAAAGGTCCGAAAAGACCAAGCCAACGTTTTAAGTGAGGTGGCACTCAGGCAGTCAGGCAATAGGGACGGTTACGATATACCTTCTATTTTTTATTTTTTGGGGGCGCTAAGGTGGGTGGGTGTATCAAGGGATTGGATGACCAATTGGGCTTGGGTATTAGGTATCCAATGGGGAATGGAGAAAATGAATGGTAACCCATCTGACCGGGTAGGCGAATAAAATACTCGATCTCCTTGAACTTACATCAAATGTACTGATTAGTCACCACGCTGCTACAGACGCTTACTCAGCTATGGGATAGATGAGAATGTAAATCCGTCCAGTTTCTAATCGGTTTCATCCTAATACTGGTGTATTTTTAGAGCATATTTTCAATTTTTTAAGTTTTAGACCGGATTCAGTTTTTCATCCCAATCGGGAACGTAATTTTGTTTATGTGATTGCGCAGATCAGCCAATCCGATCTGATCCCTGAAACCCTGAAACCCTTCCTTTGACCAATGTTTCCAACGGTAGTCGCTCATGATCATCACATGCATCATCCTAGGGACAAGAATGATGTCTTTCTTGTACGATTGGAACACAATAAAAAGGGAACCAAAAGATGAGAGGGAATTAGAGTGATACATATTCCTAACGTGCGTTGATGGAAAAACACTTTTGTATTGAGCTTGAAATCCCTCCGGAGATGTCCTCTGCGATTAACATCTTTTATAGCCTCCACGAACACACACACACACACACTCTCTCTCTCTCTCTCTCTCTCTCTCTCTCTCTCTCCTTGTTTGTTGGAGATTGGAATAACAATACATTTGATTGCATGCAAAGACCTTATATAATTATAACCTCATATGAGTTGTTATTAGTATTTGTACACATGCATAAATATACATGGGATGTATATCAAAACATAAGAGGTATTTTATTGAATTAGAGTTTGAAATTCGACATGTAGGTAATCTAGAACATGTTTTCTATCCAATAGTAAGAATAGATACATCATATACTCATACGACAGAATAGATTCCTTATGATATTTGAAAAATAATAAACTTTTGTTATAATAATAATAATCCAAACTCATTTCACAATGAGTTGGATTAAAAAAAAAAACATCACTTAGGTCCACTTAACTGATCGAAATCACTAAATTTGTTGAAATACAATTTTACCCCTCAAATTATAAATTGAAAAATTAAAAAATTATGTTCATTTATAAATTTATCCTTCAAATGTAACTTATATCTTCAAATCGCGTTCCTCTACGGCGACGTGAATATTTTTCCAGTAACGTTTGTTTGAGACAAAATCTCTGCTCTCTCCCTCTCTCTAAGTGCTTCTCTCTCTCTCTCTCTCTCTCTCTCTCTCTCTCTCTCTCTCTCTCTCTCCCCTACGGAATTCTCTAAGCATGAGCCATTCCTCCTGTCCGAGATTCTCCGATATGTTTCATGGAGTAGAAATTCTTGCAGAGGAACCTGCAATGGAAGTTGCTGGTGAGGGTGCCATAACAGTGAGCCAGACAATAATGAAGCTGCTAGGAGCATCAAAGAGGGCATCACAGAGCCATGGGATATTGAACTGATTCTAAACCTCGATCTCAATATGGATCTGAAACTCGATCTGAAACTGAAGCTGTTGAAAAAAATCAATCCAATTTGCTAGTGAGAAAATAGAGAAATGACCAAAGGATAGATGAAGACAAAGAAAGAAAACCAAAGAATCAAAGAGAGAGAGAGAGAGAGAGAAAGAGAGAGAGAATACAGAGGAAGTATATAAAAATGTTGATGAGTAAACCATTCTATGTAGTTCACGAAAGGCTTCCAGCCTAAAGATCCTCCAACCTGAGATTAAGAACACTGTTGCCAAATCACGTTCGCTTCTCTCCCTGACGATCTCCTTCTTGAATGCCTCTCCACAGTCTCTCTCTATTCTCTCCCATCGGCTTCTCTTGTCTGCCGCAGATGGTCTTAACTTCTTGATTCCTCTGATTTCTACGATCTCCACCGCAGCCACGGTCATCTCCATTCGCAGCTCCCAAACTTATTGAAGGTGATCAATAATAGAACCAAATGTTCAGATATTTATCTCCGCAACTTGGTCTTACGATAGAAACAAAACCAATCTTGATTTCTGATGAATATCTCTCAACAGGATTGGGTTTAGGGAACAAAGACATAGGGTTTTGGTCACCCAAGGAAGAGTAACCTATGCCCAAGCTTTCAAGGTGAAAGGAAAAGAAACAAGGAGATCAATCCTTACTGTTGTGCTTTCACAGATTTCAGAGTCTATGCATACCAATTGGGAATGGAAAACGACATTGTTCGAGATAGGGTAACAAATATCAACAGGGTATAATGGTCTTTTCAACAGACCAAAAGGGTATTATCATCTCTAAAATATTTCAATCCACCTGACGTCCGTATCTAACGGGAATCACCTGACGGAGTGAACTTCTTTGATTACCACAACAAAAATTTTGGATAATAGATGATGTTTTTGCATTCTTGTGGGTATAGATGATGTTAACAATTTTTTATGGGGTCAAAATAAAAATTTTTGAATTAATAACCAGATTGCCTAATGAGGAAACCCACCAATAGTTACCCTAGGATTAAGACAACCCACATAGAAATTCTAACAAAACTTAAACCCATAAAATCAAACACCTCCAGATCTTTAGAGAGGCATAGCTATACCTGCAGCTGCATTAGCAGTTTTTTTATTTTGTTTATTTTAAGAGCCTAGGGTGCCAACTGCCAACGGCAAAGGGTGAGGATCTAAGGGGACAAAAGGGTGGGGGAGAATTGAGACTGAGACCTTCCCCTAGACCACCGCACAACAATGTAGCCGAAATCCCGGTGGGCTATCCAGCAGCCCTCTCAGTTGCATCCATTGACAATTTGACATGACACCATATGTATATAAGTATATGATTGCTATTCATACTTAACATCTGTTCTTTTCCCCACTGTATAATAAAGGGAAAAACATACTTAATTTTCAAAAGTCAACATTAAATCCATCCTTCCTTGAAATTGTCCAGTTAGACTCAGAACCAGTTTTTTGACTATAGTTTTTTATTGTTTGAAGTGGGGCAGATTTTCATTGTCAGCTCATATTGTTCAATAAGAAAGAAAAAAAAAAGAAAGAAATCCCCATCGAAATTGCAGAAAATCAGCAGGAACACCAAAATTTCAAAGGTCTCCAGGCTGGAAAGCGAAACCATTGAATTCACTTAAAACAGTGGAAACAAGACAAAGCAGTTTTCTTTTTCTTTTCCTATCTGAATCTCATCGCCTCACTAATCAATCCATGTAGTCTTGGTTTGTATGAGGTAGGCCTTCATGTTTTTGCAATTCTTCATATCCATGGCCGATTCCTATCCGATACCGGTCTGAATTAGGATGAATAAGCCATGAATCAGGATGAACCAGCAAAAAAAATCCCCTCAAAAACCCGAGCTTGATTGCCTGAAATTAGGATCAGCAGCAGCCTGAATTGGCCAATTCATTTACAGGAGGACGACTTAACCTTGGTCATGCTAGTATAACTGCCACCAGATATCCCATGACACCCCAAAAAATGGCCCTCAGAGATGAAACTATAAAAGGCTCATAGGGCTGAAACAGATGTTAAGGGGTGTTAGAAAGGTGATCTTCAAATTGAATGCATAGCTCAAAAGTATACAGGAGTTTGGGCCTCTAAACCGCCACCTTTATCCAAAGGTAAGTTCGAATATACAATCTCCCTGAGTTTCAGCAATACAGCCCAATGATCCCAAAAAAGGATGTCATTTTGAACATTTGAATCTGCAAGCAGCAGGGCACTCTTATAGCCAAAAAAAAAGAAGCATCACAATCCCAAAACAAATATGATTCCCCAAAAGAGATGTAAAGAACTAGAGAGAATATCATAGATTGATGATACCTATGAAACCTGTTAACAGTATCAACATCAGATATTGATAGAGATCTCTGCTTCAAAGAAACCTGATCAAGATGGGACTAATCATAATCTTCATAACAGACAACAAGCATTTGTAGATCAGAAGAGGATTAATCTCTTTGCATCTGTGGTTATAAAGTGTTCCTCACTTAATTTTATTTAATAATGTTCACAAATCTCCATGAGAGAAGTATCCAACAGCTTTTTATAAGGGAAGCCTTTGTTTAATGTATAGTGGATGACACACCTGCAACAACACATTTTGGGATTTCTCACCATTGCACGAAAATGCTAAACAAAAGATGGCCCTAATTTGACTATTGAGTCTATAAACCAGAAGGTTTGAAAGGTGCTGGAAATGCATCATTCTCCATACCCATCGAATGTTATGCTCTTTCCATTCCAGAATCTACTTTAAATAATTTAATCTGTTTACCATTTCGATATAAATATATAAACATCTTCAGCTAGTTACAGAAATACGATGAACCCTGCAACAAATTGAATGGAACCAGCTAGAATGGTAACCATAGAAACAAAAATTAGGCTCTGTGTTCGGAACTTGGCCTTCATAAAACCAATTCCTAGCGGCAGATCAAAGGAAAAATTGGAGAAAAAAAGAAAGAAAGGAGAAGAATCAACACAGAACGGAATCAAACTCATCAGACATGTTTGATTTTACAAAGCTCCAAATAATTACAAATGATTTAAATAAAGTCATCTACCCATCAAATGTGTGGAAAAGAAAATTAAATTCATGTAAACCTTCATCATGTTCTAAGTTGAAACCAGTAAACACCAAAAACTGATAAAAGGGAAAGGGAAAAGCAGAAATTAATAAGAGAAGAGTTACAGCAGAGTTTACATTGAAAGCAGGGAGGGAGAGGGCTGCTTCAACCGAAAAGGGCAACAAGTGACAAGGTAAAAACAGACCTTGTTCTTCAACTTCTTCAAGATCAAAACCTTCCCCTCGCTCCATCGAAGAACAATGAGTGCTCTTCGTTTAATGGCAGTTATCTTCCCTCTCTTTGAATCATCGAGCATCCCTTGAGTCGCCATGACATCATAGTCATCATCGACTTCGTCGTCTGTCCAGTGAAGAGGATAGCTCCTCAAGAACACTCTTCTGTTGTTATAATCTTCGTACCTAAAGCTTCTCGCTTTCTTCTCATCTTCTTCCCCAAAGCTTCTCTCGCTCTTCCCCTTTGCTTCTTCTTCCATGGCGGAGAAATCCATCCAAAACCCAAAGAGACAGAGAGAGGGGGGAAGCTAAAAAAAGCAAAAGCGACAACAGTGGTCAAATTCTCCCTCGGGAAAAGGTGCAGGTGAGAAATATCCATGTTTCGGTTCCGAAGTGTAAATAGAGTCTCGGTGACCAAAGGCTTACGCTACAGTGTGATCGCTTGCTACCAAATGTTGGTGTAGCGTAAACTATAAATGATCGGAGCCGCCCGTTTCCCTGATCGATGCAATGAACCAAAAGTCCAGACACATTCAATGAGGAAAATCCCGTTTCATTAAGCCATCGGCCCCGGAAGTCAAATTACTTTTGTTTTAAAGATAGGGATCCTTAAAGATATTATATGATTAAAAGGGTTCTGAAACTTATCGAAGTGGGTAATCCATATCAAGACTCAAAAATGTTAGATTGTAAGTAAAGTAATCGAATGATATATTGGACGACTGAAATCCGGATTCGATCCATATTCATTGTATTCGGATTTGAATCCGGATAATTTGGAATATAATTAAAGATAATTGAAAAACATGAATTGAAAATAAAACGTATTTATCGAGAGTTACATAAATTACAGATGTAAACGGATAGTAAAAAAAAATCTAGGTTCAAGTCGCATCTATATTCATTTAGGGATATTTAGATCCCATCATATCTGATTTGTATCCAATCCATTTATGTCTTTAAATAAATGATTAGTTATTGTAAAACATTTCCATTTAAATTAATTTAAGGTTAATAATATCATTAATAATATCACCTATTTATTTAAATGCAACATTATTGATTTTTCTCTAACAAACATAGCCATTAAGGAAATGCATATTGTATATGATCTAAATATCAGCCACGTGGGGGTTTGGATGGTATTCAAATCTTATTATATTTGAACTCTAATCTCATTTGCTTTCAAGTCAAAACAAAATTAATATAGGAAATAGTGTATGATTGAATTACATCATGAAATTTAATATGTGTCTAATATAAATCATGTCTTATCTATTTAACATTGAAGAATTGTCATATCATCCTAAATGGGGTCCGTTTAGAAAATACAATTTGTTTTAACATGCAAATACTTCAACTATTTTTGTTTTTGTCCAGTGTAAAACCACTCTTCTGCACATTATTTAAACACTTTTCGTGCTGACGTGGCAAGATGTATGAGAGTTTATTTTTCTTTTTTGTTTTTTGGGTAAAATTTAGTAACTTACAAATGTTTCAACTATTTTTGTTTTTGTCCAATGTAAAACCACTGTTCTGCACACTATTTAAACACTTTTCGTGCTGACGTGGCAAGATGTATGAGAGTTTATTTTTCTTTTTTATTTTTTGGGTAAAATTTAGTAGCTTTCAAGTGGGGCTTAAGTCCTTAACATTCATTATTTATTTATCAAATTTAGCAGTTTGTGAAGGGTCAAAATATAATTTAGAAAAATCAGAACCATGGGATATCATAGAATAATGGTAAGAGTTTTGTAGACATGTAAAGATATTTTATCAAATTGGATGAAATTTGATATATGTTTAATTCAAACCATCCAGTTATGTTATTTGTCCATATGGCGCAATGAAAGATGGATCATATAAAAAAATATTATTCCAGACAGTTGGATTGCTCGAAGGTCATTTTAACAGCAATTCTTAAGTCTTTGTTTTTTTTCTCTTAAATTATCGTCCAATCTATTTTGACCTTATTTTGGGTTGGGTTACTTTGATGTCAACCCGGACCTTTAAAATCAATTTTTACTGTATATCTAACTATTTCTTGATCTCCAAGCTTCATTGAGGGTAGGTGAGGGTAAAACAAGTAAGCGTAATACCCCTAAACAATAAAATATGTTGACATGGGGAGGAACATATTTACTAGTTATATCATCTGCAATCGCCTGAATCTCGAGAAGCAGATGAGGTGGCTAGGCTTCGAATAAGCCTTGTGTAGACACAGGCAGAGCTTGCCCGGGCAGAGGCCGATCGTGCTTGGTTGCAGAGGGAGTTAGAGGAGGAGCGTAGGAAGATGCTATATTTCTGTGGTCTTGGGGATGATGATGATCCCCCACCCCAGGTGGGGTGGAGGGCTGAGGGACCCTTTCATTTTATGTGTGTTTTGATGTTGGATGCATACATACATTTATACAGGAGGATGACATGGTTCTTTTGTTTATATATTTTATTGATTAAATTCATGATTATGAATGCGCAACATAGAATGTCAAATTAAAATGAATGAATGAGCTGACCAGAATTTTAGCCAAAATCCCAAAAAGCAGTTTAAAGACATGCATGTGAATTTTCAAGGTTACCGCTGATTGGATGTAAATTAATCGAATTCGAATCAAATACGCTATTATCTTGAATTTGAATCCGTTTATCAATTATCCTATTTGAATCTGATCCAAATCGAAATCTACGGAATGTACGTATAAAAAACAAATTTGAATATAGAAAGTATACACAACACTATTTAAATGTATGTATAATAATAAGCAATCAAAAACACAATTACAATTTTATTCTCTACTTCACAAAATTTGTAATCTTACAATTTACAAAAAAATCAATCAAAGAGAAAAATAAATAAATCTTACCATTATATTTTGTTGTTTTGGGATTTCCATACATGGATGTATATGCTAATTGAATTTGGATTTTCCACTATCCGTTTACATCTTTACTGTTTGATTAGCGATGAGATGTGTCGTATACCAAGTCCCAAAAGTTTTACATCCATCCCCGTATAAAAATAATTAATTTTCTCTTAATATTGCTTTATATTTTTTTTATAAATTGCTTATATTTACTTAAATTATCTTATCTCAATTTTTTTTTTCCTTTCAAATTTCTTCTAAAAGAAAATTTTCACCATTTTTTCAATTTCTCCCTTAAGTACGGGACAAGTGTAAGGGAAAATTGCATGGCCTCATTAAAAAAAAATAACCCTAGACTCATAAGGCCATACCCAATTTCAATAAATCATCAACTAGATAATTCTATCTAAAAATCACGACTTCAAATTCTATAAAGGGAATTTATTATTGACATCTTTCAAGTATCAAATAATTTACAACCTCGTTATATATATATATAAAATCTTCTTTTCACAGGTGTTCAAGAAAATCATGCTAAAACGACAATGACATGCTTGATGATAACATAGTGGTAAATAATTTTTTGTTCATTATGAATACCTATTTTTGTCTGTGACTTTAAGACCGTTTTGGAATGAGACAAAGAACAATAAAAAAAATCATTATACACGTTTTAAATATTCATAAAGGTGTCATTGATGTACCTCATCTAAAGAAGTGGGAAAGGGTTCTAATAGTTGTAACAAAAGAGGTGAATAAAGGAAATTGTAACCTTCTTCTCATTCTCCCATATTTTTTTCTGAAAAATTATTTGAATTCATAAATAAAAAAGAATTTTCAAAAATAATTTGAAAGTCACTTATCATTATATCATTTTCTAGCATGTAATAAATAATTTTCCATAATACGTGTGAAATGATCAAATTAATTTTACATTCATTAAAAAAATTTATTCAATTGCCTCACTCTGGCCACTGCATGTGTGTGATCTTGAGAATTGATCGAAATTTGTTGTTGATGGTTTCGTACTGTCATCGGCAAACACATGTTTAATTGTTCCTTGTTTTTGTTACAATCTACCATTCATCTATTTCATATTTTCATTATGGGATCAATAACATAGTTCAATCGTTTCTTACATTGAATATGAAAAATATCATTTCCTATCATTCAGTCTATCGATCATCCATCAAATAAGTTGATATACATTAATATGTATGTCAAATATCCCAACTTATCGGATAGACGGACAACAGAAGAGGATCAGATCCCATTGAATATTCACCCTTGAAATTGGACGTTTATAAAGAATTGCTTCACCACGTCATAACTTAATAGCAAGGGTGGCTGTTGCTTGCTCGTTCAATGCAAATGGATGTTGACATATCACATATCGCATATGATATACGTTTCCTCCAAAGCTACATCCAAGAAGGTCAAGTGGTTTTATATCTCAGGTTTTTGGGGTGGAATAATTGCATTGAGGGTTACTTTTATCGATCATCGTCATACTGGCTATACTGGTGGGGCTGCGACTTTGAGTTTCGGTGGTGGTTGGGCTGCTCCTGCTATTGACCCGGCATTTACCCTTGAAGAATCGGAATCATTCACTGCATATGTAAACGAATTAGATATGGATCTGGATACTTTTTGTTTGGATTTGAATACCTCTAAACAAATATAAATGCAAATCGAATTCGGGTTTCGACTACTCATTTACACTTTTGATTTATGTAACTCTCATGCCTTTAAGATGAAAAGGATACCGTCTGTTTTGTTGTTTTTAGTGTCGTCCGATTTGTAAACACCAATTGTGCAGTGTGGTATCTACACATACACACAAAAAAAAAAAGAGAAAAAAAAGTGCAGTGTGGTAGTGTCACTGTCAGCGTTAGTGTCTCTGTCCGTTAAAGACCTAGCAAAACAAACCACCACGAGCCACAGGTTGCAGCTACCATGCAGCATGCGAAGGAGGATGGCCAGCAACATTAATATAAACAACCAACCCGTCCAACCATATATAGACCAAATCTAAACCAACGCTGGCACCTCATCAGAAAACGGCCCAGCCCACACGCAGACCAGAAAGCCACATGTCATCAATTGCCATTGGAAGGGGAAGTGAGAGAAAGGGGTTAGGGTGCAATAGCAGTTGATGACATCGATGATGGAGGGCAATTGTAATATAAGGCTGAGATTCGTTTAATCTATCCAACGGCTCATAGTCAAGCTGTGTGGAAACTGTTTTATTCATCCAGTCGAACAGAATTCTTTAACCCTTATAATTATGAGTGTCAATTTTGGGGTAGTCCAGATTGATCCGAATCAAATTAAACTAAAATCGTATAGCATATCCTACTGGTCTCAGTCTAGTACTCCTGGCTAGTCCAAAATTGGCCTGAAAAATGCAGATTGGTGAACCGAACACGATAATGGCTTCGACAGACCAAATATTAAACCCTAACTTTCATTACTTCAGCCTTCTGAATGGCCTTAACGAGTCTTACAAAAAAAAAAAAAAAATGGCCTTAACGAGTATCCTAATGGGTTCTAATCTTATTAACAATGTAGGACTATTCCCAATACATGCAACCATGTTCAAATAAGAAAAATAATCCAAATATTCGGTCCAAGTACATGTAAAATAACAATCCTAAAAAATAAGAAGCAATAAGGGGCGTGAGACTTTTATCCTTGTTTTCTATAAAGAGGGAAGAAAAGTTGCTCTGAGTTGTCATACTTTTATCATTTTTTCTTTTTTATGGTAAATACTTTTATC